>JARDYH010000008.1:93593151-93950651 GCA_029215795.1 Anniella stebbinsi | reverse complement strand
AAATTCAAAGCGAAGCCAACACAACCCCGAAAAGGACGCCAGTCATTGTAAGTGACGCCCGCCTCCCTCGTCCCCCAGCTGAGACTTTTACAGCCATATTTTCCTCTGCTCTTCCTCCATGCTGACTTCGGGCACTGTGACAACAGGAGCATCAAACTACGGGAAACTCTAGTCAATAATAATAATAATAATATTTCCAAGAAAAAGTGTCAAAACCGCCACCCTCAACTACTACACCGCCATGTTGGGCCAAGGAGCAAAACACGGATGGAAAGGAGCAGCCGTGCCCCACAGTTTCACAGCCCTTTGCTTTCTTCTTGCCCCCCCCCCCATCACAACGGGAACGAGAGTTTGCCAAGAGCATCGCCCACGGGATCTCTTTCAAACGCACGGAGCCCCCAGCTGCCGCCATGCCGGGGTCCGCCCAGCGCGACGAAATAAATTGGAGAACCCGGAGAATGTCTTCCCCTCTTTCTTACTGCATGTTTTCACCTTCATTGGCGGACCGACGGGCCTCAGAACTGTGAGACATTTTAACGTAACCGCGATTCCCAAACGAGCCTGCCGTTTTGGTACTTTGGTTGCGTGGTTTGTCTTTTCTTTTCCCCTCCACAAAACCCGCGGCCTTGGCCCGTTTAGTTTATAGCCCTTGTACTGTATGAAACGTTGGGGAGGGGGGAGGGATGAATAGCTGGAAAACAATAGACTTGTGGAGGGGAAAATGAAACCAATTGTGTCATAATAATTATTATGATTTATTTTTTTTTAAGGAGGAAAAAAAAAGACCTAAGAAGGTGCATGAGAAGGGGGGGATGAATTTAGATTAGTAGTGACCTTAAAAACAGTTTTTTTAAAAAATGATCCAGCAAAACGTAGTCAAGAGGCATACTGTTTTATTTGAATTAATTTGCCAACCCAGTGTAAGCATAAACCATTAATTTAAAATATGTAACATAATTCATTGCCCAATTTCATGTCTCTAACCCTGTCTCTCTCTCTCTCTCAACCTTGATTGATAGTCGTCTGTTGGGTCATTCCCTTGTGTTTATATCTACTTGTCAGAATTATGCTGCAACCTATTGTTCCAATATGGATTCATTAGGAATGTCTTAAGTTCATATTTCTTTGGTGAAAAAAATCTGCCCTGCCCTCTCCAAGGCCCTCCTGAGATGTCAACCGAGTCGCTGGGAAAAGCAAGTGTTTGTGAGATGCTTGGGCTTCTATCCCACCTTGCTCCTCAGGCTATGAACTCCTTGAGGGAATCCCATGCTGAACTGGCTCAGTTATTCCAGATTCACTCGGACTAGTCGCTAGTAGAAAGTAGGCCTGCAGCGCTTACCATACAAGCCTGTACATGTACATTCAGAAGTAAGTCCCATTGAGTTCAATGGCACTCACTTACTCCCAAGAATTGAGAGTGCAATTACTCCCTAGGATTGCAGCATCCTTCAATGAATTGATCAGTGGCAGGAAACCTGTAGCCCTCCAGATGTTCTTGGACTCTGACTCCTATCAGCCCCAGCTAACATGGTCAATGGTCAAGGATGATGGGAATTGAGGCTCTCCAGATGGTGTTGGGAACACATGTTCCCTACCCCTTCATTAGACGATCCTTCCCCCAATCTGGGTTCCTGCAGATGTTTTGGCCACCAACTCCCATTGTCCCCAGTCCGCATGTTCAATGGTCTGGAAAAATGGAGGTGAAATCTCAAAATTCCGCAAGATGTGATCCAACAACTTAGATGACTTTGAAAGGGGAAGAGGGAAATTCTTGGAGACAATCAATGGCTAGTCGTCATGATGGTTATGTGCTACCTCCAGGATCAGAGGCAATATGCATATGTACACCTGTTGCTGGTGAATGTGAGTGGGAGGGTGCTTTTGCACTCATGACCTGTCTATGGGCTTCCCATGAGCATTCGGTTGGCCACAGTGGGAAGAAAATGCTGGACTAATTAGGCCTTTGGTGTGATCCAGCAGGATCTTCTTAGGTTCTCAAAACACCTGGAGAGACCCAAGCTAGAGAAGGCTAGGTTAGATTCATCAATTACATTTAAAAACTTTTGGGTAGACTAAAAAAGAAGGGTGCCCATGCTAAAGCAGGTAGCAGATATTTAATTTGCTTAATTGTTTTTGATGCAACTATTTACAAAAAAAGTGCAATACAAGGGCCTCGTTAGAAGAGGCATCCATTGTGTGTGAGAGACAGAAGAGAGAGCCTCTTCTCAGATGTGTGTATTGTCTTAAAAAACACATCAGAATGCTTCCCCCCTCTCAAATGAATGTCTTTTTCACATGCAGATTTATGCAGATTCTATTGTTTGATTAATCCATTATTCGACTCACACAATTAATCAAATGAGATTTGTTTAACCCATTCATGGCCATAGTTGAAAGCAGTCCATTAAATATAGGTTAGGAAGAGTCAAGAACAAGAAGGTCATGCAAAAACCTATAGAGAATAAAGGATAAGAGATATCCAAAGCGTTCCGTTGTGCTATAAATCCCCCTTCATTGTAGCACTTTTAAATGTATTGGAAAACAACCATGAACATTGTGGGCAATTGAAAACTGTTCTTTACACATTTATCTGGGAATGAGTCCCATTGAACTCAGTTGGAGGTGGGCACTTGCTTTGGATTAGAACTACCTCGGATTTCACTGTTTGTTATCTCTGCCCTGGGTAAGGATATGAGAATTGAGTTGCTGGCAAAGATTAATTAAGCCGGGCCAGATCAAAGTTTGGAGGGGCCCTTTGGCAAAATGAGTCCCAGCTATGGGTTTACCTCCTAAATTGACCCCCTCCCAGCTGTTGGTTTAAGCAGCCATTTATATATCCCACAATGCCCCATAGCAATGCTCCATCAGATACGCTGGGAATTGTGGGAAATCAAAATTGCCACTCACCGCTGCTGGGTGCTCCACATCTAATCACAGAGACAGAGAGCTTGTTCAGGCGAGCATATTAGCGCATGCTCGTGACTGGCCAGTCACGGTTCTTTGCGGGACATTTTGACAACACAGTGATGCTCCTATGTATCTCCTGGTCCTTCTGCTCTTTTTTCCATCATAAAATAAGACCCAGAAAATCCAACTTTAGGGGGCTATAATGAAACTTGCCACTGTTTCCTGCCGCGTGCAGGAGCAGAGGCGCGTTAAAAACGGCCGCTGAATGGGCCACGTGGTCATGGCTTGCTTCCTCTTTCTTTCCCATGTGAAGAAAGAGGACGCTGCTCTTCCCTATTGTGGGACAGAAGCAGGAGGCAAAGCGACTGTAAGGAAATGCGATTCCCTCCACCCCATCTGATGATCCTCAGAGTCTCAAAGGGTGGTCATTGCAGCAAAAGCAACAAAGCAACTTATTCATACTCTTTCATAAGCAAGAGCGGTGCTTGAGATGAAGGGGGCCAGAGGAGGCCCACCCTTTTACATTTTGTGATGCCTTTAGCTGCCTTTTGTAGACTGCTACAAAATGGCTAAAATTGGAAGAATTTGGGAGATCGGGTTTGAGCGTTTCATTTTGGGCTTCTTGATATTTCCTCTCCTGATATGGACAGGAAGCGAGAGCCTCTTCCCTGAGGTGGGCAATCTGTTGTCCTTCCAACGTTGCTGAACTCCAACTGCCATCAGCCCCAACCAGCATGGCAGGTGGTCAGGAATGATGGGACTTGTAGTCTGAGAACATCTGGAGCCATCTTTCTTCCATTCCACAGTCTTGTGGGTTGCCATCTTTGATATCTACTGATATGTTTGTCATCCATGAATCTCTCTAATGCTTTTTTTAAAAACTAATTTAATGGCCATCACTGCATATTGTGTTAATGAATTCCAGGAGTGAATGATCCATTCGGTGAAAAAAGTATGCCCTTTCCTCTATCCTGAATCTATCCTGAATCTCCCTCCCCACCCGTCAACTTCATTGGGTGACCCCCAAGTCCAAGTGTCATGTGAGAGTAAAAACAAAAAAGGTTCCCAATTTACTACTGCTCTTCAGATAGATTAAGAATGATATAATTTCCAAAACAAATGTTTAAGATGTTGAATGATTGCAATTTTATTCTGTGAATCCCACTGGAATAGAATCATGTGACATCTCCTGCAAAGAATATTTCCTGCTACGTTCATATTCTTTTGAGTTATGTGGGGAGGGAGGGGCACCATCAAACAAAATCTAAAATGCTTCAGCTACAATATATTCACAACGCATTGTCGTGTAAGGTTTATTTAAATTAAACTACACCCATTGCTGAAAATGGATAATTATCGTCTGAATATTAAAACAGCTAGGGAGGCCATTGAGTCAAAGCATCCCCAGAACAATCAAGTGCATTATCAGAGATAGATTTTGCCCGAGTTCTTCATGATTCCAAGGCAAAAGAGAGAGAGAGACTTTACAGTAAAATCTAAATCTGACAAAAGATTAAAACAAAAATCTTCTCTGGGATAGTATTACCATGCAGGTAAGACAGGATAGAACCCAGAAATGTAGACGTTGGTTCAGAATATAAGGAGCAAGACAGCAAATAATGTGGCAAGTCTTTGACCCATGGGATGCTGAATTGAAGGTTTTTTGGAATATCTGCCATCAATTATAGCTCTTGGGATCATTTGAAAATGAAGAACTGTTAGGTGTTCTTGATTTAAATATAAAACACAAATGACAAAAGGCCTATCGAATTTGGTAGGTGGGAGAATGGAGAGGCCTAGATTTTTCCAAGTCCCATTGCTGTACTTCTATCCCAGTCCTTAGTTGCTCATCTCTCATTGAGTCCATTGCCTCAAGCAGAGCAAAGAGCAGCCCACTTGTCCAAACCTGGACCTGCCTCCTTTTCTCCCCAAGATATCTATGGAAGCCATGGTCCCCCCGACACTCAGGATAGAACAAAAACCAGGACAAATCCGGGATAATCCTGACAGTTGGTCACCCTAGGAGAACCAGGCAGCCCTGGACTCATTCTCCTGGCCACACAGATATGTTACAGAATGTTGGAAACATGAGATAGAATGGCTTTTTCTGCAGAGATACACTGGACTTCTCACTGTGCGTGGTCCCAGTGTCAAAGCAGAGCCAAGCCAACCAGCCAGATCTAGCTTGCCCTTCCGTAATGCCTGTGGCGTCTTGGCAAAGATGAATGTCACTCTTATTTGTGGTGTGGATCATTCCCCCAGGGAGAGCGATCATTGTGTGGTTTTAACCTGGGACCTTGCAGGTCAAAGGTTCTAAAGCAGACCCTTGACCTTCTCTCGATTTGGGCTTTCCTCTTGGATTGTCAAGGGAGATGCTGACGGACAAGTAAAAGCAATAATGGCCACCAAAACGGCAAGCAGGTAGCAGCGACTGACAACCACGCAGATTGGTAAAGCAAACTTTTCTCGTCTGGAGACATCAGTGGAAACAGCAGCTGATGTCTGTCCATGTGGGATGCAGAAGGCTAAGGGTCATGGCCGCAGTTTATTACATGTTTCTTGTGACTACCATTCGTAATAGCAAATGATCCCCTCATCGGCTTGAATAAGCCAGAGTGGTGTCTCGTAGCCTTCCAGTTGAGCTTCTTTGGATAAGGAAAGGACATGCCATAAGCTGATAACACAGGTTCGTCACACGTAATTAGGATAAATATTATTGATTATGTTTTCATGCCTGCTCTGTAATGGTGTGTGTGTGTGAAGGGGAGAGAGAGAGAGAGAGAGAGAGATTGTTCCAGCATATATTATTAAAATGAATCTAAGACATCAAAGGCCTTGTCAAATTGGATGCTAATAGGATGAGGAATTCTGCTATCTTCAAATGAGGAAAATTAGCCTAATGTAGCCTTCCGCAAACTGGTGCCATCCAGATCCTTTGGACTACAGCTCCCAGCATTCCTGACCATTGCCCATGCTAGCAGAGGTTGATAGGAGTTGAAGTCCAAAGCATCTGATTGGGAACTGTGGTTCTGTCAGGGAGGTTCAGACCTCAACACCATCACCAAATGACATCTCCCAGAATTCATTGGGGGAAGCCACAATAATTTAATCTGGTATAGAACTGCTCTAAGTTTGTAAGGCAGACGAGCCCTCAGTAAATATTACCTTGCCATTTTATTGTTCCATAGCTGAGGGGGTTCTTCCACATGCAACTCTCTGTATTTCTGTAAGAGGGTGGATTTGGATTTCCTGAATTCCTAAATCAAAGGGGGGGGGGGGGAAGCCACATTGATTGGGCTGTACGTTTGAATGAAAAAGAATACAGATATTGATGATGGTGCTGTGTTAGAGGGTGTATTAATAATGTTCAGAAGGGACTGTTTAGAGGCTAAAAAAAGTGTGAAAAGTCCCTCCATCTTGTTTTTGTTCTAGGCCTTCTTAGGAGCCATATTTGAGATGCTTTTTCATCTGAGTTTGCCATGCCAAGAGCAATTCATAGATTGCCAAAAATTCACTTAGTTATTAAGGTTTAAGAGATACACAAGCCATCAGCCCAGGGGTAATGCACTTTGGTGGATGCAGGCTAACATGGGGAGGGGGAGGACTTTTACCTCTGCCCAACTCACCTGGATTCTTGTGCGGAAGCGTGGGGGGATGATACAGGCAGCCATATCCCCTTATTTTAGTCTCAAGGGTTGAGATGGTCAGTGCAAAAACTAGACACAATGTTAATCCCATAAATGCAGTTCATGTTTTTCGTTATGTAGGGATGTCAGCAAAATTTGGGCTCGACAAAGTTCTCCCAATTCCATCTCAAAAGACCCGTCCAATTTGAGTCCATGTCAGATTGCCATATTTGGGTGGGTTTTTTTTCCGTTTCGCATGAAAATCCGTACGTATTTCCATGCCTCTTTTCCCAAACGTACACAGCGATTGTGCTCATTTTTGAAATGCGCTCATTTTGAAATGTATGCCTTTTTTAAAATGTATGCATTCTGTCAGGGGGGAAAAAAACCTCCTTTTGGGGGGGTCCACATTGCAAACTCGGAAATGTACAGACATCTACTGCAGATTGCATCCGAGTCTGTATTCGGTCCCGAAGGTGCGGAGTGGGAAAAAATCCTGTTCAAAACTGAACTGAAGCCAATTTGTCAAATGTCCGAAGTAAATAGTGGCTGTGGCAGAGCCTGAGCAGCATTGGGGGGTGGGGAAGGGAGGCTTTAACTCTTTCGTCTCCCACTACCAAAATTGCCTTTGCGACGGTACAATTTCTATTTTGAGGAAGACCCCATTGGCACCAAGGGCGGCTTCCCATGATATGCAGTTCTAGAGGCCTCCCCAGCTGCCGCTACCACTCTCAGTGAGCCCCAAGGCTGCTCAGGCTGCTCCGAAGCTGCCATTCACATAAACAAACAAACAAACAAATAGTGCCCATTAATTGTATTCTTCTTCCCTTAATGGCAGTCAAGAAATATTTTAAATATACTCTGGCCCAGGCCTATCATTAGGCTGAGTGCAATGCCTACCTCAGGTGGCAGATGCTGGGGGGGGGGGGTGGCAGTGAGGTGTTGGATGACAGAATTCTGTTTGCCAAATGCTCTGCCCTCCGCCTTCTATGCTATTTCGCTGCCCTCTGGTTTGGCGGAGGATGTTGTCCTATTGCTAGTATTAAAGTATGATTCATCTGCCAGACTGGTCGGCAACTGTAGGTGGAACTGAGGAGCTCCATCTTGCCCTTCATCCCAGGCAGGAAAATGTCTTGGGCTAGCCTAGCTGCATTTACGCAATTGATGTTATATCTAGTTTGGACCGAAGAATCTCAATATGCTAGCAACAGCCTGCCCCTTACACAAGTTGTTTAAGATCGGTCCCCAACCCAGAACTGCCCAAATCTCTGAGAGGGCTAATGGAAAACATCTAAAAATGGAGAAACCTCTCTCAATGTAGGACAACATTTCTTCTGATGTTTTTCTATGAGGGAGGACTAACTTCTTGTTGACGTTGTACATCGAGGGGGTGTCTTTTGACTTGTGAGTATCACTATCGGTATCACAAGCAGGGGGTTGATATTGGTCAATGGACTGAGGGTGGTCCCTGCAATCCCTCATGAAACAGAGGGATTCAAGCAACCAGCCAAAGAGAAGACAAGGATGGTGTCTGACCTTCTTACGTCAAAACACTTCTGGAACCTTCCGACATTTCTAGAACGTTGTGACCTCCATCATTCTCCTCCTCCAGCACTTGTGCCTTCAGATCCAATGGTCAAATCACTGATTGCAGTGATGGGTGCTGCCATTTTAAATGCTCCCTCTCTGCTTGACCTGTGGATGGCACATAAAAACCAATGGGAATTTAGAATGGAAGTAGGCATCAAGTGTGTATATCTGAGATGTTCATGGCCAATGGCCTTGGGCCTTCAAGATCTTGTTCAAGGAGATCAGACAAGGTGCGAGGTGCATGATTCCTCACATTACCCTCTGAACTAGAGATGTTTGAGGAATCTATCAGGGGGGTGAACCTCCTCAAGCTTTAGTTAGCTCAGCCCACCCCCTCTGCATCAAGTTGGGACAGCTTGCAGATTTCTGTTCTTTTTAAAAAAAATATGTGTGTAAAGCATTTTATGCAAATGAGTCAACATTTATGCAAATTTCAATGGTAATCTGTGCAAATGATGGACAAAATTTGCAGAATTGGTTCAAATTGTGGCTGAAATTTTGCGCAATTTGCGCAAATTACTTTTTACGGCAGGAAAAAAAAACCCAAAAGTTCCCAGATTTTGGGAACAAACCCCTGGCTTAGCTCACAAATGCAAGCTGAGTCGGGGGGGTGCTCTTGGGATCCGTTGGGCCCCCAAAGGGCGAGAGTTACTCAACACAGAGAACCCTACCCTGAACACCTCTGCTTTTGATTCAGTCTCCAGTCTGCTTCACAGCTTCCCCAAAATCTTAGCCATCTTCATCAATATGGAGGAGGGGTTTCAGTGATTTCCAGTGTAGCTGGGACATTTAAAAACAAAAATCATTAATTGGCTCATGTGCCATTTGCTACAGCCTCCCATCAATTTGCATCTTCCCACCCATCCCTGACTCATTTCCAATGTACATGTATGTACTGATACAATACTAGCACAGGGCAACCTTGTTTTGATTGTGTGCACTCACTCTCTGCCCCTGGGCTTTGGTGAATCACTAGGTGAAAAAAAGGCAGTGCAATCACATCAAAACTTCTCGCTCTCTTTTTTGTGGTGTTGTATCAGTACACAAAAGGGCAACTTGGTCCAACACTGTGCTAAAGTCATCTTGACACCATTATCGTAGCCCAGTGGTGACATTCGGTGATTTTAGATTCTGAAAGGTCTTCTGGAAGAGGGGGCACTTTAGATGCTCATGGGTCTGACTTCACTTCCTTCACCGCTCCGTAAAGATTGCTTTTTTGAGGTGTTTGATCAATGTGAATGTGTGTGCGTTGGTAGTTTGAGAAAGGGGTAAGGCTACAAAAGGACTCAACGCTGCGGAAAAAACTATACATGCAAAGTACAAAATTGACAAACACAACGATGGAGGTTCCCTAACCTAGTGCATGGATTCTACTTCAGAAACAAGAGAAGTTCATTCCAAACTCCAAAATCCAGGGGCGGGGAGGGAGGAATTCAGATGAGATGGATTTTGGAGTCACTCCTTTTTGGAAATTGCCAGGAATAGCTGTACGATGAAGCAAGCCAAAGCGGTTGCCTCAGGTAGTGGATTTTTGAGAGTCATTGAGGGCATCGGAGAATGCTGACCAATGGACATGAACCACCAGGTGATTTTTCTATGGGAGACCCATTGAAATGAATGGGCATGCTCTTGTGCACCTCCTGTTCATTTCAATGAAGCTTACCAGGAGAACTGGAACCCCATGTAAATTAATGGGAGGGGAGGTGAGAAATGGGCTTTCAAATTCAGGTGCCAAAAACATTTATGCCAGGCTTACGTGCCAAACTGCACTGGAGAATTAACCATTGGCTTTCCAACCAACCCCGTTGGACCAACAACCTTACAGAGCATACGGCTCCTGTTGAGCTTCCGCCTATTGTCAACAATTTGACAAAATAATAATAATAATAATAACAATAATAATAATAAGGAACTCTTATTCCACACACACACCCATTTTCTTTAGCTGCATATGGCTGTATTACTTGTATATTTATATATTCTGTATTTATGTTACCAAAATGTAGTATTTTGTAGCTGTTCCGGTTTGTTTAACTTGTAAAATAATAATATTAATAATAATTCTTCATATGGTTTCCCATCCCGAGGCCATTTTGCCTTTCCGACAGAGTTCCTCAACTTTCTTCCCACCCTCCCGCTCTCCCCAGCACGTACACAGCTCACACTTTGGAACCGTGTCTTGGTTACCGCCCAGCCATCGAGGTTGTAGATTGGACTTCTTTTTTCCCTTTTATTTAATGACTTGCCATTTCTTAAATTATTTATTCGTGTCGTCGTTTGGTTTTTGTTCTTCTGTTTTCCCAATGTTCATGTCTTTTAGATTTTAATATTTTTCCCTCCTCCTCTGCCGCTGTCAACAGGCAGGGTAATGATGTGATTCTCTGACTTTTGTGTGTGGTTCCCCCCCCCTATGAAAGAGAGAGAATGAGATAACACTTCAGTATATTTGTAAATAAAAGCTACCTGCAAATGAAATTGGGCTTTTCTTTTGGTACGATGCATTATTATTATCATTGTCATTATACTTATTCTCCTCCAAACACGGCATATCTACCATCTTCAACATTTCCCAGTGAACATTAAAGCTGCCACCACTTACTTGACATGCAAAAGATTCCTGGTTTAGATCCTGACCTGGGCCTCATCTACACTAAGCAGGATATTGCAGTATGAAAGTGGTACGAAAGCGGTGCATAAAAGGCAGGAGCCACACGACTGCTTTACAGTGGAATTGAAGTGCACTGACAACTGTTGGGGCCATTTGACACATACCATATGCTGCTATATCCTGCTTGATGTGGCTCCTACCTTTTATATACGGCTTCCATACCTCTTCCATAGTGCAATACCATGCTTGATGTAGATGAGGCCCTAGTCCTTGGAGGGCAGTTGCTATTTACAGTATGGTGGATAGACTCCAAGCTTGACGGATCTACATTGTTTTTACATGAACTTCAAGATCCACCAACTAGAGGCAGTTGCAGTACATTGACCCAGAGGGATGTCTGCACCCTTCTAGTGATTGTCTAGGGTGGCTGACCAGAACTGACCTTATAGACCTCTCACTCACAAAGATCCATGCCTGGTATATATATTTTTTAAGGGAAGGCCCATCGCTTGGTGGAAAAGCACCTGCTTTGCATGCAAAAGGTCCCAGGTTCGATCTCAGACATCTCCAGCTAAAAGGGTTTCAGGCACAAGGTCTGGGAAGACAGTGAGAACTTCCACCTGATACCCTGAAGATCTGGGGTGGGCAAGTGGTGGCCCTCCAGTTGTTTTGGTCAACAACTCCCACAATCCTTCACCATTAGCTATGCTGGCTAGGGCAGATGGGAGATTTATTTATTTATTTATTGCATTTATATCCCGTTTTTTCCCTCCAAGGTACCCAAGGTGGCGCACATAATCCTCCTCTCTATTTTATCCTCACAACAACAACCCTGTGAGGTAGGTTGGGCTAAGAGTCTGTGACTGGCCCAAAGTCACCCAGTGGGCTTCCATGGCCGAGTGGGGACTAGAACCCGGATCTCCCGACTCCCAGGCCAACACTTTAGCCAAAATATCTGGCTGGCCGCAAGTTGGCCACGTCTGATCAGTGCTATATTTTAAATTGTGGGAACTAATTATGACACTGTGGTTACACACACAAGGTGCAGTGATACATAGCAGGATAACCAATTTGTTTGGATCTGCACCACTGCAATCTTATGCATAGTTACCTGGGAGTTAAAGCCATTGAATGTGGTGTTGTTTACTTCTGATTGCATAGCCTCAACGTCGTAAAACACATAAAGATCTTCAGCCAGCTGAAATGCAACCTTTGGCATTCATTTCAGTGTGGGAGAGCCCACCACCTCCCTAGGTCATTGGTCCCATTGTCGTCCTGCTCTAACAGTCAGGAAGTTTTTCCCGACGTCCAGCCGGAATCTGGCTTCCTGTCACTTGAGCCCATGATTCCATGTCCTGCACTCTGGGATGATCGAGAAGAGATCCTGGCCCTCCTCTGATCTGTAGCAATTAGCCAGTAATCACAGCTGTCTCCTAGCCATACTTGATGGTTTTATGCTGCGCAGCAAGCCACGGTGGGAGGCACAAAAGTGGATCATTTGGCAAGGGGCATGCTTCGTGTGGGTTGAGGCGGCTTGGAGGATAGTGCTAGGATGGATTTTGGGATAAGGCTCAGGTGGCCAATATCTGAGAAGATTCGGAAGCTTCAGGAAGTTGGAACTTCAGAAATTTCCCGGTAGATAGAGAACTTGGAAGGGCTTGGTGCTACGGTTGCCAACTTCACGATGAGCCCCCTGTTTCTTTGCATTTAACTGTCGCTTGATCACCAGCCGTTAAGTATTAATTTTTAAAGATAAAGCTAATAATATCATGCCATGAAAGCTGATTGTGTTTATCTCCTCTGGGCCACGAGACGCCTTGCAGGCTTCAAGAAGGTACAAAGAACAGGCTAGGCTGGTTTTTCTCCTGGTCAGTTGGCAACCTGAGTGGTACAGAAAAGAGAACCTCCTGATCCGCCCTGCCCCCCCAAGAAACAAGCCCAAGAGCTCCAACAATGATTAATCAGAGGCATCCTGTATTGTTTTGTGTGTCTCGGGTTCTCTCGTGTGCGCGCGCTCTCTGGTGTCAGCAAGTTGGGAATGAAGACGGATTTACACCCTACAGCTGTACTAAACAAAAGGCGAGAGAAAGCAAAACACGGGGTATAGACAATGTCTGGAGATCAGGGGGTGGGGAATGCTCCTGCAAAGGTAAAGACCAAGGCACCTGGGATCTCTCTTCCCCCTCCCTCCTTTCCTTCGGAGCATCTTGTAAAATCAGGTTATCTCTGAAAAGGGGGAGCTCAAATCACCCTTTCAGAAAATTTGTCTTAATTATTGTGTCGAATTATCTTATTTCCTAAGGTATTCCCTTGCCTGGACACCCCCTCAAGTGCACACACCATTTCCTTTTATCAATCAAACTGCTGATGCTCCGGGGAAGAGGTTGGAGCTAAGGGGTTGTTACTCCGAAGAATTGTGAAAAACCCATTCAGTTTATCTGGAAGGTTAAACAGCAACAACACCGGCTAATTGTGCAAAATGGCCACTCAAAATTCTCCGCCCTATTGATGTAGGGTGACCATATTTGGGGAACCAAAAAAGAGGACACCCTGTGGCGAGGAGCGTGCTTTCCGGGGGCTCTGGAAAATGCATCTTCCCCCTACCCACCAAGCTATAGGCAGCTGCCATTAGCATGGCGGTTATGAATGACATGGTTTCCAGAGGCCCCGACTGAAGAGGAGGGGAAAGTGTGTCATTCCTGCCCCTCCACTACTCCAATAGGGGCCTCCGGAAAGCACGTCATTTCCTCCCACACACACTAATGGTGGCCTTAAAGGGGAAAGTGTGTCATTCCAGGCCATTATAGAAAATTACAGAAAATCCCCCGACACCCAGGATAGAACAAAAAGCAGGACAAATTTTGGGAAATCCGGACAGTTGGGTACTCTAATTAATGAGCAGAGAAATTGGGGTAATGTGTAAAGGGCAGGGGAATGAAACCGGACCATTTCACTGAATTTCTCCTCAGGGAGGAGGTATTCTCCAACCGTTTCTTGAAGGTGGGTCTCACCTTTAGCAAGGGCAATAATATCACTTTGCTTTTGCTTTTTCCTGGGGTGGGGGGGATGGAGAATGGAGGCCACCACCAAAAAAACGATAGAGGGTATTGGGAGAAAATTCTGCAAGATGGCCTTCTTTTTTCTAGGTGGGGAGTAAGAAAAAAGAAGAAAAATTCTCAGGGAAAAATGTCTACTGGGATTTCTTTCACTCAGCTCTAGAATTAAGGGGGTGAATAAGGAGCGGGTAGTATTATTGCCTAGGGTGGTACTTCTTGAGAGTATGAAAAAAGATTTCAATTTTATTCATTTATTAGTTACATTTATGTCCAAGGAGCCCGAGCTCTTCTTCCTCTCCATTTTATCCTCACAACAACTCTGTGACGTAGGGTAGGGCAAGAGTCAGTGATGGGCCCAACGTCATCCAGTGAGTTCATGGCTGAGTTGGGATTAGAACCTGGGTCTCCCCGGTCATAGTCCAACACTCTAACCACTATACCATGCCAGATAGATTTGTCGTCACCCCCCCCCCCAGGCTTCAGATAAAGAATCTGATGAGTGCAATGCCAATCTGTACCATCACTGTCTTCATTCCATATACTGCTTTCATAGTGAGCCTCTCCACATTGCCCTTAAAACGGTTTATATTCTGTTTAAAAACATATTTTTAAGTCATTTCATTACATGGTAGGACACACTGAGCAGTACTTACGTTTCATAGTGACTGCTTCCTCCATCCTCAAAGTGTTCAATGGTGTATTACAGGGTTAAATCCTGGACTCTTCTTTTTTAGTTTCTGTTTTGCAGGCTGCTTGACCTGCCCACTTCTGTCTCCATAACTCAAGCACTGCTCAGTGTGTCCTACCACGTAATGAAACATCTTTAAAAAACCACATTTTTAAACAGAATATAACTCATTTTAAGGGCAATGTGGATAGGCTCAGTGTTATATCCTGCTTTTTATTCCACATTCGTAATGATTTGACACGAGGTGTAGACCTGGGAACCCCCACATATGCCGCCGCAAGTGCCGTGTTGAAAGAAAGGTGGCATATAAATGTACTAAATAAAATTATAGTTAGAACTGTCCTGGGGAGGTGAGGGGGCTAAAAATCGTGTGCCTGATATGAACTATGCACATTAATAGGCGTTTCTTTTTATTTATATCACCCAATAGCCAAAGCTCTCTGGACGGATCACAAAAATTTAAACCACAAAATATGGCATAAAATGCAACATATAATAGTCTAAAACGACAGTATAAAAGTGCAACCAGAGTAAAACCTAGCAGCAAGTGCAGAGATTTAAAATGCAGTAGGAGATTTAAAACAGCAGAGCTAAAAGGCTGGAATGCTACACCTAGGAAAATACAAAGGTTTTCACCTGGAACTGGAAAAAACACAACATGGGTGCCAGGCGAACCTTTCTAGGAAGCTCATTCCATAATTGAGGTGCCACAGCAGAAAAGGCCTTTTTCCTGGTAGCCACATGCTTCACTTGTTTTGGCAGAGGCCATGTTGTACTCTGTGCCTAGTACCAAGGCTTACATAAAATGCTCTGCTTCTGGAGATTTGGTTTTTTTTTTTAGCTATTGCTACTCACATACTATGAGGCCTATTTTCACAGGACAAGGAACTTTTTTTGTTTATGTAATGAAAAATTAAGATTCTCAGCATATCAAATTCTGTACCCAATACCAATTTCTGCATGAGTTCAGTACAATTTCAAAAATTTGAGAACTTTACTTAGAATTCCATGGCTTTCCTGAAGTCACCTAGCATTACTTATATGTTTTCACAGTCTTAACAAGTAGTAACTTCGTTTTCTTTATTTGTTTTTTTAAACAGAACTAGTTCCACAGCCTTAAGAACTAGTAACTTGTTTGTGACAAGTTCCTGCATGGGCCATTTCAGAATGGAAAGACCTTTACTCAAAATGCACCTAGCATTATGTAATTCCTACAGGTTATCAAGCAAATCAGGGGTTAGATCTAGGATCAGCCTTCTGGAAGAGAATGGGCTCTGCTCGCAGAAGATCCCTTTGCCCAATTTGGGGGGACTTCTCTGCCCCCCCCTACTGCAACTCACCCCATTCAGCAGGGTCTTGACTCTCTGTACAGCATTTTCAGGGGGCTGGAGGGGTTGACTTTGGAAGGAGGAAGCGGGGAAGTCCATCGGCCAGCACAGTTGATCAAGCATATATCAGGATCCAATGAAATGTCATTTTCCTCCGGGACATTTAACAAACCTGTTAAGAGTTTTGAATTTGTGCATAATTCAGTTTGAACTCCAGAAATTTCACCATTTCAACATCCTGGAGCTTTTCCCTCCAGTGTAGGCAACTTCGTCAGCCCAGCCATAAGAGCATGGAGCATACTGTCATCACATGCTCACACCGACATACAAACACCTGACCTGGGTTGCCTTTTGCCTTAGGGCAGGCAAACACCTGGGCTCCACATCGCCGTCCAAGAGCATTCCTTTCCAAAGGGCGAGATTCCCAACTTCGGTCTGGATAATTACCACCAAGGACATGACGTTCGCATCAAATACATTCTCCTTTCACCCCCGCTCTCCCATTCCTCCAGGGTATCTGCCTGTGCAAGTTGGGTAAAGCTCACGATCCCCTCGCGTGCCTCAAGAAGCCTAGATCCAGCACTCCCTCCATCCTTTGATGTCGACAGAGTTTCAACCATCAATGGCTAGAGCACTTCAGCTTCCTTTGCTGGGCTGTCATGAGCTGAGCAAGCCGCTGTCCGGCTCGTTACAGGGATGAGTTATGGCTGATCTGATTAGCTTGTGATATGTGCCGTATGCAACACATTCCCTCACACCTGCATTGTCAGATCCCTATCAATAAAAGAGCAGAACAGCAAGGCCCCGAAGCAAGCCCTTGCTCGCTCCGAGCCATTCCCTTCATCTGGATTTCAATATAGGGTGATTAGCTACAGCCAAGGATCTTTAACAGAACAGATGAGCTGTTAGACAGTAGGCCATTCTTCCATTAGAAAATAGGCCTCCACCAGGCCTGGCCTATAATAGGCCTCTATAATAGGCCTCTCTTAGGTCTGGCCTGTAATAGACCCCAATAATAGACTTCTATTAGAGAACAGGCCAGACCTCTATTAAAAACTAGCCTCTATTAAGCCTGCCTATGATAGGCTTCTATAATAGGCCTCTCTCAGGTCAGGCCTATAATAGGCTTCTATAATAGGCCTCTCTTAGACCTGGCATTTAACAGACCCCAATAATAGACCTTGATTAAAGAATAGGCCAGGCCTTAGCCTGACTTGCCCCATTTGTCCATCTCTGATTGGCAGCAGCTCATCAAAGTCTTAAAAGGGGATTTGACAAATTCCTGAAGGATCAGGCTATCAATGGCTACTAGTCATAATGCCTTTACCTTGCCTCCAGTATCAGAAGAAGCATGCCTCTCAAAGCCAGTTGCTGGGAAACATGAGCAGAAGGGTGTTGTTGTGGTCGTGTCCTACTTGTGGACTTCCCACAAGGAGCCTGTTGGCTAGGGTGACCAGATAAAATCCAGGTCAGGGCTCATGTAACTTTAACAGTTGTAGAGAAAAGGGAATTTCAGCCAGTGTCATTTGTATGCAATTAGTTCCTGGTGATATTCCCTCTTCATCACAACAGTTAAAGGTGCAGGCACTATACTAGAGTGACCATATACAAAAGAAGGCAGGGCCCCTGCAACTTTAACTGTTGTGATGAAGAGGGAATATCACCAGGAACTAATTGCATACAAATGACACTGGCTGAAATCCCCTTTTCTCTACAACTGTAAAAGTTACATGAGCCCTGACCTGGATTTTATCTGGTCACCCTACTGTTGGCCACCCTGTCAACAGAAAGCTGGTCTAGATAGACCCTTGGTCTGATCCAACATGGTTCTTCTTACGTTCAAGCAGAGAAGAGTTTTCCCATCGCCGGCTACTGGATGCTTTAACTAGGGCTATGCAACACTTCGGTTCTGGATCCGAATCCTGAACCGAAGCAGGGTGATTCAGACTGAATCAATCTGAATCCAGATCAGGGCCAGATGTGGAGCACATCAAACCTGGAATGGCCCTTTATGGCCACTGTTGTGCACAACATTAGACCTATGTTAATTCAGAGGCCCCAACATCCTTAAAAATGGCGGCTTGCATGGAGGATGTGTGGCAGCCAGGCACAAGTGAATGGGTCCAGTAAGTCCCAGCAGCTCTGGTAACCTCCAAGTTAGATTCCTGCAATGCGCTCTATGTGGGGTTTCCTTTGAAGGGGGTTGGATTCAATGGCTTATAGGCCCCTTCCAACTCTACGATTCTATGATTGTATAAGAAAGAGGGAGATATTTGTGTCCTTCCTTACGAATGCTGCTCACACAAACTTCACATCTCCTTCACCCCACCATATTGGTATGTGTCAAAGCACATCTTTGTATTCCATTTCTACAACCCCCCAAAAGGATATAATAGAAAACTCACTGTAAACTTTGAGGACAAGTGTTCCTATCTCAAAACTCAATGTCTTCATCTGATGTTTGAGGCAACTGTGGATGATATAATATTTGCCACCCACTTGGATCAGGTGGTCGTTAAGCTGTTTTCATTTCTGATACCCAGACATGTGCTTTCCAAAATTTACAGAGGCATTGCCAGCCACTTAAAAAGACACCCTCTTAAGGCAGAGACCATCCTCTCTGTCACGATTGCTCACCTGCCTCATCGTCTCTGTAAAAATCGAGAAGGCCGTGCTGAATTCCCTCTGCCATAGAAAAGTAGAGTTACTGGAATAATTTCCTGTGTCCCTTATTGGAGGCGTCAAATCCAACTTAAAAAAAAAACACAGCAAAACAAAAACCCATGCACCATCCAAGTCCTTAAACAAAAGTTCTAGCGATTGTGGTGCCAAAATATTTTCTGTTCCGCTGGTTAATTGTGTCCATCCACAGAAAAATATGTTTTGCCAGTTCAAAACCAGGAAACATCCTTGGGACCATTTTGTTTGCACAGTCTTGGCTTGTATAACTTAAATGGCAGGAAGTACTGTGGTAACCCTTCCCCATGTCACTCATGTCCCCAGATTTTCTTGGGATGACTCTCTTTGGGTATAAAAATGATGAGATTTATGGCATTGTTTTCTGTTGTTCCCCCAATTCCATGCGTTTTATACTTTCTACGTGGCTTTTTACTCCTTTTCTTCCCTCATATTTAACTGAAAAGCCTTGGCACATTGAGTGAACTCTGCTGTGTTGACTTTGTGAAGCCAATCTTTGGATGCACCTGGGGCTGTTGCTAGAGTCCGTGGTGGGGGTGGAATTTACCTCCCGGCCCCATGCTCACTGAGACGAGGGACTCTCGTGGACACCATTTACCAAAAGGGCATATGCAAATGGCAGCCACAAAATGGCGGCTCACTATGGGGACAGACAGCTGCCAGACCTGCTTGTCAGGCATGCGGCCCCTCAATGAGCAGGTCTGTGTGTGTGTGAAGGCTCAACGAGAAGGTCCAGAGTAGGCCAGTGATGGTGGCAATTCAGCCACCGCCCGGAGAAACCAGATGGTAATGAGTCAGTCCATCCCTACTTGTACCATTCATCATTACAACCATGCAAATACCTTATCTTTTTTTACTGTCCCTTTGTCTAAATGTCCTTTAGTATCAGCACTTAATTTTTTGTTCTTCACATTTAAGAAACATAGAAATGGTTTGCCCAGTATAGGGCAGGAAGGCCGTCTCCTTTGCTCAGAAGTTGCTCCAGGGCTTTGCCAATGAAACAGAGATAAGAGAATTGCTGTGGGAGTCAAGATCATCACACAAGCTTGGAGTATTCTCCTTTGTTTGCAGGAGAATCTACTAGGGAAACAGTTTTATTGGAGGAATTACTAAATCCCCAGTGGTTTCGTCAATGTGTACGTGACCACCTCCATTGCCCTAGCAAGCTGGATCTACATGTACAAGGAGAGTATGGACATGAGGAAACAGAGGGAGGGGGGAAATGGGTCAAGGGATCCCTTGTTGCATTTAGATGAGAGAGTGGATCATGTATTTGATTTATTTACTGACATATCCCACCCTATTCATGTCCCACCCTTCCTCCCAGGAGTTATGGAGTGGATATCCTCATTTGCATCCCACAACAACCCTGTGAGGTAGGTTAAGACTCAGAGCTGGAGCCTTAGCCACGATTAATGACTGAGAAGGGATCTTGAACCCAGACCACCTTCTGCCAATCAAGCAGTTACTCCATTGCACCGCAACAAAGGCCTCCGAAGTTCTCGAGCACTTGACTGTTTTTCCACCCCATTCATGGCGACCTCTCCTCCTCTCACCTCAATCCTCAGCGTCTCTATTTTGAAGCCTTGTACCAGATAACCACAAGCTTAACCTCTTTCCCATGGGGTCAGAACAGTCCATCCAATGACATGTGAGCTACCCCTTCATTTGCAAGCTTCTGCTTAGGAGCTTTTATTTTTATTCTTTTACAGGTTCGTTAAGAGAGCCAATTAAGCCAGCAAGGCCCTTTGGAAAAGGCAACAGAGATGAAAGAGTTCTAATTGGCTGGAACATCTCATTATTGTCATTAGGAGCCGGGTGGGGGCCGTTTGGGTCTCACCTGTGCTAGCTTCCCTTCCTCAGAACCTCCAGCTATCCTGTAATTTTCACATTTCTCCATACTTTGCATTCCCACAGAAACCCTGGCTCGTTTTTACGAGCTCTATAACGTGGATTGTTGTTTATTTTGACACCTGTTGGGCTGGATCCAGAGGTGGTCTGGCTGGCTCGGCTGCGTTGACAGAAGTGGACTTCCCCTCTTCCTCCTTCCCATGGCAGCCTGAGGTAGGTAGGAACAGCTTTTTTTCCCTTCAAGGTGGTGAACATCAGGTGATGTACATAACCCTCCTCCTCTCCATTTTATACTCACAACAACCCTGTGAGGTAGGTTGGGCTGAGAGCCTGTAAGAGGCCCAGAGACACCCAGTGAGTTTCCATGGCCGAGTGGGGGCTAGAACCCAGATCTCCCAACTCCCACTAAACCACACTGGCACTCTTTCCATCCATGACCTTTCCCAAGATCTTCAGGTGTGAGTTTATCCCACAAGAAGCATCCATGTGCCTTGGAAGTTGTTGGAGACATTACTGTGAATTTATATCTGAAACGACTCCATTTGTCTAAGCATTAAAAAAAACAAAAATTAGGGGGCTTTAAAAATCCCTGAAAAACAACCAAGACATGCGCACGCACACACACACACACACACACACACACAAAGTGGAGGCTTTGAAATCGAATCTCGCCCACCTCCAAGCATGGAGGCAACGGTACACTGTTGATTGTAAGTCCCCATAGATTTTCAGTGTACCTTTTTATTCCGCAGCTCTGGCACCACATAGGAAATTAATTCAGTGACAATATTTTCATTAGATTATACCCCAGGTTCTCCATCTTAGGCACATTTGTAAGCTTGTTGTACATTCTAATTACTCGGGAAGAATAGGTCTGTGTGCTGGGTGGCTCATTCAGTGTATAAAGTGAATGCATAAATAAATAAGTCTCCATATAGAAAATGCCTCTCGACAGCATAGACGGCCATGGCTCCCCCCGCCCCCAAAAGGAAGGGATGTAGGAACAGGGTTCATTGCCAAGAATGATCAATGATGGCATTTGTATTGTAGGAAGTGTGATGAGTGAAAGCTGTATCTTCTTTCAGGCTCCTGGTCAACCTATAGAGCCTTGTCCTTGGTAGTCTGGAAGCAAAGTATTTTCTCCATGAGCCATCTCCATTCCTTAGCTGTCTCCTGTTCTGGGCACCTTCACCACACAAATGGAAAGGAGTTTCAGAGAGAAGTGTGCAACGCTCTCCAGTGGGGGGTTCTGGAGCTGTTGGAAGTTCTCCCAAAGAGCTCCAGAACGACCTCCCACAAATGGCCTCCAGAGTAGTGGAACAACCTCCCAAGGAGATCTCCAGAGGGAACTGTGGAGCCTTTTCCTTGAGCAGCTCTAGACAGCACTGTGGATCAACCACCCAAGGAGCTCAGGAGCTCTAAAATGACTCCCAAGGAGCTGCGGGAAGTCCACTTCCATCAGCACAGTTGATCCAGCATCGATCTGGATCCATCCCCCATGAATTAGCATAGGCTGACCAGATAAAATCCAGGTCAGGGCTCATGTAACTTTAACAGTTGTAGAGAAAAGGGCATTTCAGCCAGTGTCATTTGTATGCAATTAGTTCCTGGTGAAATTCCCTCTTCATCACAACAGTTAAAGTTGCAGGGGCCCTGCCTTCTTTTGTATATGGTCATTCTAGTATAGTGCCTGCACCTTTAACAGTTGTGATGAAGAGGGAATTTCACTAGGAACTAATTGCATACAGTGACCCTGGCTGAAATTCCCTTTTCTCTACAACTGTTAAAGTTACATGAGCCCTGACCTGGATTTTATCTGGTCACCCCAAATTAGCAGATTCTTCTGTCTTTCACTTTGTTTTAAATCTGTGTCATCTGTTGCCCTCTTTCTTGGCGATACCATTCCTCTTTTTATTTTGGGCTATGCGTGGACGCCTTAGCCAAATTGCCTGGGGCCAACCCTGCCCCTGGCACTGGTCAGTCAACCCCTATTGGACTGGAAGTTCAGGTCACCCTTTATTATTCAGGGCCGCCCATGACATTTTGCTGCCTGAGGCAAAGGACAAGACAGTGCCCTCTCCCATTGCATATGCAAAAGCAGACTGGAGCGACAGTTGAATCTGTCGTCAACACTGATGATGAGACAGCATCCTCCACTGCCCCTGAAGGTAGCAGATGAGCTCAGTGGGCACAGGGCAGGTCACATGGCACACAGCTCTGTCTTCCAACATCTCTCTGCCCATCTCCCAGCATCTGCTGCCTGAGGAAACCACCTAATTTTGCCTAATGGTAGGGCCGGCCCTCTCATGATCACTGACTGCAATTACCTATATTCATCTTTTGTTGCCTTTACCCTTAGTGCTGCCTCTAGGTAGGAGAAGGACCTGCCCAAAGTGTCCTCAGCTGGCTCCTACTCCGTTGGTTAGGTGCTAATGGTGCTGATGGGCTGCAATGTTAATAGCAGCAGCTTTCTGAGCAGTGGCAGGCAACTGGGCCCATGTTCCATGTCAATTTCTCACAAAGTCCCTGAGGTAGGTGTTGCTCTGCCGCTAGGGTGGCCACATGCCCTCTTTTACAGAGGGAAGCCCTCTATTTGAAGGTCTGCTAGAGGACTGTCCTCTATTTTGAAGGCAAACTCTGTTTGAAAGGTTGTCCAGTTGTAGGAACGTTTTATTATCTTCTTTTCTGTGATTATTATAGTGCTGGGGCAGGGGGACATGGGGGGAGGGTTAGGGAATGTTGGGGTGAGGGAGCAAAGAGGCTAGTGAATGCATACACACATAGAACATTGTATCAGGGGTTAGATGCTTCATGTTAGATAGGATCTGATAAGAGAATGATTGAGAAATATGATTTGATATTGCTCAAGGATGTTCCTCGTAAAGACGTGTGACAGATATGTTGCTTAATGACATTACTCATGAAAGACGTGTGACATGGTATTATGCAAAGATACTAGTCATATAGATTTGTGACTTATATTGACCTTATATATTCCTTTTAAGGGAACCATGTGAAAGGTCTAGGGTCAAGAACAGGTGAAGTTGTGGTTAGAAAACCCCCATGTCCATAAGAACAGAGACATAAATCAGACCGTTGACCACAAAGAAAAAGGAATTTGACCTTTTGTTGTCACAAACACCTACGTCAGAGGAGGGAGGTATATTCTGGGAAGAAGGATAGTCTAAATTATGACATGGACCATTTCAGAATAAATTAATATATAATAAGAGGGAGTCTTTGTCTTTGGAAAGGGTATTTAAGTCTAGTCAACAGGAACAACAATGTCTTTCCTTTCCCTCAGGCATGACATCCAGGATGTTGCTCTGAGCCTAACATGGAGGCTTCAGTGACTCCTTGGTTGCCTGGGAGAACTGGAAGTCCCTCTGTGGAGTAGAGCTCCTTCGCAGAGTATGTATGAGTGTTTGTCTATGTTTGTCTATGTTCTTACGAAATCTGCTAAACTTGTGGGTATATACCTTTAATTTGCTTGGCTGAATGGAGAGGTTCGTGTGTTTAATTTTAACTTCCCTAAGTTATTTTAATAAATGTTTTAAAGCAATAACAGTTTCATTGAGTTCATGAGCATGGGTAAAATCGATCATTCTGAGTGTCTATCTTCGTATTTTCCTTTTCACCTACTGGAGTGGGGAATTTAGGGAACACTGATGCAAAGTACCTGTATTCAGTGTCCCTTAAATAAAAGTCACATGAAAAATCCCCCTACTCAGTCCAAGGTTGTTTTAAAGGTAAAGAAGCATCCAAAGTAAGCCTTGAATTTACCCTTCTTCTTCTTCTTTTTTTTTTTGGGGGGGGGGGGGGGGAATGCATTTTCTCTTTTTTGAATTTACTCTTCAATAGCACCTGGACAGCAGACTGAACCAGGCAGACTGGTCACCTGGTCACAGCCTTTCCACACTGTGGTGAAATGTATATCTATTGAAAGTGAAATCAAAATCACAATTTCTAAATTTGTACCTTATCTATCTATCTATCTATCTATCTATCTACTTATTCAAAATTTTATGCAAATAGATATCTTCTTTTGCCCACCTTTTTGGTGATGCATTTCCTCTCTTTTCTTCTTCTTCTTCTTCTTTTTGGCAATTCGAAAGTGCCCTGCTTTCTCCCGATGTCTAGACTTCATACTTTGTGCCTGGGCTCTGCCTGCATCCTCTGCATGCCATTTTAACCGTTGCATGCCAAACCACCCTCAGTCTGATGAGCCAAACATACCCTTGCTCAAAAAAGCAGTCCATTCCATATCCTTGTTATATTGAGCTCCTTTTTGTGCTGGCCCATGTATATTTCTTTCTTTATTATTATTTTTCTTTTCATTTCTGTACTGCCCCATATTGGAAGCTATCGGAGGGGGGGTTTACAACAATTAGTCCTCCATGCCAATCACACGGATTCAAGAAAGGCCTTAAGCGTGCCAAAACATGTAGTTGGGATTGTCAACATCAGGGCCTTTTAAGGCTGCTGAAGCCCATGATGCAGTGTGATCACCAACACAATCAGAATCCTTTAAGACTACAAAACACATGATGCAGTGTGATCACCAACTCAATCAGAATCCTTTAAGACTACAAAACACACGATGCAGTGTGGTTGCCGACTAACATCAGGGCCTTCTAAGACTGCCAAAACACACAATGCTGCGCGAACACCAACTAACATCAGGGCCTTTTAAGGCTGCCAGAGGCCACGATGCGATGTCATGGCCAATTCATATCAGGACCTTTAAACTGGAGCAAACAATTGGCAGTACTGGAGGAAAGGCATTACAAATGGATCCAGGCAGCAATTAAAATGACAAGGAGAAATCCTGGGCTGAGCTGGGAATCAGAACTGGAAAATAAAGCTTCAGATTGAATCCACCTCTCCTCACCCATGCACATACATTGTGAGTGTGTATGTGAGGATCCCTGCATACATATGGCTGGATGTGAGAGGGCTAGGGATGGGGGAACAAAATTTATTTATTTATTTATTGCATTTATATCCTGCCTTTTTTCCTTCAAGGAACTCAAGGCAGCATACATAATCCTCCTCCTCTCCATTTTTAACCTCACGACAACAACCCTGTGAGGTAGGCTAGGCTGAGAGTCTGTGACTGGCCCGAAGTCACCCAGTGAGCTTCCATGGATGAGTGGGGACTAGAACCCAGATCTCTCGACTCTCCAACGGCTACACGACACTGGCTTGAAATGATGTTCAAGTTCAGCAGGTTCCTCCAAACATCAGCTTGATGAGCGTCTCTCCTCAAGTTGTGCTCGCGTTTGCGATCGTTGTTCGTTTGCGCAAACATTGTGCAAAACAAACGTGATCAGATGTGAAAATTGCACCCCCAAAATATCCAAACCTGTGCAAATTCCCCCCACGGTCTAAAGCGTGAAATTGCGCAATTTTAAAAATGTGCAGTACCGAACTTTTTTCTCAGCGATGTTTGCGTACCTTTCAAATGCGAGTGCATAGTTGAGAATTTGCAAACATTTTTAGAGAACACCTTCTCCTGCTCACTCTCGCTTTCGGGGTAGCAAAAAGGCCATGTTTGCATGTTGAGCGAACAAAAATGAAATCCTTGCACGTCCCTAGAGGGAGATCTCAACATCGCTTTTAATGGATACATGCAGGTTGACGGTGTGGAATTTGCTGCCAAGATGCTTGAAAATGGTTACACTTAAGAATTTGAAATTAGAAAATCCAAATATATGGATGCAAATATAACATAAATCATACATTAGAACAAGTAAATACAGTTTTTTAAAGCACCACTGAAGCTAGATTGGGGCATCAGACAGGGCTTTCTGACGGTCTAAAGCGATTTTCATACTTCCATACAATATATCCATTTATGTATTTATTTCTTTATAAAACCAAACTATTTCTACCAATACGTTGTGGCCTCAACAAAGTTCCCCATGACAGTTTCCAATTAAAATGACAATTAATACAACTAACATAATAAAAATCTGAGAATACAGAACTGAATCATCCAGTTGGATTCAAATCAACTCATTGGCTCAATTCGGACGACACGATAGTCAATGGTGGGTTGACTAACCCTAACCCTAGCCTCACGCTAACCCTAGGGGGCACTCCCCACACAACATGGTAATAAATAATCAACTGTGGTGTGGATGAGGCTCAGCGCTGAGTTGACTATGGCAGCATTCGGATGACACAATAGTCAAAACAACTGATGATTGTTTCCCCCACACCAGTTGTTTATTGTGTCGTCCGAATTGAGCCATTGAAATCAACTCATTGAAATCAATGGGACAAGTGGAAGGCAGGAAGGAAGGAAGGAATAGTTTATTGCAACCACAGGCTAATAGGGGCAGAGGGAGCGATCCCATGCCCACCCCAATAGCATCTCAGAGGGCACAGGGTAATTCAGTTTCTTTGCTACAAGACAGACCCCTTCCCCCGCAAACACAGCATGGAGAGAACCACACCGGCTACCTCTCCACGCTCAGAAAACGGAGTGTGAAGATAGGGAAAAGTAGTATTCCCAAGAGGAGGGGGGGTGAAGAGACTGAGGTGACCATGATGCCTCATGTCTTATGGCTACCTCAGCCTCCTCCCCTACCCCCACTCCATGGCACCACTGCTAGATGGGCGAAATTGCCCATCTAGCAGATATGCAGGGCAACTGGAGCTCAGAGGCAAAGACAGTCTCCACTGTCCTGCCCTGCACTGAATGCCCTGCATTGAGAGGCTGCCTCAATCCGCATAGGACTGCACTTTTGTTAGTTAAGATTAATAATAATAATAATAATAATTTATACCGTGCTTTGTTACACAGCGCTGTACATGAAGTAAAATAGGTCAGCCGTTTACATAATACAATAAATATGATAGTTCTAAGAAAATACCATTGCTGGATTTAAAAGTGATATAACAAGTTAGTTCCCAATTAAGAGAACAACTTAAGTCCATTCATTTCAATGGGTCTACTCTACGTATGACCAAGTCTGTCTCCAACCCATTCAAAAGAGGAGCCAGCGCATCAAAAATCAAAATCAACACAGCAGTCGGGGGGGGGGGGGGGGAGAGGAATCAAGCCAGGCCAAAAGCCTGGAAAGACAGAGGCGGGAAAGTCCTAAGAGAATGTACCGACTGAGCCTCTCCGTCGAGGCAATTGCACCATTGTGGGAGAGCTGTAATTGCAACCCTTGTGTTCCCACCGACTACACCTCTGAAAGTGGAAGAGCAGAGAACAGGGCCTTAGGAAACCATGCAACACCCCTGTAAGGTAGAGCACTATTATAATCCTCCGCTATGAGTCCATATCATTGTCTCACAGATAAGAAGTGTGAGAGATAGACAGAGATAGTGAGAGTAAGGCCCTTTCTACACCACGGGGGTGTAGCAAGGCCCAGCGCAAGCAAACCCGGAAGTAGCCACTTCTGGGTTCGTTGCGCTCAAACCACATCACAGGCGCGACGTCCCGGGTTGTCCGGCATCGCTCCCGCCATTTTTATTTTTATTTTATTTTACCGGGAAGAATGTTCCTGCGCTCCTCCGTAAAAGTAAGTATTAAAACATCCTGGGGATGCAGAAAAATTCCAGGGAACCAGGAAAAAATCCCGTGCCTACCCCTGACCCCCCGCCGCCCCTGGTACTCCCTGTGCGTCATGCGGACCCACAGGGAGCAGCCGGGGTCCATCCCAGGCGTTTTGCCTGGTGTGGAAAGGGCCTAAGATTCAGAGAGAGGAAGAGAGGGAGAAAGGGAAAGGGTAAGAGAGAGATTTCGGCAAAGAGTCAGATAGTTAAATACACCAGCTGTCCCTGCAGGAAACGCATTACTGTCAGTCTGCCAAGTGAAACCTTGGGTGATTGACTGCACTGGTAGCATTTGGGGAATCAGCTCCAGGCAACTTTCACACTCCACGCCCAGGTCTTGCAAGGCTTTGGAAGACTCCGTTCGCCTGGATCCCATCCGGGCCTCATTTCTTCCCCCGGCTTTCTCAACCCCACATCACAGCCTTCCTTAGCCTGACACCTCTCCCCTGGTG
Organism: Anniella stebbinsi; assembly: GCA_029215795.1. NCBI lineage: Eukaryota > Metazoa > Chordata > Lepidosauria > Squamata > Anniellidae > Anniella > Anniella stebbinsi. Next base: position 93,922,276 of record JARDYH010000008.1, on the reverse strand, counting down.
TCCTTTTCACTGACTGGCCTAGCTGCCCAGCCCAAAAAATATACCACGATCAGACGTCCGTTTGGAAGAAAATGAGAACGGCTACACAATCACACGTACTGCAGGTTTGAAAGGAGTTTTCAGCAACGGTGTGTGTGTGTGTGTGTGTGTGTGAGAGAGAGAGAGAGAGAGAGAGAGAGGCTAGGCATGCAAGAACCCTTTAAACAGGCATTCTTGGAATTTTTCCAGCTTGGATTAGCATTCATCTTTTAACAAGCTGGCTGCTGGAACGGAAAGCCCTCAGCTATGCTACACACTTGAAACTGGTTTCGTAAGGCATTCCCTCTCCCCAAGGGACCCTGGGAATTGTAGTTCTTGGGGGGTGAATGGCTAGGTATCTCAAATGGAGCACTGCGCATACGCTAGGGTGACCAGATAAAATCCAGGTCAGGGCTCATGTAACTTTAACAGTTGTAGAGAAAAGGGAATTTCAGCCAGTGTCATTTGGATGCAATTAGTTCCTGGTGAAATTCCCTCTTCATCACAACCCTTAAAGGTGCATGCACTATGCTAGAGTGACCATATACACAAGAAGGCAGGGCCCCTGCAACTTTAACTGTTGTGATGAAGAGGGAATTTCACCAGGGACTAATTGCGTACAAATGACACTGGCTGAAATTCCCTTTTCTCTACAACTGTTAAAGTTACATGAGCCCTGACCTGGATTTTATCTGGTCACCCTAGCATACGCAGACCCAAGCAAAATCGCCACGGTTCTTCAGGGGAAGCCATCGCAGTGGTATGAAATGGATCCTGGTTTGTTGAGGAGGTCATGATGGGGAGTAGCAAGGCTCATTGTTTTCTTTGTTTGTTCATTAGCAATGCATGTAAGAACTGCACTCTGTAGAGTTAAAACAGAACCTGGGAGGTCAAGGGAAGAGCCTGGAGGAATTGGGCTGGTCGGCAGCAGAACCAGGCCTGAATCTAGAAAGTCCAGGTGGGGCAACCGATTATTTGATCTGTTTCCTTTTACTGTAACTTCTTACATTTTTCTGTTTTGATTTATTGTACACTGCTCCGATACTCTCAATGTTTATTAATTCTTAAATAAATCAATAATAAATACAATTATTGGAGCCTGGGGAATTATAGATAGAAAGCTTCCCCCTCCCCCAATTCCCCAAAGGTCAATACAATGGCTTTGCTATGGGTTCAGACTTCCCCAGCCTGGTGCCCTCCAGGTGTTTTGGGCTACAGCTCCCATCAGTCTCATCCAGCATGGACAATGGGCACAAATGATCGGAGTTGCTGTCAAAAACATTGCAAGGGCACCAGGTTGGGGAAGGAAGCTATCTTTGTACCATGATTTAACCAATGTGCAGGCACACGCACAAAACCCTTGAAAGCATCTACTGAAAAGCCACCAAAAATGTAGAGACTATGTCCCAAGATGCTGAAATAGAGAGAGAGAGAGAGAGAGAGAGAGAGAGAGAGAGAGATTATTCTAAGCCCACAAAACTTGAGCCATGGTCTCTCCGTTTTGGGTAGTTTACTGACATTGATTTGCAAACTTAGGGCTTTTGAGCCTTTTGAGAGGGTGCTCATTGTCACGTCATGTGCATTGAGCTCTGTCCATGCGCCAAAGAGAATGGACATATAATAGAGCACGATGGGCTAAACGTTACATCCATTATGTCAATTAGCAGCTTCCCCCACTCACTCGCCCAAGTCCTCCAAGAGTTTCCCAACCACTACCCTAGCAATAACTGACCCATCATGTCCTTTGCTGCCCTCCGGAAAACATCAGATTTTGGTCTGATTCCACCCTGTCGTGATGAGTGAGATTTGGGCTGATCCAGAAAGAGAGAGGCAAGCTAAATCAGGGAGAGCCAGTAGGACAACCCCAGAGGCACCAGTCTGGTCCCTATCATTGGGCCTGAGTCCAGCAACAAAGGACCTTCACAACCAAACAAGATCCCAGTGAAGGCAGCCTCCAAGATGGATTCCACAGAAGCCCACTACCCACCACAGACCGTGTGCCCCGTAGGGTGGGCGAACTCATCCGCATCCGCCCTATTGGATACTTTCCCCATTGCTGCCATCTGCTCCCACTCATCCAAGGCTCCTTTCATCCTGATGAGCTGTCAGCAGCCGTCCACCCTCGCTGCCAAATTTGTGTACTTCTCCCTTTCAGGCCACCATTAACACAGCGGGGCAAGTGTGCAATTTCTAGAGCATCCATTGGGTGCAGCTTTAGCCTTGCATCAATGGGGTCTTGATGGTCACCGCTGACGCAGCAGGAAGAGAGTACACAATTTCCAGATCCTCCATTGTATGCGCCTTTACCTTTGTGCCTTTACCCTTGCATCAATGGGGACTTTGCGGGGACTTTGCCGTAAAGGCCCCTTTGTCGCAGAGCAGGGGAAGTGCACAATTTTAGCAGTGGGGGCAGATGGCTGCTAAGCGCTTGCTGGAACCTCGCGAGGGCTCGACCATGTGTCCACACTCATGCCACTGGCACCCGACTGGGTCCAGGAGGCCGGATGCAGTGGGGTCCGTCAGACTCCCAGACTCAGTCGGGCAGTCGAGACATCCCTAGTACCTAGGGATAGAATGCCAGACTCCAGACGGGAGGGCTCCCCTTTACGGGGATGCATTCTCCAGCAAAGGGGTGAGACCTGGAAGAGGTAATCTGGCTGGGGGACTATATAACAGCTCAGTTAACACCTGGCATTTATCAGAACAACTCCTCTCTTCCTTGGGATAGCCAGAGCTGAATGGCAATATTTTTTAGAATCAAGATTTGGTTCTCTTGCTTTTACAATTTCAGAGTCCCCTTTGCTACTGGAAGCACTTATTGAAGCCGATCACTTATATCAACCCACGATGGATGTTTATAAATACTTATTTTCAGTAAATAAATATAATACATAAAGTCTTAAGCAGGAATGGAATAGGAAACTGGATTGTCCCATTTTGCCTAATCAACGGATCGCCACTTTAGAGTCTATATCTGAAGTGTCTAGGCATCTTGGGTTACATCTCATTCAGAAAAACCTCTTGTTTCGGGTCTATTCGACACCACAGTATCTCTTTCATAAAGATTTGTCTAACTTGGCTTATTGTTGGAGGTTTCATACAGCTAAGGCTTCTTTTAACCGTATCTTTTGGAAATGCCCAATAGCCGCCTCTGTTTAGGAGGAAGTTATTATACGGATAAACTTTGTATTGGAATACACTTTAATATTTACTGATATGCATGTCCTTTTAAATTATTTACCTGCTTCCTGGAAGTCAATGCCTGTTCCTTGGGGCCGGTCTAGTGTTTTGATTCTAGTTCTTGACCTTTTGGGTTCATGTATCTTCTCAAACCATTGGTCCCGTACTCTTGCTAGCTGCATCCTCCAGTTCTCACCACTGACTCATCCTTGTCAGAAATGGACACAGCTCAGCCCCATCCAAGGAGTCTCTCTTTTTAAGCCAGTGTTTGGCTGCTAGCCATTCACAGGCTCAATTCTGGCCCTCAGTCCAAAAGTTGTTGACCAGTGAGAAAAAAAGGAGGGGTTGGAATATTTTGGTAGCAAAACTGCATTTCTGATCCAGCTCCACATTTTGCTTTTCCTTCAGCTCTTTTTCTTTTCACACTTTCTTCAGAAACATGTGGAAACCATGATGTAAACATCTCCCTCCTTGTGGAAATTACGGCTTGTACAGTGGGGGGCCTGAAGCTTCGTGTTAACATCCAAGACGTTGACACCTTTGGATTTCCTAGGCTGGATTGTCAAATTTTGAATGCTTGTTTATTGGTCTGGGCTTGTTTCCACCCTTCGTTTGACATCTTGTCTTTTCTTTCTGCTAAGCCACCGTTTTCAGGACCTATGAATTATTTTTCAGCAGAAGCTGAGAAATTAAACCATGCCTTTTTCTTTTCTCAAAAACAATTTCTTAAGGTTCCCAGAACACTATAAATATATTTCCTTATGTTGATGGTGGGAGCTGAACTTTAATAAGTCCTTAGATTGAAAATACATGTAAGATTTTCCTGTTTATTTCTTTGTCTCTCTATCAAATCTTACCTTCTGTGGTCCCTATGAAACAGAATATTGTATTAATTATTTCTACCAGGAAAGGGGGAGAATTTCATCTGGTCTTTTTTAAGTGAACCAGCCCAAGTCACACTTTTTCGACTAAGACCTCCATCACACCTAGTTTTTCCCGCTGGTTTGCCTCCAAATTTTTTTACCTCTGATGCAGAAGCGCATCAAGCTTATGATCCCTTTCACCTGAATAGCTGCTCTTTCGCTCCCTCATTCTTCCACTCCACTCCACTCCACCCCTCCCCTTCTCTTTCTCCCTCCAGTCAGGTCCTGGCAGATGAGTCCTTCAACCAGACTGCCTTTCTGCAGGGCAAAAATGGAACGACCCTTTAGTTTGGCTCTTTGGGGCATTGAGGGAGTACAACCCTGTCTCTGCAGAGATTCAGGTGGTGTATGGTTTTAAAAATGCTTTAGAGCCTGGGATGCAAGGTTTGAGTTTTATATTGAGGCTTGGAGCCAGCTGTGGGAGAGATTGCTTTTCCTGCCAGGACCTGATGCAATCCATTCAAGCCGCCAGTTCCTTTAAAACTACACGGAGGCTTAGGGCACATTAAATGCGCTTAGGGGAAATAATCCAGACTTTTAATGTTCTAGGAAAGGCTGGGGAAGAGGCGGGTTGTCAGCAGGACAGGCAAAGCATCATGTGACTACCATGCTGCAAATCCACACACCAGGTATGGCAAGAGCGCACTGAATCACTGGTGTGATAGAGATGTAACATGCAGATCAGAACACAGGTATTTCTCTGAATTTTGCAATGCAGTTCCCGGCTCAAAAACTGTGTACAAAAATGAGTGTGTTAGGGAATGTTGCATACAAAAATAAGCATATTTGGGAAAATTGCATACAACGTGTGTGTGGTCATTCAACAGAACGGACGTATGATTAAATACATGCAAACTGGCGTGGGGTAGACATAGATTGATACATCTATCCCTGGAACGTCTACTCAACGATGCAGAGTGACTAATGAGCTGCTAGGTTTCTGTTTGCATTCAAAGTTTTGTTGTTGATATTTGTTTTGTTATGCTGGAAACTTCAATAAAGATCTTTTTTAAAACAAAAAAATTAGCAACCCTATTTTGTTCTATGCTATGATTATAAGCAGATCCCCACCAATGGAGGTTCACGAAGGGCTCAGTTGTAGCTTAGGGACCAGGGACATGCTTTGTATGCAATTTCAGTCTCTGGTATGTCCAGTTCAAAAGCAGACCTGAGCCAGCAAGGTTCATTTTATTTTATTTATCTCATTTCTATACTGCCCAATAGCCAAAGCCATACGGTACAGCATAAAATATAGTATACAAGCTTAAAACTGCAATACAGAAGTACAATCAGAATAAAACCGTGCAGGAATGCAGAGATTTAAAATGCAGGTTTAAACCAGCAGAGTTGAAAGACCAGGATAGTAAATGGCTCAAATATTGGGAAAATAAAAAGGTGTTCACCTGGAGCCATAAAAAGTACAATGTAGGTGCTAGGTGAACCTCTCTAGGGAGCTCATTCCACAGCCGGGGTGCCACAGTGGAGAAGGCCATGGAGAAGGTTGGAAAACCGAGAGAGCTGCTGCCAGCCAGTGTTGAAACTGCTGGACTAGATGGGCCAATAGTCTGACTCAGCATAAGGCAGCTTGCTAGGCTCCTATGAAAATATATATTCAATGGAACCTTGTTGGGTTAGGTGAGGTTCAGTAGATGCTGTAATGATGGATCCGGCTAGAAAAATATGTATTAGAAAAATCCCTTTCCTTCACCTTTTCCAGCTAGGGTGGGCTCTTACAGCCCAAAGCTACAGGCTGCAGCCTGGCTTTACTTCTGGTATCTCTTTCTGCCACCTTCCCCGGATGATGGCGATACACGTGCCATCTGTCTCTGGGCCATCTTGCACACAGGCCTCTTTTGGAGCTCCATCAGATGAGCATTTTATTTCATGCTCATTACTGGGCACTCGCGGATTTTTGCTGGTCCCTCTCCTGATGTCGTCTGCCTCCCGTCCCTTCTAGCCTTCTTTGCGCCACAACAAAAACACCCCAGTAAGTCCGACTTCTTTTTAAAGACGGAAGTTGCCGCTATCTCCTGCTGTGTGCAGGAAAAGCAGCGGGATCGGAACGGCCCACTGAATGGGTCTCATGCACATTGTTTACTTCCTCTTTCGAAAGAGGAAGTAATGAGGGACAAATGCACAGGCGGAGAAGCGACGGTAAGCAAACACGATTCACCCCATGTGATGATGCTCTTGGGCTTTCGCAAATGCACCGCATGTCGGCGCACAGAGCACATTGCCCACTCCTTCCCAGATGCTCACTCTTTTGACTCTTTATAAGCGGGCGCTTTAACTCACTACCTGGTAATGGCCTGGCAAAGAACCCCGCCTGACATTGATCCTGGCGCACATTGCAGGGCAAAGGTTTCCTGGGGATTAAGCGTTCTTTTTACTCCGTGCATCCAGCACAAATATCCTTTTCTTCCCAGTCCACACCTCGCAAGGCTCGTCGGCCGGCCTTTGGCTCTCCTGTACAAACACTGTGGCCGAGGGAAAGGGGTGAACCATTGGCTCTGCTGCAAAAGTAGTCTTCCCTCCACCTGACCTCTCCCTCGGTTGTTTTCCAAAAGGACTGACAGAGCACTGGCTTGTAGCACCCGGACTAGGGAAATGGAGGGGGCGCTGTCCCCTCTGGTTCTCTGCATCTCCCAGCCCTTTGTCCTTAAAATTTGGTGGCAATCCTAAACATCCAAGTGAAGATGATCCATGTAATACTTCCAGTGCAATTCCTTCTTTGTAGCTCTTCCCAGCCTGTCTCAAGTGATGAAGAATTATGGGAACATCATGGCCAGCTGTGATTCTGTTGGACACTGCCTGATGGATCCCCGTCAATCCAGGGGAAGGGCAGCCATCCTCATTTGAGGGGGATGGGCCTCCCACCGGCCACAATTCCTGATGGCATCCCACCTAGGGCTGTACACAGACCACCCAATTCACTTCGGACCAATTAGGATCTGTTTTGTTTTGCTTCGGATCTGTTTAAGAGCCCTCTGAATCCCCCAATTTCCCTCAGATTCAGGATTCGGCTCCGAAGCGATGCACAGCCCTAATCCCACCCAGCTAGGGATGGGCAAATCTGTTCACTTTGCTTTCATTTGGTTTGTTGGATTGTCATTACATTTGCTCCATCAAATGTCTGGTCACTCTAGTATAGCTCCGGCAGCTTTAACTATTATGATGAAGAGGGAATTTCACCAAGTGCTGCATGTATACAAATGGCACCTGCTGAAATTCCCTTTTTAATACAACTTTTAAAGATGCAGGAGCCCTGTCCTCCTTTTCATAGGGTCTCCCTAATTTATATATAATGTCCATTCCCCCTTCACTCTTTCACACACTCCTGCATTCACACACACACCTATTGACAAGACACACATGTGTCAGTTCACATACCACTTCAACGCAGCTGCAGACACAATATTACACATCCAAACAGCTGGCCTGCCTTCTCTCTTCTCCACTGAACCCCTTCCATCAATGGCACACACAACCCCATTCCTCTCTGGACCACGTGGTGCTGCAGGTTTTAGACCTCTGAGCGGTTGGAACGTTCACAAACATTTCACAACATCTCAGCAGTTGAACCCGATGGCTAGGGAGGTGTCATTTCAGCATGCTTGAAGGCACAGCTCTTACACCCAGTAGCTGCAGAGATTTCAAAGACTACAGCCTCTATTTACCACAGGCGTTTTCTTTTCTCAGGCTCATCTGAAGATGGGGTGAACAGGCAAGCCCACAATTCCCCTTCAAACATTGTCTTCTGTGCCTTAACTTGAAATCTCCTTCATTACGCTCCTTCCCTAGTAAGTGCCCTGAAATTTTTTTAAACTTTGAGTCAATTCCAGACAATATGTCTGGAACGCTGTGTGTCACACTTCTCTCCACCTGAACAAACGCCAGGAATCAACCCTTCGACGCATCTCCAATTTCTTTTCAAGCAGGCTTGCAAAGGGTGAGTGGTTATGTGGAGATCTAAACTCACAGCTTTTGAAACATCCTGCCACTGCTAGGCACGACGTCCTTTCCGATGAAGCTGCATTGGTAAAGATGAGGGATCAAGTCGGACCTATCTAGCCCATCTCACGCAGCAGCTGGCATCCAGCAGAGCCCAACACCTGGTATAGCAAAGACAGTTTTTAAGAAACCCTGTAATTGTCAATTATGAGATGATGATAATAAATACACCCAGGGGGGAAGTCACTTCCTGATCCTCATCACTCAGCAACTTGTTTATATGTAAGAGAGGAGGATTTATACTGAATGCACTGAAAACTGAGGGGGAGAGAGAGAGAGAGAGAGAGAGAGAGGATGATGCAAATTTGAATGTACCTGCAAACAGGTCTCTGTGTCGTGGTGTGGTGGGACACACCCACCTTTCCATTATACAAGGAGTCCTACCACTTCGTACATCAGAAGCGGAAAACCTATTAGCCCTCCAGATGTTTTGGCCTACAACTCCCCTCTGCCCCTGCTAATAGTGAAGGGTGATGGGTAGAGATGCTGCAGAAAATTGAGATGCATTCGCATGACTTTGGATTTCTAAGAATCCAACCTGCGGAATCCGCTGCTGACTGGCCTCCCCAGGCCGGTGGAGTCCACAGACTTTCCGGATCTTCTTCTTTTTTTTTTTCTTTTTTTAACTGTCCTGAAATTTATGCAAATTTATTTGTAGGAAAGTATGCACATTTCTGCTGAGACATAGGCCATCCTGCAAAATACATGCTGGGAAAAGTTGAATGGAATGGGGGAACAATACGCTAATTGTTATGTACTAACATAAATTTCGTAAACTGTTGCAAACCCTCTTACGGAATTACTTGCGTATTTTTCCACATAACGGGCAGAAAAATTCAAATCCCTCTGTAAACTGATCCCGGAATGAACAACATCGCACAATCTACGGAACACACACGGGATGGATTTCTCAAACTGCGGACATCCCTAGTTGTAGGCCAACACATCTGAAAGGCCAGAAGTTCCTTACCTCTGTATTGGTGTGATATAGGCCAGATCTACACCAAGCAGGATATAGCAGTATGAAAGTGATATGAAAACGGTATATAAGAGGCAGGAGCCACACTACTGCTTTATAGCGGTATTGAAGTGCACTGACAATTGTTGGGTCCCATTGACACATACCACATACTGCTATATCCTGCTTGGTGTGGCTCCTGTCTTTTATATCCCACTTTCATATCTCTTTCATACTGCTATATCCTGCTTGGTGTAGATCTGGCCATAGCCTCCAATGTTTCACAGATTAAAATAGGGGCATACTGAAAAAAGAAAGGTCACTTCCTGTTCTCCCTGGGTTCTACCCTGCTTGAAGGTCTAGACAAAGACCCGCTTTGTCCTACAATGGGTCATCGACAGTGTCAAACAGCATGGCAGGCTGTCTCAGTGTCCGTGCGCAGGCATTTACAGACATGCGTGCCAGCTTCGGAACGCTTCTAGTCCCTCCTTGGAGATTGGACCTATGGAGACCCTGCCTGAACAGAGGTGCCCGGGACCAAGCCTTGCAACTCAAATTGGCTCTCAGATCTGAGGGAACGTCTTGGGAAAGATTTAGAGAGCTGCAAAGAAACATCACCTACCTGTTCCCTTTCTGCTAGGAGCTGAGAACACTCGAAGTGTTCTCCGCTGCCTGGTTGAGCGTGCTTTTCCACAGCACTAAGCGTTTTGCCTTCTCTTTGTTTCCCCTATCACTACATCTTGTGGTTTTGTGACTCTGCAGTTAATAACCCCTGATTTTCTCGCTACAGAAGCTCGGCTTCCCTGGCTCGACATTCCCAAGAACACCCCAAGCGTCATGCCTTTCAAAGGATGTTTTCTGAGCCACTCACCCTCAGCGAAGGTAAGATCAGGGTCCACACCCAAAGGAAGATTTAAACCTTGCGGTTCTGTAATTAACCAAATGCTCTCATCACCAAGACAAAGAGAAACTCCTGATAATAACTTCTTTTCTCTTTTTTTCTGTGGTTTTTTTTTGTTGTTTTGGGTTTGTTTGTTTTCTTCCCCTTCGTCTCGAGAGCACCTCAGGATGTCAAGCTGGTCTCAGACATGCCCACAACTCTTGAATCATCCGGCTGCTGCGGTGCCTTGTAGAAAACTGGCATGTTTGGGATGGCTTTGGGAGTCACAGAGTCTTCCTGACCGAAAGGAAGGGGCAAAAAATGAAAGCTGAATTGGAGTTAGGAATAAAAAATGAGTGCTGTGCCGAAAATTTCTCTTACGAAAATTTCGACACTTCTCATTCGGATACGTAATGGCCCATACATCACTGAGTGGATGAAACTTCTCTGGAATAAGTTCAACTCTCTGGGCTTATGCCCCGAGTTTCTATTAATGATGGAAGCAAAACAGGCCAAACCCCTTTTGTCTCAAAGGGTAAGAGACTGTGACCTACAAGTTTAAGATCTGCAGCGGATAGAACTTGCTCTCCTCTGTTCTTAGGCGTTAACCTGAGTTATGGAATGGTGGAAGCGAAATACTCTTCAATGCTTAACATCCTTAAATATTGGCGTGCGCTAACTCTGGCAAGATTTAATGTCTTGCCATCTGCTTTGTTACAGGGGAGGTTTCAGAAAATAAGTTTTTCTGATTGCCTATGCCCATGTGGAAGCAATGAAATCGAATCGGTTATCCACATTCTACTCTGTTGTTCTTTTTGTAGAAAGATTAGAAAGAAATTATGGCTTGACTTCTTTGTTGCTTCAGGGCCACAGAGGATAGGGACACAATCGAGGCTTTTGCAAAATTCTTTTTGAGTGCTATGAGAATAAGGTCTCTCTAGAATTGACTTCACTGTATATTTCTTAAATTTGAATGTATTGTTTCTCCCTGCTCTTTGTATGTGTAAAGCCTGGTCGTTGACCGTAATAAAGTTGACGATGATGAGTCTGATAGGAAAGTAATTGCTTTTGAAAAGAAATCCAAAGGAGAAGACATTTCGGAGAAATTCTCATGGGTTTGGTTCGGGGTTCTTGTGCTCACCTCACTTATGAGATGCCTGAGGAGTGTGTGAGAGTGTCCTGTCTTTCATTGTACAGTCATCTCTCTGACAGCCTGTACCCTCCTTGGCTTCCCACACTTCGGCCCAGGGGAAGACATCATGAATTTATTCCTCCCATAGGGACTTTTCAAATCAGGAAGTGCAGGCAGCCTGGGAGACTACAGAGCAATGGTGAGATGTGTAATAGAAAGACAAATATAGACAGTCCCCTCAGCCCAGTGATTAGTTAAGGTCAAAACCATAACCAACACACATTCAAAATCAATAATAAAATGCCCAGAGAATCAGGCAGAAAAATGGAAGCCCCTTTCATGGGGATATCAAACTTTCAGGAAATCCCTGAGAGGTTTCTTTCTCCCTAGAAATAAAAGAACACTTTTCAGAATTTACTCCTTATTTTCTTCACTATTATTTTTTTGTGGTGGCTGCATTCCCTCCTCTCAATGCCGTGGAGTGATGCTAGGTAGATGGGGCATTGTGGAGGATGCGAAATGGGGTCCAAGCTGCCAACCCAGTTGATGCTGTGGCCAACTGCAGTGGCAGGGCAAAACAAAACCTTAGAAGGAAGGAAGGAAAGAAAGAAGGAAGAAGCTTTTCGACAACCCTTGCCAATGGTGATGCCTACCCGAGAGAAATTATTGGAGAATTTCTCCACCCCTAGAGAAATTCGGCGAAATTGTCCCTCCAATTTTTTTGCCCGAAATAGGATGCCGAATTTTGAGAGTCCACTTGAGCACGGCACTAATAAAGCAATATATATGCTCTATCAAATTATCATTCTCTCTCAAACAACATAGATAGGAAGGAGGAGGGAGGGAAAGAAAGAGAGAGAGAGAGAGAGAGAGAGAGGTTTATGGACAGTATCCAAAACTGCACCTGTGCTTATGTTCTATTATTATTATTATTATTATTATTATTATTATTTCATTTCTATACTGTCCAATAGTCAAAGTTATCTGGCTGGTTCACAAAAATTGCAAGCCACGAACGCAAAATAATAAAAACGTAATCTGAAATCTTTACCCTACAAAGTTTAAAAACTATTAAAACAGCGGAAAACAGCTCCAGTAAGATACAACTGACATAAATACCCCCTCATATTTATTCATTTATTTATTTATTTATTATACCGTCTGATAGCCAGAGCTCTCTGGGCAGTTTACAACAATTAAAACCATAAAAAACCCAAACAATAAAATACAGCTGATGAAATACAATTTCAAAGTTTAAAACGACAACGTAAAAATAATGAAACACAAGTTAGCAGCAAAATTTTCAAGTACGGTACCAGATAAAAACAAACTGAAAATATAAAATGCCTGGGAGAATAAAGTTATTCACCAGGTGCCAAAAGGTGCCGGGTGAACCTTTGCAGAATGCTCATTCCACAACTAGGGTGCCACAGCAGAAAAGGCCCACTAAATGCCTGGAAGGCCAGATCTACACCTTGTGTCATTATAAATTTAGGATAAAAAGCAGGAAATAACACCATAAAAGCAGCATATGGAATGTGGATCATGCCCCAATAGTTACCAGTGGATTTCAATACTTCTATAAAGTAGTAGTGTAGATCTAGCTGAAGTTTGGCACCAGAACGATAACAATATTGGTGCCAGGCAGGCATCAATTGGGAAAGCATTCCAGAAACAGGGGGCCAGCACTGAAAACGCCTTCTCCTGTGAAATGGAGACGGTCATGTTGTACCTGCCTGCCATGTAGCGGTTAAATATGAGGAACTGATCAGAAAAAAAGAGGCGAGAACCATAAATCTTTACTACACAGGGATTCGAACCTGGACTTCTAACCTGCACCTTATTTGTCCTACCAAATTTTTGTGATGGTAGTGGTTTCAGTCTAAAAACCCTAATGGTTTAATAAAACCAAGTGACGCTTTCCTTCAATGTGGAGTTTTCGAATTGAACATGACCACCAACGTATTAATTACATTGCAAAGCTGTGTGTTCAACCAGTTCAGGAGAAAAGGAGATGCTGAAGCCACTTGCCACAAGGCCAGTGAAGAGAAAAACAGAACGTAAAGAGGGGAAAAGGCCACAGGAATTCCTAGAACCTCAAAAAATATAATGTTTGCTTTAATCAGCCAAGGGAAGCTCTCTTGAATGCAGTGTGCAATCGAGGTCACCAGGAAATCCGACTCCTGAAACAAATTTTCACTCATGTGGCGAAAATATTTTCCTTTCTTCTTAGATTTCCACGGGCCAGAAGGCTATTTGTTCAGACGTTTATGAGGAGAAAAAACGGAGTGGCTCTCAATGGGAGCCTTTGTTGTTTGACAAAATCACTGGTAGAGATCAGGGATATGCATTCAAGAACAAAGGAGTTCAGGTAAGCAACAGAGGGTGACAAAATCTCCCCCGACACTCAAAATGCTCAGGCTTTTCTAGGCCATGAATTGCTGTCTAGTTTTTAACAAAAGGTGCTGAAGTATTGCCTTGTATTGATTTGGGATTGGGCATCTGGGCTGTGATTAATAATAATAATGTGATCATTAATCATGATCTCACATAAGAATGTTCCATGACTGTGTTCAGCCCCCTCCCTCTGCTAAAGACTTCTCTATTACCCATTGCCCCTTCCCCCCTTTGGAACTGCATACGAGAAAAATGTTGGCTTTCCCCCTGTTTGAAAGTCCCCTTGGTGCCTTTTCGACATATGGAAGCATCATACCAATCCCCACCTTCTTCTCAGTTCTATTTGCATGGCTAGCAACTAACGCACCTTGTGTTAGGGGGGGAAAAAGGTGTGCTGTAATTCATCATCATCATTTCATTGTCAGCCCTGTAGCAGTCTACATCAACGTAACCAAATATTTGGCACCAGGAAAGTTGATTCCTGCAATTTGAGTCTATTATGCCAATTAACCACAATTACCCATATTTGTGCATTCTTCATAAATTATCTAGGCCCTATTAGCTAACGAGAGGCAGAAATGCACTCCTAAGCAGCCTCTACACCAACACTTTATAAGGACCTATCAGCCACCCAACACCCCATACATTCAACCCTGTTTTCAAAGCCATAAGGACTAGAAACCCTTTCTTTCTTCCTCTTTTTGTTCTTTTTGGGAGTCTCAGAATGCTGAATTCTGGATTCAATACTCAGTTCCAAACTGGCCAAACCTTGGAATACACCCTGTCCTGCGTACGTCCTGCCCAGAGAGTCAAATCACGCAATACGTCACGCTAAAGACATTTAGACTGGCTTTACACCCATTTCAGTCCCCAAAGCCTTCCAAACGCCGAATCTCTGCAAGATTTAATTTCAGCAATAATACTTTTACTTCTTTCATTTTCTTCTTCCACAGGCGTAGGAAAAACCAGCGATGCAAATTGCGACTCTTATATTGCTGCTGTGTTCTCATGAAGAGCCTGCACATTTAGAAGTCAACAGGATTTTAAAAATTATTATTTAAGTAGCTGAGCAAGAGGATGGAGGCATTCGAGAGGGGTGGAATTTTAAAGTCAAGCTTGTACTGTCCCGTTTCTGCACAAGCATGCAATTTTTAAAAAAAATAAAAAATCTATATGGAATTGCATATGAGTTTTTCGTACACATTTTTCCTACACAAATGATGTGTGCGTTTCATAAACATACACATGCACCCCGTGTGCTTTACGTGGCTGAACTTCCCCCCACCCCCACCCCAGATATATGCATTTGGTGGGCACCTTCGCCTAATATGAATATTTGGGGCTATATTTCCCAAGGCAAGCTGTGTCAGAAAACTCTTAAAACTACGGGTTGCGATACGCAGTCCTGCCTTGGCTTGCTAAAAGGCTTTGGAAGCGCAGATCGGGTTGAGCATTTTTAGCCCTCCCTATGGAGCGCCACACAGGGATTGGAACCTGTATCTCGAACAGGAGACACGCACATCATGCGTGTCCCTTCTCCATTTTGCAAGACACAAAGGCCTCAAGAGGACACGGACACACCGCCCTTCCCCTCAGGCATAGTGAGACGCCACGGCCCGAGCGAGGGCTGGCCCGAACCACGCTCGGCTGGTGTAACACAGCCTTGTCGGCCTATTGTTCGGGACGCACACACCAGCTGAGCTGAATGGAACCAGGGTAGGGTGTGAAGAGGCGTGGGCCGGAGGCCACTTGGAGCGATCAGCCCTTGGGCCTGATCCCAGCTGTATCCCTTCCAACTCTCTTTGTTGCCAGCAACAAAAGGACAGAGAAAGAACTTTTGTCTCGCGACGCTTCAAGACCATGAGGCCTGCCTTTGCTTGGCTGGCAGCAGGCACAATTAACCGGATGGAATTCATTCAATCTTTGACATTGGGAGATATCAAACCCACACACACACACACAGCAGCGCTTTCTCCCCACCTCTAGTCCCCGGAGTGGTAGCAGCCGCTTCTCCAAGCGTGCCCAAAGGAACGGGCGGAGCCTTGTTTCCCGTATGACTCAGACCTCTTGAGCTGCCTTTGTCTCTGCCAAAGAAGAGGGCACCCGGGAAGAGATCTCCTGAAGAGATGTCTTAGCCACCCTGAGATCCTAGTGATATAGGGCAGGATATAAATGTTTAAATAAATAAATAAATAGTAACAAAGGTACAAGATCACCAGAGAATGGGGGGGGGGGTGGCTCATGCGTGAGTGTTGCATTATGGTAAGGACCTGGACATTTCGCACCAGAGGAGACACCTCCGTTGCAAAATGGGGAAATGACTGGCCAGTTGATGTATAGACAAAGACAGGGTTCAGACAACATGATAACCAACGGTGGTTTAAATAGTTGATGGTTGGTTATTTCACCCACAGTGAGTTATCATGTTCTGTGGGGGGAGTCTTTTAACCAATGGTTGGTAATTTGGCTGAAATAACCAATGCTGTGCAGAGTTGGGTATCTGAACAACCGTTGGTTATTGTGTTATGTGGAGGGCACCATTGTGTATTTCATCAGCCACAGAGTCGCAAGGCAAAAGCGGTCAAAGCGGCAGCTGCCGGCTGTTCTAGTCTATCTGGCGGGATAGATTTTCGGCAGCAATGGCTGATGGGATACTAGTGGGGAGAGAGGGTGGGGGATAAGTGAGTCGACTCAGCATGGACTAATAGTCAACTCAACACTGATCCTGATCCACACCACAGTTGATTATCATGTTGTGTGAGGAGTACACCCTAGATAAACAACTGTTGAGTTGATTATTTCCCCACCATGGACTATCATGTTGGCCGAACAAGGCCAGCGTGGAGTGCAATGGACCCACAACCTGGCTCTTGATAAGGCCACTTCCTTTGTCCCATTCATTTTGCCCTTCTGGTTTAAAGTCTTGAAGATGTGATTAGAGAAAAGCTAAGACAGCCTCCGCCAACTGGGTGTCCTCCCCAGCCCCCATCAGCCCCAGCCAGCATGAATGGTGGGAGATGTAGTCCAATACATTTGGAGGCCAGCCAATCAGGGAAGGCTGAGCTAAGATACCTTCTGCACACCTGTGGGCCAATCTACCCTGCAAACACTTTTTACCAGTTCCATTTGCACAGCTTGGCCCCAGAGAACTCTGGGAACTGTAGTTCAGTGGACATGCTGAGGATTCATCATTAGAGGTACCATGACCCCTTCACAAAGCTTCGGTTCCCATTGTTTGCTGAGAGGGAGGGGGAGCCCAAAATCTCTGTGAAGTTAACAAGGGCAGATTTATAATGTCCTGTCTAGGTATTACAGTAAACACTCAAACTGTGGGATGTGATGGCTTTGGTCAGCCCTTGACAAAAAACAGATTACTCCTAGAGATGGGTGAGAATTTCATTCCATTTTTTATAAGCATTTATCGGAGCCTACACATTTCTTTATAATTGGGATGGGGGGAAAACCCTCAAGATTTTAAAAAATTCAAATGTGGGAGAAATCAATTGGCTTTGTCCATCCAGGCGCAAGACTTTGAGCGTTTTCTCTTAAAAGGCAATGCTTAAATCCCTGTGCATTCAACCATGTTAATGGTGTTGAATTATGGGGGCATTTTTTTCCCTGACAAGCTCCTCATTTTTAACAGCTGTATGGCAGGCAGGTACCGACTGCATTTTGCCAATGCAGTTGGATGGGAATTTCAATTTGGTTCGCTGTTTTTTAAGAATGTACCAAAATAGGCAGATTTCTTCGTATTCGAGATGGAAAGGAGTCAAGATTTTAAAAATGAGAATGTGGGGGGGGCAGTGTGCTATAGTGCTTTGGCTACAGGGCGGTATATAAATGTAATACAATAATAATAATAATAATAATAATAATAATAATAATAATGTTTGACTGGGAGTAAGGAGATCTGGGTTTTAGTCCCCACTCAGCCATGAAGTTCACTGACCCTCAGCCTAACCTACCTCGCAGGGTTGTTGTGAGGATAAAATGGACAGCAGGAAGATCATGTAAGCCAGCTCAGGTTCCTTGCAGGAGGAAAAAAGGCAGGATATCAATGTAATCCATCAAGAAAAATAAAATAAGTAAATCAATAAATAAAACACAACCGACCGTGCAACTCCTGGCTGATCATGCCAAATGAAAATCACCACCACCACCTCCACCCCTCTGGGATCTTAGGAAGCCCCACCTTTTCTGCATACCTGCGGAAACACTGGAATTGTGAAGCACTCTGCAGGCCTGGATACGAGGCTGGTGCCCCCATCTCTGCAACGTAGGTTGCACAGGCCTGGTTTAAACCTCTAAAAATGAGAAGCGGCAGCTCAGACGCTTCTCAGGGACTGACACGGTTCCAACCAAGTGAGTTCTTTCCGAACAGAAGTACCGTAACCCCCGCATCTTGTGCCATTTCGCCGCCAGGCGAATTCCCAAGCCGTGTTTCCCAACGGCCCACCAAGTCCTAGTACCTCCTGGGTCTTTCCTATCATCCTTCAAAGAGGTCATCGCATTTCACTCTGGAGGCGAAATGTTCCAGTGTCCTGAACATCTTGCAAGAGATAATAGTCCTGTTGTCTTTTGAGAGCGGATCTGCTCAGACGTCCAACTGGAGCGTTGCGAAACACCGTTGCAAAAACATCCTCCCATTTTGAGCTCCAGGGTATGTAATGTGTGTGTGTGTGTGTGTGCATGCTTTCCATTCAGCATTTCGGTCAGGGCTACTGGATGGCCATTTCCTGATACTAATCCTATTCCTCTGCTAACAATCAACTCTCTTTCTGTGCATGTGGGTGGTGGTGGTGGTGGTGGTGTGGGGGGGGTGGGGGGGCTGAATTCAGACAACACAATAAGCAACTGGGGTGGGGGAAACAATGGTCAGTTGTATTGACTATCGTGTCGTCCGAATGCTGCCATAGTCAACTCAGCGCTGATCCTAATCCACACCACAGTTGATTATTTATTACCATGTTGTGTGGGGAGTACCCCCTAGATGAACAACTGTAAAGTTGATTATTACCCCACCATTGACTATCGTGTTCTCCAAATTCAACCTGTGTGTGTTTGTCGCCACTCCCTTCGGCTACAGGAAAGAAAACTATATCCTTCATCACAATAAACCTATTGCGAGTGTGTGTTGATCTTAGCTACTTCGTTGCATGTGCTGTGCCGGGGCCATCCTCTCCCCCTGTCCTTCACCCCACATGCCCCCTGCGTCAACTGCACAAGCACATCACAGATTGAGTGGTGGAAGAACTCCTAGTAAGGCCTTTGCTGCTCTTTTGCAAGCAAATTCGACTCTGAGACATCAAAGCAGCTTAATTAGATTTACAGCTAGAAGGCACAAGCGGTTGGTTGTTCATATTCATTTTGAAACCCTTTTTTAGTATGTGCAGGGAGGTGTTATATATATATATATATATATATATATATATATATTACTCCAAATGAATTATTTTGCTTTGTGATGGAGACAGTGCAGGTTACATGAATTAAATCTGTCTAATTTATCTCCCCAAAAGAGGGGATGTATTGTAGAATAGCTTTTGCTCTCCTCTCTCTGCCCACACTCATTCTTCTTCCTGTGATTCTAGGCTTATTAGTCATGCCAATCATATATATATATATATATATATATATATATATATATATATATATAGGTTGCTAGCCATGCAAATAGGTCTGAGATGCAGCTGAAGAGAGGCTTAAGGTAACCTTTCCCCACCTGGTGCCCTCCAGCTGTTTGGACTAGAACCCTCAGCATTCCTGACTATTGGCTATGCTGGCTGGGGCTGATGGGAATCGATGTCCAAAGCATCTGGAGGGCACCACAGTGATGAAAGCTGGTTTGCTGGCTAATTATGTCAGAAAGACAGTCCCTAGGAGAGAAGGTGAAATTGAGGAACTCCCTAGTGGAGGAGAGGTTGTATGTTCCCCGTTCCCCAATTTCCTCTCCTTCTCAGCTTTCTGACATGGCTCAGCTCTCTTAGCCATGTCACCAAATCAGATCAAGAGAACAATGTATAGACAGACACAGAGGAAGTTTTGCAGAAGTCTGGGACATTATATTAATAAGAAACTCTGTTCTCCCTTGCAGATGGGCTGTTCAAGTATTCACCAGAGTACATTCAGGTAAACCTTGCACAAAAAACATACCATACCCCCCCCCCAAAAAAGGCGGATGCAGCCGCAGTTTCTTTTCAATACCATTTTTATCACATTTGTAGTCTATTTCATGATGTCTCTGCACAATCTGGATGCATGATTTATCCCTGATGCATAAGATGATACTTTTTTTTTTCAAAAATCCACCACATCTGATTCATTTATTTATTGCATTTCTATACCGCCCAATAGCCGAAGCTCTCTGGGCAATTCACAAAAGTTAAAGCCATCAAATACAATTCAACGCGTAAAACAAACAGTATGAAAAACGTAATATAAATGGGCAATATAAAAGCACAACCAGGTCAAAACCTAGCGGCAATGCAGAGATTTTTAGACAGATTTAAAATACAGATTTCAAACAGAAAAGTTAAAAGGCTAAGATGGTAAACTGGAACACTACTGGGAAAATAGAAAGGTCTTCGTCTGGCGTCTAAAAGAGTATAACGTAGGTGCCAAGCGAACCTCTCTAAGGAGCTCATTCCACAGCCGGGGTGCCACAGCAGAGAAGGCCCTCCTCCTGGTAGCTACCTGCCTCACTTCCTTTGGCAGGGGCTCATGGAGAATGACCCCCAAGGATGATCTTAGGGTCCGGGCAGGTACATATGGGAGGAGGTGTTCCTTTAGATAACCTGGCCCCAAGCCGTTTAGGGCTTTGGATGTTAATACCAGCACTTTGAATCAACCCTGAACCTGATGCAAAAGACAGAAGCTTGGAACAAAAGCATTCTGGGCCCTGGAATTTGTTTTGAGTATCTGAAATTAATGGGACCCACAGTTGATACTGAATATAATAATGCTGAGGATTCCACCACCACCCCAGAACACTGGACATTTTATGTTTTTTTTTTATTGTTATAAATTGCAGTGGCCATTGGCTTGGTGCAAATAAAATTTGGATTTGGAACAGGACCCACAGCTCTTCTATTAACTCCTGGTTTCCCCAAACTTTCTTTATTTCAGCATTATAATTTAGCCTGTGGGGGGCATTTTGTTGCTGCCAGTGGAGGCTGGGGGCTCCAACATCAGTGAGGGCAGTGCATCTGCTCCAGGTTTCAGTCCAAACCTTGGACAGCTCCTTTAGATGTCTGAGTGGATTCACTTCCTCGCTGGCATCAGAGCCACCAGCCTCCACTGGCTGCTTCTATTATTAAACAACTTGAAGTAATCCTCGCTGATCTACCGCAGATCAGCACAAGTTCCAGATCTGACATCTGCTCAGCCTCTGCCCTAGATCATGCTCCAGAAAATCCTCTGCAATGGACTTGAATTCAGGATGCGGGAGAAATCCATCCAGGTGTCATTTTAATGGGAACAGACCTGATTTCACACTTTGGAACCGACACAAAACCTGACACAAGGGAATTCTCCACAATTCATTTCCCTCTGAATTTTGCAATGAAGGCCTCCAATCAAACAATGTGCACAAAATGCTCATGTTATGGGGAAACTGCTCGCAGAAATGTGTATATTGATGAAAATAGCATTTAAAATGCATCATATTAGAGAAATTGCTTTTTAAAACGTGTTTATTAGACAAAACTGTGTGCAAAACTGTATGTATTATGAGAAATGCACACAAAAGAGAATACAAATTTTCAGGCAAACTTTTTTTTTTAAACTTCTTAAGGTTCGAGGACAATTCAAATGTCAGATGAACAGAATTGGTGGTTGGGAAAATGAGAACTGAAAGAAATGCAAACTGACAGATTTTTCCATCCCTACCCTAAATATAGTTATCACTGTATCTCTTTCTCGCTCGTGGTGGTTTTTCTAGACGGACATGACAGGCTTTGCCAAGTCATGCTGTCTTTTACAGATTCAGAAATTTCCTGACAATGGAGCATGTTTTAAGTATGACCGCTTTCTGGATGTTGGTGTGGATGTGTTTTGGTAGGCCCAGTTTCTGAAGGCTTTCTGTATCGTTTTTTGATGTGATGCCAGTGACTGAGGTAACTAACGGAATAATTGTGACCTTTTCCTGATGCCATAGTTCTTTGACTTCCATGGCTAGTGGGGTATATTTGTCTCTCTTTTCTTCTTCCTTTTCAACAACATTTTTGTCATTCGGTATTGCTATGTTGATGAGGTATGTGTGTTTTTCTTTTTTGTATTATTATTATTATTATTATTATTATTATTATTATTATTATATTTATATCCCACCTTTTCCCCAATACTAGGACTCAAGGCGGCTTACAAATTAAAACATGTACAGTTAAAAACAGATACAGATATTTTAAAAAATTAAAATATAATTAAACCTAGTCCAATTTTAAAATATTTGAAACATTTAAAAACATTTTAATTATGGCAAAATTATTTTGGAAGCACACTCAGATCATTGGTTGAGTGCATACCTGTCCCCTGCCGACTCTATGGTTGCAACCAGTTGAGGACGTCAGTGTATGACTTTAAGAAAAATCGCCTTGCAAAGGCTACTGCAATAATCAGATTAATTACATGTTTATTTACATCATTTGAAAAGAATTACCATTCCTTTGAGGGAAAGGCAGTTTGTAATAAACGCAGTGATCATGACTGGTTAGAGCTACAGGTGGGGAGAGCAGGCAATGGTGCAGCTTGGCTCCTGCAGCTTGGGATATCAGAGAAATCCATCAGGGGGGTGGAGTTCAATGAATTTTCCAAGTTTGACCCACGCCCTGTCTTCATTTCGATTCCCGCTGTGTCGTCCAACTCAAGCTGCAGCTGGTTGGGCCAGTTTGCAGATTATCCAGGCATTTTGCGCATATTTTTGCAGGTTCCACAATTTGTGCAAATTCTGGTGAAAGTTGCACAAATTTTGGGTGAAATGTGCACAAATTCAGACAACAATTTGCACAAATCATGCAGAATCTGTACCAATCTGGGCAAAATTTCCAGAAATTGCTCAGACGTAGATGCCACCTACTCAGATGTTTGCACAAATTGCAGAACCTACAAGGAATATGCACCCGGAGTTTGGGGGAAAGCCCATAGTTCAGCTCGCAATCACAAGTTGAGCCATACTCAGTCGAGTAAAATTTTAAAAAAGAACCTTATTTCCCAGCGACGACCACCCCTTCCCCCAGTCCCTGGGGGGTGGGGTGCAAATTTCTACCCAGAACGTGGCAGGTGCCGAAGCAACTGCCTTTTGATTCCTCGGTCATGATAGTGCTGTGACTTAGGTGGATTTAAAATGCAAAACGGCAGGTGCTCAGAGCATTTCTTTTCAAATCAGGCTTGGCAAGCATTTCTTTTCAAATCAGGCTTGGCAAGCAGGACTATAGAAGCACTTTTAGAGCATGGCATAGCCATTGGAGGGAGGGAGGAACAATGGTATTTCTTTACTTCACAACTGAAGCAATAAGTCTTAAATTCGCCTCTTTTAGGTCCGTCTAATATTCTCTAGCTGCACCGCAGCGGTCAGGAGGAGATCAGCGTTGCTTCATGTAAGGCGTGCATTTCCGTTGTGTTGCCGATGTTCGTGCCGGTGTTGACTGCGAGGCCTCATAGGCAGAGGCTGTCTCCAGCAGCGTCTGTGCGTCTCCTAACATGATTGGGCCATGAGATTAGGTGAGGCCAACCAGATGTTCCTTCAAGGTAAACACAGAAGGTGTTTGTCGCTGTCACTCACTGAGGCAATGCTGCACGAGAGAAGCACAGGAAGGTGGGTCTCCCAAGTCCCCAGACTGTGAGGAAACCAAAGAGGCTAAAATCAGGGGCCTTGTCGCTCAGGCTGCTCTGCGCTTCTGAGAAGCTTGTGGCAAAATTGGCAGCTGTGTAGTCCAAGCAGCGGCATTGTTTAAATCGGGGAGGAGCCAAAGATCAATGGGAGAGGACATGATCCGTATGCAGATGGTCCCCAAGATCTCCAGCTAAAAGAAGGACCTGTTCAGACCGCACGCTAAGCCACAGTGGTTAAGGGTTTTGCGCTGAGCTTTATGGCTTAGTGTAGGGTGACCAGATAAAATCCAGGTCAGGGCTCATGTAACTTTAACAGTTGTAGAGAAAAGGGAATTTCAGCCAGTGTTATTTGTATGCAATTAGTTCCTGATGAAATTCCCTCTTCATCACAACAGTTAAAGGTGCAGGCACTATGCTAGAGTGACCATATAGAAAAGAAGGCAGGGCCCCTGCAACTTTAACTGTTGTGATGAAGAGGGAATATCACCAGGAACTAATTGCATATAAATGACTCTGGCTGAAATTCCCTTTTCTCTACAACTGTTAAAGTTATAGGAGCCCTGACCTGGATTTTATCTGGTCACCCTAGCTTAATGTGTCATGTGAACCATGACTTAGCGTGTCATGTGAACCATTCTGCACCATGGTGGCTACCGAACCATGGTTTCAACATGCTCACTAACCATTTGCTACAAGAGGGTCAGCAGCCTAACCGTGGCTTAGCGTGTTGTCTGAACAGACCCACTAAGCCATGGGTCACACAACTTGCTAAGCCATAATGTTTAGCTGAAAATGTTTAACCACCGTGGCTTAGCGTGGCGTGTGAAGGTGTGCAGCAGCCACAAAAATTGACTTGGACCCCAATTCAACATTTCAGAAAATGGGCCCATTCTGCTCAACAAGTCAAGTTTTGGAAAGCTTCATGCCTCCAGTCTGAAATTGACAATTTAAAAATGGCCATAACTTCTTCTTTTTTTTCAATTTGTCAGAAGTGGAAGAATGTCCTGAGCCTGACAAACACCAGAACAGGTTTAATGGGTTTTGTTCTATGCACCAGTATGGTTTTTTTAAAATGTTGTTTATGGGAGCTGCCAATAACTTTTCTATTTCTTGGCAGAAATTGATGAAACTTTGCAGGGATATTTTGCCCCTTCTGAGGGGATTAAGCCCACCAAGTTTCAGATGAATATGTGTGAGGATATTTGTTCAAAAGCAGCTTTTACACTTTGAGGGTGCCCAGAAAAGGATATTTATTTATTTATTTATTTATTGCATTTCTATACCGTCCAATAGCCAAAGCTATTGGGAAATCTAGACATGTTTATCCCTTTATGTTCCTTGTGGTCCATCCTTCTGAAAATGGAAGAAAGCACAGAGATGTCCCTAGGTAAGAAACCCACACAGTTTTGGAAGGATATGTGCAGGAGACAGGGGCTTGTGATGTTGAAAAAAACAGTTTGAGGCTGTTTTCATAGTTAAGCCTGGAGACATTGGAAGATGGGCCACCTCATAGTCCCATTGTTGTCCCCCCCAAATTACAGTGATTAGAGGACTCCCCCCCCCAGTAAGAGGTGCTCTGTGCTTAGAAGGTGGACCTCTCTCAGTCACTTAACTTCACTCCCATTGCCATGCCGCTGTTGGAAGACTCAGAGGAGGAGGAGGAAGAGGAGCTGGATGACCTGGATCCACTTGTCGCCAGCAAGGCTAGGGTGACCACATGGAATGGAGGACAGGGCTCCTGTATCTTTAACAGTTGTGTAGAAAAGGGAATTTCAGCAGGTTTCAATATTCTAACCACTACGCCACACTGGCTGATGCTGATCCGCTAACACTGCAACCATAAAAAGGCAGCAGAAGGTGGAAGAAGTCATGTCTGGGAGGCCCTACACTGGAACGCTTCAGCCTGTGAGCGAAAACCCGTCACTGAGTGAACTTGCAAGGCAAAAATCCTCCAGGGCAAATTCTCAGGTAGAGGCAGCAGCGCAACCCTCTTAAGTCAAAGCAGCAAGGTTGAATCAGGATGCCTGGGTTCTCTCCCAAGGTTGCCCATGACTCACTGGAATACCTCGGGGGCACCTGGCTTTTGCCCGTTCTGCACCGGACAGATAAGATCAGCGCACCGCGGCTCCCGCTGTGAGCATACGGAGCGTTCCACCAGCCTCCCATGGAAAGGTGTCAGTTTTTCCTAGCGTAAGAGTTATGCAAGCGTGCCTCCCCTCCTCCCCTGGATTGTCCCCGCCTTAAAATTATCCGAAGCTGCTCCAGCGATTCTCTCAACATGATCCCTCGGCACTGGCCGCATTTTAAGACGCATTTGGCTTTAGTCTGGTTGGAAACATCCCCTGTGAAAATCAGCTGGACAGAATCCATCCATGAGAGATGCTTCTGCATGTCCACTGTCCTTCTCGCTCGAGATCAGAATTGGGACACGTTTGTGGCCTCGGCACATGCTTACTGTCACACCCGTGATCCCTGCATGACCACACACATACACAAGCCATACCACTATTAGACTTTGTCTACGTTCTCATGGATGCAGTAACCCAACATTGCAACACGGTGGTTCTCTGCCCATGATTCCCAGAAGGAAAGGGGACCTGATCCCAATGGAACATAGCGTAGACATTAGCCTTGGAATGTACACAGTGTCCCCGTTGGCCTTGAAGTAGCACTTAAGCCCTGTTAAGTTTGGGGATTCAAGAGGCAGCTGATGAGAGCTGAGATGAAAATTGCTTCCAAGGGTCAGAAGTAGGAAGCGCAGCCTTGGGCTTCCTATAGTTGCCATATGCCCAGTCGACTTGGAAATACCCTCCCTCTTGGTTCATCGCTTGGTCTCTCAAGTAGAGATGTCCTGCGGCATGCCTGTCTCAGTTTACATTTGCGGGCCAAGCCGCAGCTTTCCTCCCCAAACCCCAGGAACTTCTTGCGTATTTTGTGTGTGTGTGTGTGTGTGTGTGTGTGTGTGTCGAGCCACAATTTGCGCAATTTACAGCCAAGATTTGTACAAATTTGGATAATCTGTGCAAATGGCTGAAATTTGCACAAATTTGCACTTCAAAAAAAAGCATGGGGAATTGGCAAACTGGAGCGACTGATTGCAGACCAAGTCGGGCTTCACAGTGGAAAATGCACCAAAGTCCGGGGAGCCAAACCAAAGAAATCTCATCAAGCTCTACCACCTCCCAAATGGATTCCTCCGGCACCCCTACTCTCAAGGGAAAGAACAAGAAGTGTCCCGAGCTGGAAGCATCTTCCCTACATGCCCTTCTGACAGCAATCAAATGGGTGGATTAAACCACTGGATGCTGCTTCATACAATATCATTCCTGCTCACAGAAAATTAGCATAACACGGAGCAGAGTTCTAGTCTAGCATATTTCCCCCACTGTGCTAGTTTTCTGTGTGCAGGGAATGTCATGTTGTTGTAATATGGAGCACCAGGTTTATTACCAATACTTACTCTTTCGATAGGGAATTATGGGAGAAATGGAATGGAACCTAAGGGATCCCTAGACAGAACACCCCAGGGGATGTGCAAAGTGCCAACAGTGTGTTACCAGAGTCGGAGTGTTCGACCCAGATTTATGCTGGATTAGTTGAGCTGATGGAAGTGAATTTCCTCTCTCTCTCTCTCTCTCTCTCTCTCTCCCATGGCAACCCCACCAGCCCCCTGAAAATACTGGTGGGTAACCAGTCTGTTTGGAAAAGCACTGATTACCCACCGGGGTGTTCTGGACCCATTTGGTATTGGTTCTGAGGTTAAAAGGACCAAATTTACAAATAGAGACTCAGGAGACCTTGCTGAATTGATTGGGGGGGGGGGTTGTTCTGTGGTGTGGAGGAGGGAATCTGCCCCAAATGGGGCAGAGGTGCTTTGCTCTTGCAGAAGCTGGGTCCTGGATCCAAACAAATATGGAATGTTCCTTACCATAGGGACAGCTGGAACGTTGGGGCCATGTTTCTAAGTGATCCGTTGCAGCCGATGAGTAATGTACGTGAGTGCGAAATAGTCCTACAGAGTTGGATCAAGGGCACAGGCATTAATCTGGATTTATTTTTATTTTTATTTTCTTTAGAGCATCCAAAAAGGCTTTTCGCAGCCCGCCCCGGGCAAAGCTACGCCTTGTTTGTGCATTTTCCCCAGCTGTAGCTTCTGAGGCAGACCTGTACCCATGCCAGAAGAGACTCATCACAACGGGTGAGTGGGTTGGTGTTTTCATTGTTAATTATGTGTAAACTTACCGCCTCTTGGCTCCATGGTGCCGGTCGAGGGAAAGAGTTTTGCTGACAGGAAAAAAAAAATCCCTGCCTTTGTGCACACATGCAAATAACCTTGGGAGTGGGCTCCTTTTTGAGAGAGGGAGAGAGAGAGAGAGAGAGAGAGAGAGAGAGAGAGAGAGTCTAGACATGTGTTTCAATTTCACCCGATTACATGGTGTCTCAGCAACTGTGGGTGGAGAGGAATGAGACGCAGGCAAGGGAGCGCCCACCAGTGTTCACAAACCTTGGCCTATCACATAGGCCGGAGTCTGCCAGGAGTGGACAGGTTCTAATCCCTGTCCACGTCCCGCCATTGGCAACACTGGGCAATCCATTTCATCTCCCGTCCTTTATTCATCCGTCAGTGTGGTTGGAATAAATCTGTCCGGCTTCCTCAAAGTGCCGTGACAGCTAGCAGTAGCTCATCACTCCTCACAGCCTGGATGGGATTAGTCATAGCTTTCGAGAGCTTTTTAATTGGGATTTACACTAATACGGATTACAGGCAGTGTGGCAGACGTTTATTTGGTAGAAATGCAATTTTCCCACTTTTCTTTAAAAAAAAAAAAGGAGGAGGAAGGAAGGAAGGAAGGAAGGAAGGAAGAAATTGCGAGCAACGGGTTTAGTTTGTCAGTCGCAAAACTGCACAACTGTGAACAAACTCAGCCACCAGAATCCTCATTTCCCAAGCGGTAGGTTTCCGCAGAAAACCCACCTTGGCATTTGAGGGACACTCTGGCGTTTTACTTCACCTGAATTTCTCGCTGCATTTTGTAATTCCAAAGAATTTGTTTATTTTCTTTGCGACAACATTTATATGATATGTAGTTTGTTTTTAGGCTTTTACGGTTTTAAAAAATTGTATATTGGTTTTAAAATGTTCAATGTTTTTAATTCTTGTAAACCGCCCAGAGAGCTTTAGCTATGGGGTGGTATATAAATGTAAATAATAATAATAATAATAATAATAATAATAATAATATGCCACCCCATATTCATAATTCACTGAGTGGCTCTTTATTTATTTATTTATTTATTTATTTATTTATTTACAAATATTTTTATACCACTTCATATCTGAAACAGATTCCAGAACAATGAACATAAGAATGAAAACAGTAAAAGATACAAAAATTAAAACACGATAATTATACTAAAACAACAACACAGAATGCCAATAAAATCCTTGGCTGTCTGTCAAGCAATGCTTCCTGGAATTAGACTGTTTTCAGGAGGCACCAGAAACAACACAGTGTTGGCACCAGTCTGACCTCCAGTGGAAGAGAGTTCCACAGAAAGGGGGCCACCACACTGAAGGCTCTTCTCCCAGTGAACTCCAATTGGGCCATAGGTAATAAAAGTTTTAACTAGTCTTACTCCCAAAGTGGAGCCAATGCATTAAGAATTCTCCATTGTTCCATATTTTATTTTATTTTCTAAACTCGGTTTGCCCCATTCTTTGGGACCTTTGTCTTTCATCCCAACCCCACTCCATTGCTGGACCAATGTGTACAGGCGCATTGATCAAACGCTGCAAAAAAGGCAAACTTGATAGGATTGTATGTATGATGGCATTGAGATCCTCTTTGTGTAGTGCTATACTAATGTGTGCACCAGCAAAACACCACAAAAAATAACCTCGCAAGGATGTGCGAATCAGTAAAACTCACACTCCGAATTCCATCTCGAATCCATGCATATTTTTTTTCCAAATTATACAAATCAGTTGTCCAAATCTTTGAGATGTATGCATTCTTCTCCCATTGATTAAAGCATATTTGTGCACATTTCTCAAAAGCATGCATGGTTTCATGCACTTTTTCAAATGTATACACACTGTCAAACACAATTTTATTTTTGGTCCGGATATCACATCACAGACTCAGAAACGCACAGACTTCAACCTCAGATTGTGCCTGAGTCCATGTTTGGTCAGGAAGATGTGAACTGGGTAGATCCTGATCAAAACCAAACTGAAACAAATTTCTCACCTTGATGCAGTCATAGAGCTCCAACACACCAGCGATTTAATGCGCTCTCGCCATGCCTGGTGTGCGGATTTGCAGAACGGTACTCACATGATGCCGTGCCTGTCCTGTTGACAGCCCGCCTCTTCCCCAGCCTTTCCTAAAGCGCTAAATGTCTGGATTATTTTCCCTAAGTGCATTTAATGTGCCCTAAGTCTCTGTGTAGTTTCAAAGGAATGGGGGGCTTGAATGGATTGCATAAGGTCCTGGCAGGGAAAAGCGATCTCTCCCGGCAGCCGGCTCCAAGCCTCAATATAAAACCCAAACCTTGCATCCCAGGCTTGAAAGCCTTTTTAAAAATCATACAACCCCTGAATCTCTGCAGAGACAGGACTGCACTCCCTCGATGCCCCCAAAGAGCCAGACTAAAGAGTCTTTCCATTTTTCCCTTGCAGAAAGGCGGTCTGGTTGAAGTACTCATCTGCCAGGACCTGACTGGAGGGAGAAAGAGAAGGGGAGGGGTGGGGTGGAGTGGAGTGGAGTGGAAGAGCAAAGGAGCGAAGGAGCGAAAGAGCAGCTATTCAGGTGAAAGTGATCCTAAGCTTGACGCGCTGGTAAAAAAACATGGAGGCAAACCGGAGGGGGGGGGGGATTAGGTGTGACAGAGGTCTTAATACAATCACATCTAGGGATAGCTGAATCATGTCTTTTTTCAGTCTATCTCAATAATAAGTCCATTCTATCCAATTTTCATATCAGTCTATTCATTTCTCCATTAAAACACACACACACACAAATCTGATGTCTATTTATATACAATTTCCCCTAACATTTTATATGCAACTTCCCCCAATATATATGCATTGGTGTACACAAGTTTTGAGTCAGTTCACAAAAGTTGGAGAAGTGAGCAGCTATAAGGATAGCTATCTCCCAATCCACATATTTGTTCTGGAAGTGTGAAGTCGGTCAGTTTGCTTAAAAATGCAGACCGAACGAAATTCTCCCTCACCCAAATTGTATCAAGATTGCCTTTTTTGCAATACTTTCTCTATGATGCAAATGAGCTGAAAGAATGGAACACTCAAGCTTTGACTTGCTGCGACACGGGACTAGATAAGGGATAACAAATTGAAACTCAATCCAGACAAGACTGAGATGCTGTTAGCAGGTGGCTCTTCTGACCGGATGGAGGGTGCTCAACCTGTTCTGGATGGGGTTGCACTCCCTCTGAAGGAGCAAGTTTATAGCTTGAGGGTTCTCAGTGGCAAGCCTGCTACCAGCTTTGGTTTGTGGCCCAGCTATGCCCCTGGCCATTTCTACGCCAGACTTTTTTCCCGGGACCATCCCTGGGTACTCCCTGCACAGGTTTTCCCAGGGTTAAGGAAACCCTGGGAAAACCCGATTCCTCCAGCACTCCTGGGACCATCCTGAGACTGCGGGAGGTGTGGGCGGCCGTCCCGCCTGGTGCCCACTTACTCACAAATATGTGTGGCACCTGAAATAGGCAAAGAGCCACATGGTGTGACTCCGTGCCCATCAGGGGAGGGGTGGCAGCAATTTTGCCACCCCTGGGATGGCAGGGAGGGGGTTTGGAGTCCAATTTTGGGGGGTTAACTTACCTTTTTCACTGGAGTGCAATTACACCCTCTGCTCCATTTTTTTTATTTAAAAATGGTGGGCACGACATCTCTGTTTCCTTCTGGGATGTCGCACTTCTGTTTGAACACAGAGTGGCGATCCCAGAAGCTAGTAAGTCCAGGATCATTCCCCCTCCTTTCCTCTACACCCTTAGTTGTAGAAAGGGCCCCTATCTGGACAGGTATAGCCTAACTTCAATAATCTATGCTTTGGCAACCTCCAAGTTAGATTACTGCAATGTGCTCCATGTGGGGCTGCCTTTGAAGATGATTTCGAAACTGCAGGTTGTGCAAAATGCGGCGGCCAGAGTGATAACAGGAACCAGAAGGTTTGAACATATAACACCAATTCTGGTTCACTTGCACTCTCTGGCTGTACATTTCCCAGCCCAATTCAAGATGCTACTTCTGACCTATAAAGCCATACATGGCTCAAGACCACAATACCTGATGGAGCACTAGAAAGCCATAAAAGACAGAGCCATCTCAGTGGTAGCCCCCTGATTATGGAATGCTCTCCCACTGAGGTCTGCTTGGCATCAACACTGTCGTTTTTCTGGTGACTTTCATTCACTCCCAGGCATGTGATGGCATATCATGAGATTTTAATGTCAGTTTTATCAGGTCCTGGTATCTCATTGTAACTAGGGATGTGCATGCCTGAAAATATCGTATTGTATCGTTATCGGAATTTTGGACCAAAAAAATTATCATCTCTGATAATATCATAGGTTAATCGTATCATCTTCACCATAATTATCAGAAATCCGATATTTAATTTGCAGCCCCGGTGTGCCCTATAGCTGAATGTTTTAGAAAAAAATGCCTATAACGTCTGTATTTTCCAAGTTATAGGCTTGAAATTTGGTCATAATGCTTATGGGGTATGCCTAAGCATGTATATGAAATTTGAGATCGATCCCTCAAACCTTTAATTTTATATGAATTTATTAAAGAATGTTTAATTTCTGACAGGTCAAAATGACAGCTCGCCACGTGCGTTCATTCAGACCTGTTAAAAAGTTGCATAATTTAAAATATAGAAGTTATAGGTTTATTTATATGGCAGTCCAATAATCCGATATAATTGGGCTGAAAATTTTTGGATCGGATATTTATCGGAGGTTTTCTATCGTATCGTTATCATTAATCGGATGTCCGATAATGACCTTATCGTATCGTTATCGGACATTTTAACGATACGATACACATTCCTAATTGTAACTATTTTAGCCATTTAATTTTAATATATATATATATATATATATATGCTAAAGTTTTTAGATAATGTGAGAGCTCTGGCTATTGGATGATATAGAAATAAAATTATTATTATTATTATTATACGACAACTCAGGAATTAATATAGGAGTTTCCCCTAGTTAAACTGAAATTCAGAACAGAGGAACAAGAAAGAGTTGGAATAGTGGAAATCTACTCATCCATAGTTTTACTCATCCATTTGAGTCTGTGCTGCTTCACCTTCCATTTGTTTCTCATTGTGCAGTTCCTGATCCTGTGGATGATCTTTGGATGACAGTCAGGAAAGAATTTCTTGTTCATAATAATCATCATGAGGTTTGCAGCCTTTAGGATGCTCCTGCAGCTTTCATTGTTGTGATGAAGAGGGAATTTCACCAGGTGTTGCATGCCTACAAAGAACACCTGCTGAAATTCCCTTTTCAATACAACTGTTAAAGATACAGAAGCCCTGTCCGCCTTTCCATATGGTCACCCTAATTCTATATATAGGTGGGGTATAAATTGAATTATTATTATTATTATTATTATTATTATTATTAATAATAATAATAATAATAATAATAGTAGTAGTAGTAGTTTGGATTGGGCCCAGAAAGTGAGAGAATGCAAATCAGCAGCAAAGCCATTGGCAAGCAGGAGGAGCCACTCAGGGACCTGGGGCCAAAATTGCCTTGCCAAGCTTTTACCTGCTAAATTTTACCTGTGTTAGGCAGCTGCTAAATGCACAGGTGCAAGGCTCATTAAAAAATAAAACAGGAGGCAACCCTATCTGAAGCAGAAGCATTTAAAAGACAGACAGAGAGAGAGACAGAGTCTGTTGTGACATCTTGAAGACCTACTCTGACATGCACTTCTGGACTTCCTTCCCCCCTAGATCATGTGACACACACACCCAAGTCACATGATGGTGCAAGGTGCTACTGAGTGGCTCAGAGGAGAAGGCTTCTTCCAGGAGCTACCTCCTCCTCCTGCTGCTGCTGCTGCTGCTTCAAGAGGGCTCCTCGCCATGAGTCATTGGATTGGGTTTGCCAACAGCGGGCGTGAGAAGAAGCCTCAAGGGCCCTTTCCTATCGGCAGAAGTCATCTTGAGTTGCCTACAAGAGAGTGTTAATGCTTTCTTTTTTCCTGGGGAGCCTGTCATTTTTCTAGGCAACTGTGTGGGTTTAGGAGTGTCTCAGATAAGCATATCGTTCCCCCAAAATCTCAGCTTTGACTGTTTTGTCCTTGTATTTGACTGATAGCTATCGATGTTCGCAGCTGAAACGAACATGTTCTACCTTTCTAGCTTTCGCTTGCCTCCGCTCCCCGTATCTCCTCTACCAACGTGGGCCCCTTCGCCTTTAGAACAAATGGAGAAGGCAAACACAAATCATCCACCGCTGCCTGTGTAAAAGACACATTTCCTTCCGTGTCTAAAAGAAAGAGCATTTTTGGATAGGGGATATTCGCTCATTGGGATGTAAAGGCTGTAGCTCAACAACACGACACATCCGTCACATTCATTACATTCATTCTTGCGTTACGTTTCCATACTGTCCAATCGCCAAAGCTCTCTGGACGGTTCACCAAAATGAGAACCCTAAAACATGGCATGAAAAAACGCAATATGAACCCTAAACGTTCAAATGTTTTAAAATACTTTGAACCAGCTCGAAACAATTAACAATAAACTACCAGGACCCAATGAAACGACTAAAATTTAAAAAGCCCCATCATATGCCATCAAATGCTTGTGGGGAGGAAAGTCAACCTGGCACCAGAAAAATGCAATGTTGATGCCAGGCAGACCTCATTGATGAAAGCATAACAAAATAGGTGGGCCACCACGGAGAAGGCGGCCCTCTTCCTTGATGCCACTTCTGAAGCTCCTCCGATGTTGATCGCAGTGCATAGGTAAGTTCATACCAGGAAAGGTATTCCATAAGTACTGCATGCACAAGGTCCTAGGTTCAGGGATGGATTTTGGAGCAAGCAAACCAGGAAACCTAATCTGGACAAGACAAAGGTGCTAACATCCAATAGGGTTGACCCAGGAATTTAGGTTCAACCAGTGTTGGATGCTAATGTGCTCCCCTTAAAAATACAGATTCATTATTTAGAGATTCTTCTGGACCCACCCTTGACTCTGGCTGTGGCCAGTGGTGTCAACCGAGACAAAGGATGGACAGTTTTATTTCTTTACTTAATAATCACTCTGTGCAGACAACATACTAAGCTATGGTTAGGTTGCTAACCTTTTTGCAGTAAATGGTTAGTGAGGATGTTTAAACTGTGGTTATGTAGCCAACATGATTAGGAATGGTTCACGCAACACACTAAGTCATGGTTCACACGACACATTAAGTCATGGTTCACACGACACATTAACCCATAATGTTTAGCTCAGAATCCTTAACCGCTGTGACTTAGTGTGTTGTCTGAACAGGGACAGACAGACATTGATTTGTATAGGCCCATAGCAGTGAAATGCATGTATAAGGAAATACAACTTTCTAGCTTTCATAAGCTTCAACCATTTTATCCCTGCTACTCGTTTCATTTTTGGTTTTGGTATGTGCTGCTGGTGATTTTATCTTGCCTTTATCTTGCTTTTAACTGACTTGCTTTATTGTTGTTTTATTGCTATCATGTATTTTATGTTTTTAATTTGTACATCGCCCAGCTAACTTCCATTATCGGGTAGTTGAAAAATGTGATAAACAAACAGTCCCTGAAATTTTTGATATTTTGAAAATTTCTATTATCTGTTTTAGTATGATTGTATCTAAGCTATGCTTTAAATGTTGGGGTTTTATCTGTGTTGTTAGATTCCTTGAGCTCTTCAGAGGAAGGGAGGCTACACTTGATTTAAATAGATGCAATATGTAAATAAACCACCTGCAACACCTGGCTTGGTGGGCACCTGTGAGCTACGTACTCAACTATCCCAAATAACCAAGTCATGCAGCATGGATAAATAGAGTTTTGCAGATCTTAGTGGGCATGTGGTGCGCTCCAGGTGTCTTGGACTACATCTCCCAGCATTCTTGATCATTGGCCACCACACTAAAGGCTCTTCTCCTGGTGGATTCCAATTGGGCCAAAGATTCTGGAATGCCCTCCCCAAAGAAGTTCACTTGGTGCTTTCATTGTTATCTTGTTGGGGCCAGGCAAAGACCTTTCTTTTCCCCCAAGCATTTTAGAGACCCAGTTCTAGATGATGATGATGATGATGATGATGATGATGATCAAATGGCTGTTTTATCAATTCCTGTGCAGTCCGTAGTATTGTATTATATTCTTTAAAACATTTGCATTGCATTTTATATTTTTATTGTTTATGGCATCTTCATCTTTGAACTGTTTGTAATCTACCCAGAGAGCCTTGGTTATTGGGCAAATTAAAAAATATAATAGGTAAGTGAATAAATAAACCAAAATTGACAGATTTAACATTCCAAATTCCAATGACTATCCAGAAATGTTATCTGTTCTAGGCCATTCAAAAGTTATCAGTTCCTAAATGGACTAAAATGCATAGAACAATAAATATTGTAGGGAAGAGGGGGATATGCTAAAATCATGTGAATTTTGTTGCTTTTTAAAAAATCTTTGATAGAGGAGGAAACAGATGGAAAGGACTTACAAAAGAACACATGTGTGACTGACATGGACCAGGAAGAGATTGATCGTCCCTTCTTTAGATGTGATCAATGCAGAGAGGAGGAGGAACCTATCACTGACTGGAAGGCAGTAATGCCCGCTCCAGGGTGAGAGGCAGGGTGTTTCTGAATATCAATTGCTAGGGAACAGCAACACTTGTAGATCACAAGCTGAATATGAGCCAACAGTGTGATGTGGCTGCAAAAACTGCAAATGCTATTTGAGGCTGCATTCATAGAAGTAGAGCTTCCAAGGGGCATGAGGTACTGGTTCCCCTCTATTCAGCACTGGTTAGGCCTCATCTTGAGTATTGCGTTCAGTTCTGGGCACCACACTTCGAGAAGGATGCAGACAAGCTGGAGGGGGCTCAGAGGAGGGCAATGAAGATGATCAGGAAACAAAGCCCTATGAGGAGAGACTGAAAGAACTGGGCATGTTTAGTCTTGAGAAGAGAAGACTGAGGGGAAACATGATAGCACTCTTCAAGGACCAAAGAGGAGGGCCAGGATCTCTTTTCAATCAACCCAGAGTGCAGGATGCAGAATAACAAGCTCAAGTTACAGGAAGCCAGATTCTGGCTGGACATCAGGCAAAACTTCCTGACTGTCAGAGCAGTATGGGAATGGAACCAATGATCTAGGGAGGTTATGGGCTCTCCCACACTAGAGGCCTTCAAGAGGCAGCTGGACAGGCATCTGTCAGGGATACTTTAAGGTGGATTCCTACATTGATCAGGGGGTTGAACTCGAGGGCCTTAGAGGCTCCTTCTAACTCTTCTTACTATTCTATGATTCTGTAATTCTATGAGAGAGGCGTTGTCTCTGTGTCTTCCTAGCATTGTCTATCCAACTGGTGGTGACCCCGGTTCTAAGGCAGGGCTCCCTGACCTCTGACCCCCGACCCCCCCCACACGCTACTTGACATTCTTTTAATAACAGATTGGACCTAGAACCTTTCACATACATAACATGTGCGCTAAATTAGGGCCACGTCAGTTTTGTGTTGAAAGCTTTGCCATTTCATCACACCTTAACAGTCAGTTTGGCACGCATTTGCGGCTGCGGCTGCTGCAGCCAACCAGCCATCCCGCCCCGGCTCCCTCTCCTTAGGTAGCTCAATCCAGCGGATTCCACCCCACACCTGTTTGGAAACAAACATACCAAGAAGATGAGTTGGGGAACCGGAGGGATGGGGGGCGGCGGGGGGGGCAGGAGGGAGGGAGAGGAAAAACAAGATGTGCAATGCAGAGTAGTTTCCTGCCACACCTGAGAATCTTGGAGTTCGAAAAATACTGAATTGGTGTTGGAAAGCAGCCCATCCAAGTGAGAGGTTGTGCAATCTCCGCCAAGGAAGAAAGCACCGGGGGGGGGGGAGGAAAGGAGAGAGAGAGAGAGAGAGAGAGAGAGATTTCGAAGACTGATGCAAAATTTGCACCACCACCAACCGCTCTGGATGATGGATTGGCATTTCCACAGGCTCATCATTGGCTTTGGCGATAATGATGGCAGAGCTCCGGGGACAGTCACCTGGCCTCCATTTTCCTTCACCCAGAATGTCCCAGACATCGCATCATCCCAGAGCATTGTGGGAAGCAAATTGCAGCCACTGTGGCAGGGCGGGAGCAAATACAATTAGAAAAGAAAGAAACTGTCACTGCTATCTCTGCTAACGGTGAGCGCCACCTAACACACACACACACACACACCTTGAGATCTCCCCCCCACCGCCAAATTTTTTATTTGCAAGGTGAGATGAGAATTTCACCCGCCTCCTGCATTTAAGCCAAAAAATGATATTTTGAGAGCTTTTCAGCACAGGTCTATTTTATTTAAAATCCAACTTAGACCAAAGCTCCCCCACCCAAAAAAAGAAAATTCAGCTGTGCGCCCCCCACATGCTGAAAGATTGTATGGCAAAGCCACAAAGCCCAGCCCCGCCCACAGCATTCATAGCTCAGAGTGGAAATGTTTACTAGTTCTGGCGGCTACATGCTACCTGCAGTATCACGGGCAGTAGGCCTGTCTACACTAGCTGTTGGGGAACATGGGTGGGAGGGTGCTGTTGCACTGTGTCCTGCTTGTGGGTCCCTGGCTGACAGCTGGTTGACCACTGCATGAACAGAGTGCAGGACAAGATGGACCCTGGATCTGATCCAGCCTCAGGGCTCTTCTTAAGTTGTGTTCCTTGCTATCCACATATTTGGCCAGCTTGGGAAAGAATTTTCCATGTGCACATGTGTAACGATGCAGCTAGGAATGGACCCCTGAGCCAAATTCCAGGGCCCTCCAGACCAGGGCACCCCAATGTCCGTGAAGCAAGCAGCCCTGATGTCTGTATCTGGAGCACACAGGGACAGCATCCTTACTACTAATTTTCAAAAACATTTTCTAGTTGGGGGGAACCTGGCCGAGCATGTCCACGGTTCCAGATGCTCACTGTATTCTTTTTTACTTTTGAAACCTATTATCCTTTTGCAAAATGGCACTTCTTACCAAGCCAAAGTGCTTGGCATTGGGGAGGCAGAAGCAAACTTCGTTTTATCCCTGCGGTCATGCTGATGGTATGAATCAAGTGTGTTTAAAATGTGAAACTGTGC
This sequence comes from Anniella stebbinsi, assembly GCA_029215795.1. Lineage (NCBI taxonomy): Eukaryota > Metazoa > Chordata > Lepidosauria > Squamata > Anniellidae > Anniella > Anniella stebbinsi. The sequence goes on along the minus strand of JARDYH010000008.1, from coordinate 93,883,581 downwards.
ATGTACAGAGCATTTCCTTTTTTTTATCAGAGTTGACAAAGATGTGTTGTTGTTGTTTCCTTTTGAAAGGCTCTAACGTGTCAGGAATGGAGGAGCAGTTGTAAAAGATGGAATGGCAGTAGGGTTAGTGGAAAGAAGGGAACCGTTAGTTGGATGTTTCACAGCTAAAATAATGCAACATGGCCATCTAAATGGGGCACTCTTAAGTGTGCAATTCTCTGCATTTGTAGACAGGATGAAGTCCAACAACTCCCAGCATGACCCTGCATAGGATTCTGCCCTAAGACCACAAGGTTCCAGGTTTTAAATTACATAGCTGCTCTATTGTCGGCTCGCAGCACCAGGGTCGGCCCTACCGTTTGGCAAAGTGAAGCAACTGCCTCAGGCAGCGCAGGCTGAGAGGAGGCAGCAAGGAGAGACTTGTGTGCCATACAGCCTGCTCTGTGATGCCTAAATTAATCTGCCGCCTTCATGTGCAGTGAAAAATGCTGCCCTATCATCATTATTAAACACAGACTAATTTGGCAATCCAGTCGGCTTTTGTATGTTAAATGGGAGAGGACGTCATCTTGCCCGGGGCAACTCCTGTGTGTTGCACTCTTCCATGAGTGGAGTGGCCCTAGTTTTTTAACTGAAAAAAAACAATTTCCCCATATAAGTGAGATAACATTAGTGCAATGATGAAGCCATCACTGAAAGAACAACAGGCTGCTACTGGCGAAAGGACGTCAGGGGAGGGAGTCCTTTTTGGTGCTGTGTTGAAGTGGAAGAAATTGCTTTCATCTTCTTGGAGTTATGTGCTGTTTCAAATTGTTTCCTCCTCTATGGTTTGATTTTATTGCCAGCCACTTTGGATGCCTGATCATCAGGCAGAAAGGCGGCACACTGGAATGGGTAAATGTATGAACTGAACTAAAGAAGGAGTCAAAAGATTTCAAGGAAAGGGTCTCGTCAGAGGTAAAAGTAATTGAAAGATGTACCACATCCCGCTCCTCCGGGGCTTTGGGATTCATAAAATATTCCTCCGTGCTATTTGTTGGTTGTCAGCCATAAAAAGCAGAACAAGTTACTCTCTATCGTCGCTGTACTGAATGTCACAATTTATGCGATCGGAGGGGACTCATTTGCTTCCAGGACTTGACGTTCTCCGTAGAAGACCTCCACGCAAATTCTAGTAGTGAGTGACACCGAGATCTGAGCAATATATTTATTGGTTCAGAAGAAGGAGGGAAAACGAAGCCCTCCAGTGCGTGCGCATGTTCCTTATGCTAACCCCGTGTCTCTATAATCTGGAGTTGACACCAACATTTCTCAGGCTGAGCGAAAGGATTGTAGACAATGCTCAGAATGAATTGAAACTCACCGTCCCTGCCAGAGTGCCTCCCCAAGGTTCTCCCCTTAAGGAGCAAAAGTACTGTGTCAATAGCCAAAGAGCCTAGAATCAGGAGCACTTTAGAACATCAGATGAACCTCTCTAGTCCAGGTTTCTGTTTCCATAGGAGCCAACCTGGTGCTCATGGGAAGATCCCAAGCAGAACATGAATGGAGCAGCACTCTATGTATAAGTGACCCATGTATAGGCTGACCAGATAAAATCCAGGTCAGGGCTCCTGTAACTTTAACAGTTGTAGAGAAAAGGGAATTTCAGCCAGTGTCATTTGTATGCAATTAGTCCCTGGTGAAATTCCCTCTGCATCACAACAGTTAAAGTTGCAGGGCCCCTGCCTTCTTTTGTATATGGTCACTCTCGTATAGTGCCTGCGCCTTTAACTGTTGTGATGAAGAGGGAATTTCACCAGGAATTAATTGCATACAAATGACTGTGCCTGAAATTCCTTTTGCTCTACAACTGTTAAAGATACATGAGTCCTGACCTGGATTTTATCTGGTCACCCTACCCATGTAGTCAACCATCAGAACTGCATTGGAGCATTTTCTTGGGACGTAAAATGTTCTCACGCTCTTACTCACCATAGGGCCCTCCTAGACAGGGACAATAAAATAAACAGGCTTCCTGTTTGGACTGGGACTTGGAGAGCAAAGGACTTCCTGGTGTGTTTGGGTTTGCTCCGCTGTTCCGGCTCCTACCTAGAACCCTCCCAGGAGAAATGAAACACACACACACACACCAAAAGAGAGGGGGGAGAGACAGAGAAAGAGAGGGGCGACAAAAGAGAGCATAGATTTGTATAAAACTTCCATGGGTTAATCTAGAAATACATCGCACCATAGCAGGGAAGATGGTGACCAGGTGAGCTGTGTGCCTGCTGCTCAGTCTGGTGTCCAGCTGGTGCTAAGTGTTGATGAATAACTTCCAGGCAATTCCTTCTTAGAGTTCTTGATCTTTAAACCAGACTCAGCCTGGACATTCCTTTAAATAGAAGGTGCCTTCAAATAGAAGAATGTCCTCTATAAATCAGGATACATGGCCACCCTACTCTGAGGACATAAAAGCCATAGGTCCATCTAGTCCAGGACTCTGTTCACAGAGTGGTGACCAGGACCCCACCAGCAGGACCCGGGTACAACGGCACTCTCCCACCCATGTTCCCCCAGCAACTGGTGCATATGGGCTTCCTGCCTCTGATACTGGAGGTAGCCTAGAGCCATCAAGACTAGTAGCCATTGATAGCCTTCTCCTCCAGGAATTTATCCAATCCCCTTTCAAAGCCCTCGAAATCGGCTGCCTACATCTCATCTGTTTACATCTCTGCCCTGCCCACTATGTATCTGTACTGGATTCATTTTTGGAGTACCATGATGCCTCTTGTCTCAAGTAGGCCCTCCACCCTTACTTCATCCCATTTTTCAAAGATAAGGGGTTGGGGGGTGGGGTCACAAGACTGAGTACCTGGCTGAGGAATGGGACTTCACCCATTTGGGTTTGATTGATTCATAGAATCATAGAATAGTAGAGTTCGAAGGGGCCTATAAGGCCATCAAGTCCAACCCCTTGCTGCCTTAAAGCATCCCTGACAGATGGCTGCCCAGTTGCCTCTTGAAGGCCTCTAGTGTGGGAGAGCCCACCACCTCCCTAGGTCATGGGTTCCATTGTCGTACTGCTCTAACAGTCAGGAAGTTTTTCCTGATGTCCAGCCGGAATCTGGCTTCCTGTCACTTGAGCCCATTATTCCATGTCCTGCACTCTGGGATGATTGAGAAGAGATCCTGGCCCTTCTCTGTGTGACAACCTCTCAAGTATTGAAGAGTGCTATCATGTCTCCCCTCAATCTTCTCTTCTCCAGGTTAAACATGCCTAGTTCTTTCAACCTGTCCTCATAGGGCTTTGTTTCCAGACCCCTTTTAGCTTTCTCCAAACCAAATAATCAAACCCTCAAAGTAACTCAAGGGAGGGTAATTGTTTTAGAAAAATTGTGAAAGAATAAATCATTTTTGAGGTAAACCGAGAGGAGTCTGTCCACCCCAAACTAATGTGCATAAATGATACGGTCATCTTCCATCATCCAATTCAAAATGTTCTTTTAGTGGGCCTTGTTCTGATCAACAGCCTGACCTTGAGCTGGTGAGATCCATTTAAACTCTGCAGTTTGTCATTCTAACCACCGGGGGCATCCAAGAACTCTGTCTGCAACCCCGGATTTCTTACATCCATGTAAAGAACGGGTCGTGAAGAGCCAATATTCTCTAACTGCAAATGGTCCAAGAAACCCCATATTATGCTTGCAAATGCCGCCAATATTTTTTTTTAAAAAAAAAGATATGGAAGTGCCACCACTTCAGAGGGGCAGGAAATCCAAAACATGCTCTTGGAAAGTGGCTGAAGGATTCTTGCACTAAACATTTTCCATGTCGCCCCACACCAGGAAGAATAGTTCTGTTTTAAATTGCTTCTGCTCAGGAGACCCCCCACGGCGCTGTTAACTCCCCCACAAACACACCTCTTTGTTTAGCGGCGTCTAGTTCCTACACAAACACACACACAACCAATCCAAGAGTGATAATCTGCAAAGAACAATTTGCAGCGCCTATTGCAAAGCTCCATTCCAACAGCTTCGAAAAACAGCAACCAATAATCTCTGTGGAGAGTTTTTTTGCACAGAGAGAGAGAGAGAGAGAGATTGGCTCCTACCAACATCTGCTTTTATTGTTATTTTTGAGAGCAACAATTACTTCCATCTTCAGGGCTAGAAATATGGAATTTATTCCTGGATAACTCTCTTAGAAAAACAAACTTGGAGCACTTTTCCTTAAAAACTAAAAGGAAATGTTTATCATGGCTTCTGTTTCCTAACGCACTCATTGATTCCCCCCCCCATTCTGACTACCTCATTCATCACCACCTCTAGTTGCCCTCATAAATAAGTAAATATGAAGTAAACATTAGACCTCCTAGCCCCATATTTTTTACTCTTAGTGACCGCAGCTCTGAGGTCTCAGGCCAGGCCAGTGGCTAGCATGTGGCATCCTCAGGCAGGTGCCAAAAAGGAAAGGACCCCCAGGAAAGAAGTGCAAAAAAGCCAAAGGCAGAGGGGTAGGACCGGAGGATGAAATTTAATAAAAATAATATGTATATACTACCAACGCATTTCAGACAAATAGTGTCCTTCTTTCGGGCAGTTTAATATTACAACACCTCTCATGTAAGCATAGAAGGTTTTGGGTTGTATATAGGACTGGGGCCAAAATACCGCCCCATACATAGACTGCAAAATGGAGAGGGACATTTTGGTGTTTTTTCAAAGGGGCAGATGAAATATGGATGAAACGGGAAGGCTTACCACTGGCAGCAAAAAAGGCTCCGCCCACCAGATGATGATGTGTCAATCCTAGGGGGGATTCTGGGAGGCCAGCAGTATCAAGAAGATCTCTTCTTGCTACTTCTGTGAGACTTGAAGTGGTGAAAAATGCAAAAATCCCTGTTTGCCCTCTTATAGGGTGATCATATGAAAAGGACACGGCTTCTGTATCTTTAACAGTTGTATAAAAAGGGGAATTTCAGCAGGTGTCATTTGTATGCATGCAGCACCTGGTGAAATTCCCTCTTCATCACAACAGTTCAAGCTGCAGGAGCCATGCCCTCTTCTATATGTGGACATGCTAGGCAGTGCTCTTGCAGCTTTAACTGTTGTGATGAGGAGGGAATTTCACCATGCATACAAATGACACCTGCTGAAATTCCCCTTTTTGTACAACTGTTAAAGATACAGGAGCCCTTTCCTCCTTTTCATATGGTCACCCTACCCTTTTACCCAACCCCATTTTGAGACCAACATTTCTTCTCCAAACAACTTTTGGTTTCATGTGAGTGATACACAAACGCTTTAAAATCAGTTGATTAATTCCTTGATCCACTGGTTAAGTAGCAGGAAAATGGAGGGTGGAGGTTTGCACTGTTCAGGGCCTTCTTGGTAGTAGCACCCTAGCTGTGAAATGCTCTGCCCCTGGAGGTTAGATCGTTGCCAAAATTGAACAGGTGAAAGTAATCCTTCTTCAACAAGCTTTCTGATTTGATGATTGGGCCAATGTATTAGAGCGCGGTAGCTGATGGGAGGTATATATGGAATGTTTGATACTGACCAGTTGTTGTGCATTTTTAAAATTGGTTTTATTGGTTTATTTTAGAAATAAATACATTTTACAATCCCCTTTGCTGTTCTGTACGTCCCCCTCTCTTCCTCTCATTTTGGCCCAGATTTGAACAGAAGTCCCTTTTTTCTCATCCCTTGTGTTTTGGGTGCAAGGTTATGCAGCGGGGTCACCGGCACGCCACCAAAATGCCTCCGGCCTTACAATCCCACTCCCGACTTCAAAGGAGCCGCTCGCATTCCTAAGCCATGTCCCAATGAGGACTAATAACACTGAAAAATGAAAACCAAAACAGATGTCTCCAGCCGCATTGATCCTTATTAGCCATTCACAGCCGTCCTCCTGACACCTCTAGGCGTAGTGAAGCCAGAGTCTTCTCATCTCATGCGCAAAGGTGTGTCTACATCTGAGTAATGGCTCTGGAATGTTCACCTTGGATTCCTATTCCCTCTCTTTCCTCCCCCCCATCCTTGTTTCAATCCTGACCGTCTGTCTTCAGTGTAATCTGGAGAGAAAAGCTGTTGAAAATGTCATTTAAAAATGCACCTAAATATTTAAAGGAGAAAAAAAGGTTAGGGTTCTCACTTAATGAGGCCACTGCTGACGAACTCTTGTTGACAAAATGAAAGCGATTCCACTTTTAACTTCTTCTTTTGAATCAGATGCTGGCTAGTTCTTTCTCAGGGGAGGGGGTTAAAAATAAACCCAACAATGCTCAAGGTATTTATGTTGAGGTAGGTAGCTACCAAGAAGAGGGTATTTCCAGAGAATGAGCTTTCCAGAGAGACTCGCCTGGAGCCTACATTGCGCTCTTTCTGGCAGCAAGTGAATGCCATTTTCTTAATTTCCCCGGGTCTTTAAGCTCTGTTGTTATACATCTGTTATTGTATTTTCAATCTCTGCATTGCTGCTGGGCTGTATTCTGTGCTGGCATGTACAGATTGTGGACAATCCATTCCTTCTGTGTTTCTCAGATTGTCAGATTGTCAGGTGCCTTCTGTCTGTCACATTTCCAAATTTGCGCAAACACCAATTTTAGCAAATGTGAATTCGCGCGTGTGAAAATGTGCAATTTCCCCCCAAGTGCGCAAATTCTTCCAAAATATACATTTTCATGCTTTAGGCTATGGGAGAAATGTGCATTTTCTACAATGAAATGTGTGCAAAATTCCCAAAGGTAGAAAAATGGTCCGCAAGTCAGCAGAATCCACAGAACAGGGGAAATGATGGTTTGCTGCGGAATCCACAGGTCGGATGCATAAAAATCCAAATTTGTTTGGTTCCATTTCAATTTTTTCTGACACCCCTAATTCTGTGTTGTACATTTTATACTGTAGCTTTAAATGTTTATATTCTATATTTCATTTTATGATGTGTGTTTTGGTTTTAATTATTGTGAACCCCCCAGAGAGCTTCAGCAATTGGGTGGTATTGAAATGTAATAAATAAATAGACATGTTGTGAAGCCAGTTTAAATGTCCGGCCTTAGGCTTATTCAGATGTAGTGCCAAACTATGGTTTGATGTTATGACAGTCTACCTTGAAGGACCCTCTGGCTCACAGATTCCCTCTCCCACACACACACACACACACACACATACACACACACACCCTCCTTACGTGCAGGAACTCCCTCCTCTCCTTTCCAACTAGCCTTCACAGGTAGCTCCGTGTACAAATAAATACAGATTAGATTAAATCTTTGGGAAAGGCCTATCATGTGAAGGAAGTACATGAAGTGGGGACACAATATAGAGCCTTCCCTGTGGTGGCACCTATCTTTGGAACAACTTCCCCCAAGAGGTACGCCCGGCGCCAACCGTACTATACTTTCACTGCCAGACAAAGACACATTTGTCCACCTAGGCATTTATAAGTGCTTAGCTCTGCTGGTGACTAATTGGTTATATTACAGTTTCAATTGTTATTCTTTGATTGTTGGGTGCTTCAATGCTGTTGTTACCTGCCCTGGGATTTTTTTATGAAGGGCGGGATATAAATGGAAACATCAAACTCCTTTAGCGTTCTGGCAGGTTCTGACTGAAACCCAGAGTGGCTTTACCGCCTCACTGGCATCAGAGCCGCCAGCCTCCGCTGCCCCAAGTTAAAGTATCTGCAAGGCCAAGCCGTTTGCAATCAGACATCTTGAGTCTGTGCCACCCCCTATGTTTAATCCCTCCAACAAGAGCGCAGCACACTCCAGAAAAAGGAATCAGGTCAGACGACCGCAGAATTACATAATTTCAACACACCGTCACACCTAGAGGCCACATCATTTGTGACGAGGCTTTGCCTTTGCCGCCCGGACGTTCCACCTCCCAAATGAAGGATGCTCCCGTCTGACACACTGCGCCGCCAGATCAATTGCACGCCAGGCACTTTTGGAATATTAAGCATGGGGTTGAATGCTGCGAAGATCTCGGTGGGCGCCTTTCCCATTGCTGCAGGGGAAACGCGTTTGGCATTTATCGTGTTCTCTGCCACATCGGCTGCATGATTTGACTTTCAAAGAAAGGTAAACCAGGAGGGAAGCATCAGTCAGAAGCACGGAAAAAGCAGGGGAGGGGTGGTTGCTGGTGGCCAGTGGAACTGCACCAGCAGACTTCAAGCTGTGTCCCAAGGAATCCTGGTGTGGCTGAGGAACCTCTCAGGGGTTCGTCAGTGAAAAGATCAACAGTGGTGGCCATGCTTCCTAGAAAGCTTGTCACACAGAGGAGGGCCAGGATCTCTTCTCGGTCAACCCGGAGTGCAGGCTGCGGAATAATGGGCTCAAGATTCCAGCTGGACATCAGGAAAAATGTCCTGACTGTTAGAGCAGTATACCCTAACCCTAACCTAACCCTAACCCTAATGTAAGAGCCCTGCTGGATCAGACCAAGGGTCCATCTAGTCCTGCACTCTGTGCACATCGTGGTCAACCAGCTGTCGACCAGGCACCCACAAAACAGGACATGGTGCAACAGCACCCTCCTGCCCATGTTCCCCAGCAACTGGTCTATATAGACTTACTGCCTCTGATACTGGAGGTAGCGCATAGCCAACATGACTAGTAGCCATGGATACCACATCTTGTGGAAGTGAATTCTGTAGTTTAACTATGCGCTGCGTGAAGAGCTTCCTATTACCTGAATCTCCCACCCATCAGCTTCATGGGATGACCCTGATTTCTAGTATCATGGGAGAGGGAGAAAAATGCCTCCCTATCCACATTCTCCACACCAGGCATGATTTTGTACACTTCTATCCTGTCTCCCCTTAGCCTTCGTTTTTCCAAGCGAAACAATCCCAGCTGTTGTAACCTTCCCTCATAGGGAAGATGCTCCAGCTCCTGGATCATTTGAGTTGCCCTTCTCTACACCTTTTCCGGCTCTACAAGCAGCTCACTTGATCACAGTCTTCCTTACCCACTAGGGTGAGATATTTGGTGTTCCCATTTAAATTATACCCACTGGCTGCATTCGGACAACACATTAAGCAACGGGGGGGGGGGGGGGACAATCGTCAGTTGTGTTGCTTATTGTGTTGTGTGGACGGTAACACGTCGCTCACAAACTACGGATGGTATGCTATTCTGCCCAAATAAGCAACTGAGAGAAACAATTAGCTTGCAAGTTGTTTATATCTCGAAGCCAGTTGTTTAAAGTGTTGTGTGGAGGGGTGAGTGTGTTAATGACGTGTGGTGAGTGGGTTAAAACACAAGTGCATAGAGGCAAGCGGCAAGAGCGACCAAAGTGGCAGCTGCCGCTCTGCTACAACTGGTGCAACTTGCAGAGGCTGCTGGGATAGAACTGGGAGGACTGAGGGAGGAGGGAGGGTGGGGAAAGGGGCAGGGGCTGTGTCAGTCAAATGCCAGGTTGACTATTAGTCCACTCAACGCCAGCCCCAACCACCCACAGTTGTCTAGGAATATGTGGTGTGGGGAGTACCCACAAAATAACCAACTGTGAGTTGGCTACTCAACCCACCATTGACTAATGTGTTGTCCGAATGCAGCCAACGTTTCCAAATTTGCACCAGTTCAAGTTTTATGTAGAATGGTGTCCCCTTTTGCCCTCTGTGTTGGTGATGTCTTAGCGGCCACCCTGGTGACCAAGACCAGCCACCAGTCAATATTGGGCTTAGGGTCTGCCTTATACGGACTCAGAACTTTGGCCCATCTTGTGCAATACTGTCCACACCAGCCCTCTCCAACCTGGTACCCTCAAGATGTTTTGGCCTACAACTCCCAGCATTCCTGACAATTGGCCATACTAGCTGGGTTGATGGGAGTTGAAGTACAACATTTTCAGGCAGGAGTCTTCCCATCCCTCCCTGAAGATGCTGGAGATTGAATCCAGGACCTTTGGCATGCAACACAGGTACACCACCATGGATCTTTGTCCAGGGCCGGCCCTATCATTAGGCAGAGTGAGGCAACCACTTCAGGTGGCAGATGCTAGGATGTAAGCATCCCCCAGACATTCTACTCTCTTAGGAAGACAAAGCTGTGTGTATCTCACAGCCTGTCTTTCATCCCCTCAAGAACCCTGCTTTTGCCAGGTGTGATGAAGGACTCCATCCTGTTGCCAATGTTGAAGTAAGTGGCTGCCCAGAATCCTTTAGAGTTCTGACTTGTTCTGGCTTTAGAGCTCCTTTAGAGTTCTGTCTGGTTCTGTCTGAAACCCAGAGCGGATTCACCTCCCCACTGACCTCGGAGCCACCAGCCTCTCCTGGATAGCACCATCCTTCGCTTCCTTTGTCTCCCCATCTCTTTCCCAAACCACGCAGGAATGGGAATTCTCATCCACAGCATGAAGGCAGAAGCAGTTATTATCCGGGATCAAATCACCCAGGACTAAAAACCGCAAAATTGCTGCCTGCACACACCATCCATTTCTGAGCGCTGCCCTGTCCTGAGCGTGGAGCGTGCCCCCTTCCTCCCTGCACAGAGACTTACCCTATCTGGATGTATTCTTAACTCAGCAGTAAAGGGGCCCGGGTTTAATTGGCAGTCCCCTTAAGCATGTGTTTAATTCCATCCTGCGGGGAATACAGGCGCTCACCTTAAATAATTGAGTGGCCGCAAGATTGGTTAGTTCTGTTTTCATGGCCCATATTGATTTAAGCGTAGTTAATCCTTTCAAGGGCCCATGTCACCTAACCGCCTGATGACTCTCTTTAGAGCCATAACGCTCTTCCTGCTAGATTATTTCACATCAAGCATTGTAATGTCACAATAAATCCATCACATGCCCCTTCCCCGTATCTCAAAGCAAAGTACCAGATGGGGACCATCTCTCTTTCCATTAAACTCCTCGTTTTACCAGGCAGAAGATGAGCGGCGGGTGAATATGTTTCATTAATTTCTTCCTCTTTCCCCCACCCCCCACCCCCCACGGCTTCCCCTTTTGTTCACCCATCCATAAACGAACTCACTGGCAGTGACACTTAAATAATCGCACACCCAATTAAGCCGGCACATTAGAAATGAAAATAAAATCAGAGGGGGGTCCCTGCCTTACCGTTTCAGTATGGTGGGATGCGTCTGCTATGGGCATTTGCTAGCAATTGTTTAACTGGTCTTCTTTAGGCAGTGGCCACAACTAGATGTTGTTGGCAGGTCTGTGCCGAAACGGGCAGCATTTTTTGCAAACTAAACTTCTGACGGTGGTCAAAAGTACCCGTCCATTTCAATGATCTTTCATGGGTTGTTCCAAAAAAAGGGGGGGTGGAAGTGTTCATCCGTTCAATGGGAAAGCAGTGTTGCTAAACTAGGAAGTGTTGACCATGCACAAATTTTTATATAACGTTTACAGGGACGTATGAGACATTCAATTCAGTTCGTTTTTTGATCAGCATTTACCCAGTTTGCACCTTGCGGACCGAACATAGACACAGATGGAACCTGCGGTCGAGTCTGCACATTTTCAAGTTTGCAATGTGACTCACAGATCAATTTAAAAAAAAAATGCATTCAAGAGCATGTGTACATTGGGAAAATTCGTGTGAAAAATACATACCAGTGATGTATACATTACATTTGGAACAATATTTATGAAGATAAGGACAGGTTTGGGTGCGAGAAGGAATAAAAAACCAGTGCTCACAATTTGATATGGACGCGAGTCGGAACTAACTTTGTAATGAATTTGGGGAACTTTAGAGAGTTTGATGATTCGTATATTCCTTAAACTTTGCAAATCAGAAAAACCTGAGCTCACAGAACCCCAAATTCCACCTCCAAGCCTGTTCCAACTCATATCAGATATTTTCTTCTTCTTTTTGAATGAAAAAGTCTGCATATTTTCCTGAGTGTCTTTCCAAATGCACATTTTTAAATGTATGCGTTCTTCTCCCATGGATCAATGCATGTTTGTACAAAAGTACAATTTTTTCACGAGCATTTTTCAAAGGCACACACGTTGTCAAACTCACTTTTATTTTCTCCGTGGATCACATCAGGAGCTCAGAAATGAAATGTACAGACATCAACCGCAGATTGCATTCAATTCTGTGTTTGGGATGTGCAAGCTGGGTAAATTCTAGTCAAAACCAAACTGAAATGTATTTCTCATACATCGCTACATGTACACACTGACAAAAGATGCCAAAAAAAGGTGCATTTGATGTGATTGTACATGTTGAATACGAACATTTTTCCTATCTTGGTACCAATGTGCAGGTGCATTTGTACATCAGGAAAACTCTGCACAATAAATGTGCAGTCATACACATTATTATTATTATTATTATTATTATTATTATTATTATTAAACATTTCTTGGCCGCCTTTCAGGGCAGGAGCCCTCACAAGGTGGCTTACAACAATAAATTACATAAAACATTAAAAGCAATAAAATATTAAGAATATTAAAAGCAATAAAACATCAATTACAACAATAAAACCAACAATAAAAACAGGGGGATCCATAATAGCAGCAATAATAATAAACAATGCTCGTCACGTGAAGGCCAAGGTAAAATAAAATGTTTTAAGGCCTTCTTAAAAGCCTGCAAGGAAGGTGAGTGGCGGACCGCCGACGGAAGTTTGTTCCAGAGGTTAGGGGCCGCCGCAGAGAAGGCCCTCTCCCACATGGACATCCACCTAAATGCCCTCACAGGTGGGAAGGGCCTCTTTTTACGACCGTAAAGGGCAGGCAGGCTGATATGGGTGAAGGCCATCCTTCAGGTAACTTGGTCCCAAACCGTTTAGTGTTATCCATGGACATATAGACTTGTGCATGCTGACAAAACACTGCAAAAGACAAATAACACGGTGGGATTGCCCATACTATTGTATCCAGATCTTTTTGTGTTGTTTGTACACATCAGTTAAAAACACACGTGTGTGCAAAGGACACGTCATGCAGTCACACATGTTACATATCAAGATTCATTTCTTTCTTTTATTCACTCAGACAAGCAAATCAGTAGCACAAAGGCAGAGGGAGATCCAAATGAGCTGACAGCTGAAGCAAACTCTGCATGCTCCAATTCTGGAACTGATTTTAGAAAGTCTCCTAGTTGAACGAGAAGTCGGGGTGGGATTTTAACTCAAGATGAAGGGAAGGCGCCCACTGATGAGATGAACCCCCTGCTATCCATCCATCCTAAACTGGCTCTTTCTGGTGTGCACAAGCAAAAAACAAGAAATATGCGCCGAGCCAATAATTCAAGCAGATGATCTCATCCACAGACTGCAATCAAGCCACAAAAATATATAACATGCATTCAGCATTTGTAAAATGGATTTTCTTTTCCCAGCCTGCCTTCGCAAACAGTGTAGAAAAAACATACCCATTTTACAGATGAAGTACCCAACTGAGGCCCCAAAGGTAATATGAGGAAAGCTGGCCCCACCCTTTTAAATAACTAGGTCGGCTGGGCTGTCCTGAATACCCCTCCTGCACACATGAGTAAATTTCCCAGAATACCTTTTCTATTGAATCTGATCTGTGAATAAAGGCGGGCCACATGAGTGCTTCAGAGCTTTTAAAATTTGAAAGGAGATCCTAACATGACCTTCCAGAAACGATGAACCCTTGTCAGGGTAAGGAAAGTGCTGTGAAGATTTTCCCAAGAGTTTGCCACAGGGTTTTTGGAGGTGTAACAAAGGAGGCCTCCAGACAAAGGATTTTGCTTCGCAAAATATCTAGCCCCAACAAGTTGCTGTGATTATTTAATGCAGCAATAATTCATTTTGGGGGTTTATTTTGGTTTTCTTTGGAGGAAAAAGAAGGGGGGGGGCGGACCAGTAGTTGTAAGATCCAAGATTTGCAGAGAAAAGTTATATTTATCTCAGGCAGTTGGTTTTCCAAACAAGACATTTGACTCATGGGAAGTTGGTTTGATTGTTCACATTTTCATAGCCTTTGGGGCAACAAACAATATTATCATAAATACACATACATACATACATACATACGAAACAGTGGGCCTGTTCAGACAGCATGCTAAGCCATGGTTCGGCCGCTAACCCTTTTGCTGCAAATGGTTAGTGAGTGTGTTTGAACTGTGGTTATGTAGCCACCATGGTTAGGAATTGTTCACATGATGCGCTAAGCCATAATGTTTAGTTCAAAGTGCTTAACCACCATGGCTTAACGTGTCATCTGAAAAGGGTCAATGAACTACAAAAAACTAGGAGATTATGGCTCTGGTCCTCTGTTCATAGGATAAAGCACAATGTCCTCTCTGCCCACGGGAGATCCATGAGTGGAGAAGGAAATCCACCCACATATGCCTCCTTCTTGTAAGTGTGGAAACCTTTGCTGCTATTGGCACTCAGACATTAGGGCTAGAGTACTGACAGGTTCTGAATGGAACCCGGAGTGGATTTACTGCTCCACTGACTTCAGAGCCACCAACCACTACTGGGTCCATCTATCCAGCATCCTGTTTCCGGGAAGCCACAATCTGGGCACAAAGGCAACAGCTTTCCCTCGTCCTTCATCCCCTTCGTCTCATATTGAGCGATAAGAACATAAGAAGAGCCATACTGGATCGGACCAATGGTCCATCTAGTCCAGCATTCTCTTCGCACAGTGGCCAACCAGCTGTTGACCAGGAACCCACAAGCAGGGCATGGTGCAACAGCACCCTCCCGCCCATGTTCCCCCAGCAACTGGTGAACATAGCCTTACTGCCTCTGAACATGGGATTTCTATTCAGCTATCATAGTTCATAGGCCCCATCTTTTTGACATGCTCGTTTCAATGTGGAGGAAATTGTGTAGTGTGTAGATAATCATTCTGTTGGGTGAGCCCTTACATGCAGTCTGAAGTGGTCCAATCCAGACACAGAAGTACCACCTCACGGAGGACTAGGCTCATGCCTTGCCCCCGAAATAGCCAAACGTGCTTTCTGAGAAGAAGGCAGCATGCCATGTTGTCTGCGAAACACCCACATTTGCCTTACTTGTCTTTCATAGGAGCCAAATTCCACAGCCACCAAGGTGATACCAAGAGCTGAGATATAGAACTCCTTCACTTTTTCTCATTGCACATGCAGCATAGGTTCCTGGCATTATGCTGAGACTGCAGCCATCATTATCAACCGTATTTTAAGAGAAGTCATGCAATCCCTTATTTTCACCCTCTGCCACAGTAGCAAAGCAGCCAGGTTTTATTTCCTGGTAAAAAGATGGGGAGAGAAAGAGTATTTGGATAGCTAGCGAGTGGAATTGCCACCCATTAAAGTCCAGGGCAGAAGTTCCAAACCTGCAGACCATGGAGATGGTGCAGAAGGTCCATCCAAGTGGGCCCACCAAAAAAGTGTGGAATGTCAAGAATATCTCTACTTGGGCCTGAACTGGATAGATGTGTGTGTGTTTTCTGATGACAGATGGGCACAGGGCATGTCCAAAGCATCTGCCTGGTCCTACGTCCAATGTAAACAAAAAAAGTAGAGGGAGTTCCACCATAGAGATTCTGAGGCCTAGAGTGACCTCATTTCAAGAGCCCTTCACAGGAAATCATGGCCAATGGCTGCTGTCGGCATTGGCCGGAAGTTTGGTCTGTGGGTTGCCATGGCCGACAGAGATCAAGGCCATTTTGAGTAAGCCCATGACATTCATAATATCATAGTGGTGCAGTCTACAATTCTTTCTCTTGAAAAATTGCCAGTTAAGGGGCCTTTTTTCAGCAGCCCCCCCCTCAAATGCAAATATAGATGTAGATTGATTGCTGAACCTAACCTGAGGCTAAAGCTGAGAAACGCTACACCCAACTTCACAGAACTTTGCTCACAAAACAGCCAGTTCACTCGCGTTAGAAAGGGAAAAAAACTACAGCTATTAAGATATGACTTACATATGTGCTTTCATTTGCAGAACAACAACAACGAAGTTTATCTAGTGATCTATTGAAATCCGCAGCCATTTCCAAGAAAACTTAAGATATTGGTTATTGAAGCTTTAATTGGCTGCCGGCTGCTATCTTTTCCCCTCAGACACCCTGTTCCAAGAGGCATTCCGGAAAATGAACCATGGGTGTCCTGGTTTTTGTGGCAGTTGACAAAAAAGAATGGGGCATTTGGAAATATGGAAGCGGCCATGTAACCAGAGAAAGGGAATTCCATTAAGTCGTTCCCCACCCCATGAAAAAAGGGTGCTGCCCCCACCCCCCAAATTCAGTGCCAGTTTTGTGACTGGGCCCAATGGGAACACACAGTCCTGATTAGCAGCGTGTTAGTCAACTGGGCATCAATCTCAGCACATCGTGTTTTCTGACTGACAGTTAGAGGCAGACAAGCAAATGCAGTGAGAGCAACTCTGCCTACAGCTATAATTAATAGGCTTGTCTATGCAAGATAAAGTCCCCTAATTGAGTGGGTCGAAACCCAAACCAGGGCCAAATCTTGAAGATGCAATAGTTTCCAAACACTCTGCCTTCTGAGACGTTGCATGGAACCTCCTGCTGGTTTTGTTTTTTGTACTTATCTGCCCACCTTTTTTTTTCTTTTTTTTCTTTTTGGCACAGAGATTAGAGGGAGGACGCTGAAATATGCAGGAATTTCTGTATGGCTCTTAATTGTTTTCATGACACGGCCCACCGGGGGAGCTAACAAGCATCAGAAATGCAGGTGTTACAGCTTGAATCTCGACCAAGTTGCCATGAATCATTACGATTTTTTGTAACAACTCAGAATAACTCCCCACCATGCGGAAAGCAGAGCTCCTGGTAGGTAAATCGCAATGCGTTGGAGGGAGCGGATTGTGCATGTTCATTGGCCTACCTGCTGGAGGCCACCATCTGATTGGTAGTGCTGAGTGGATGCTCCCCCCAACACACATTCACAAACTTCAAGCACGCAATCCTACCTATGCATGTTTAGACAGAAAAAAGATCCCTACAATTCCTAGCATGTTTCTGAATCAGTTCATCTAATTAGGTAGGGTGACCATATGAAAAGGAGGACAGGGCTTCTGTACCTTTAGCAGTTGCATAGAAAAGGGAATTTCAGCAGGTGTTATCTCTGCCTGTAAAGCAGAAAATATGTGTGTGTGATGTATGTCCAGAAATGTTTACCCATTTCCAGATGAATTAGAAACTTGAAATTTGGCATGCTGATAGGTCTGGTAGTGAAATGCACCAGAAAAATCTAAAACCACCAAATTTTGTGGTTTAAGTATTTTTAAAGAATTTAATAACAAAAACCTAGGCGTATGTCTACAACTCCCAGCATGCCTTGGTTAGGAGGCCAGACTTCCTGGCCTTTTGCGGCCATTGTGAGTGCATGGATGCCTATGTGGGTTGTTTCCTTTTATGTGGAATTGGGTTGACTGCTCAAGACTATCCTTAGGATTCCATGCATTTACAGTGGCTGCCAAAGGCCAGTAAGTCTGGCCTCCCACCCAAAGCATGCTGGGAGTTCTGCCCAAGGCATGCTGGGAGTTGTAGGCATAAGTCTTGGTTTCTATTGTTTTTTTTAAAAAATACTTAAAAACAAAAAGTCTTGTTTTTTATATTTTTATGGTACATTGTACAGACAGACCTATCAACATGCCAAATTTCATGTTGCTAACTCTCCTGGAAGTGGGTGAACATTTATGGACATACATTGCATATACATACTTTCCACTTTATAGGTAGAGATTCATTTTTTTTAAAAAAAAAAAAAGCAACTCTACTTGGTGCGTAACAACTGGTGGTCCTTCTGTAATATTGTATACCTTGAAAAACACATCCAGTAAGTACAAACAGATAAGAACCACAATGCAGATGGGGGAAATGTGTGTCCAGACAGGTGCTTTTTCATGCATGGATCCCCCTCACTGGGTTGGAGCACATTGCTTTTCCCAGAAAAAAAATCCCTGCAGTAAGAAATAGGTCTTATCTCTCTCTCTCTCACTCTCTCTCTCACTCTCTCTCTCTCTCTCTCTGTCACACACATGCATGCAGGCTGATTCTTCAGCAAATATCATTGTAAGTATCAAAAATGCATCTCCTCTTGCTTCCTGGGTTGGATTTTGCTTGCCCTCAGTCCTTTCAGTACTTTCAGTTGTCTACAACAGATGTGATGTCATCCCATTCACTGTGTGATCATCCACTGTGATGGATCCAAGAAGCCTTGCCTTTGCTTTCAATTGGCTTTGTTCAGCCCCAGCTACATAATCACATTGCCAAATCCGAGAGCAACTCTACATGATGGAAAAAACTGTACCCTTACATTTTTTTTCTTCTTCTGGGGTCTTCCCGCATTCACTATGGCTCCTTTAGACAGCAACCAACAGTGACCATGTGATTTGTAATTGAAAACTTCCCCTCTTGCCAATACTCCATAAAGTAAAATGAAACAGCATCATCTATTGGCCCGTGGCAATTTTAAATAGTGCATTATCTCTGCTGTTTTTTTAAGCGAGATTACAAGATGAGGGAGATATCCTGGTGGTGGACGGCATCATGTCAAGAACCTGCAAACCTCCGTGAGTGGCCAATCATGAGTGTGCAATAAATTGCTCGTGTAGAGAAGTTCTGACTGACTACACAGAACTGTGGTGTCTGCCTACTCAGTACAAGGTCCTGCTCCCATTATGGCATCTTCTGAGTAAGACGCACAGAATCAGCTTGAAGAAATAGCAGAAATAATGGAAGCATTGTCTAAAAGGTCTGCGTCACTTTGTGTGTAGGGTTATTTTAGGAAATATTTCTTACCCTCCCCCCACCCCACCACTTCTCCTAAAACATTTGAATTAGAAGACCCTTCCCCTTTAAAACTGATCCAAAGTATTGTTAGCAACTGTTCATCTCACCCGGTTTATGGCAGTGGTTTTATGGGTAAGCACAGATGGGTCTCTGAGTAGTCTTCATTTGTTTTGCTAATATTACCCCAGGACATAAAATATACATGTAGCTGATGAGCCAAAGAGAGGAGCATGTCATTTTGCCTTGAGGTTTACCCCTCACAGATCAGGAGTCAATTCAAAATTGCAGGAGGAGAGGAAGGCAACAGCCTTCACTTAAGAATAATGTTTCAGCTACAGGCTGAGCTGGATTTCTTTCTTCGGAAGACATTTTTCTGCGAAAATATCTGAGTTTTTTCTTTTTCTCACCCAGCCTAGACAAAGAATTTCCTCCAAATATTCTCCAAATATTCTCCATTTTGGGTGGAGGCCACCATTTTTCCTCCCACTCCTGTGGGCACACATGTAACAATCCCGGCTCTGATTTTTTTTCCAGGACATTTTCTTCTATTACGTATAAAAAGCTGATGAATACAACTCAAATCATTAGGTCTCCTTTGCTAGGAGGATCAATCAAATTCCAACCGGACAGAAATAAAGGATTGGAACTCGGTCCTTTAGACTTTTTTTGGCCTATGCTAAGGTCAGTGATGCTTCAGGTCCTCGCTAAGGATTGGTGAGCATTTCGTTTTTGCTCCGTTTCGATCGGAATTCATCCAAATTCACCAAGTTATTCCATTCGCAATTTATTTATTTATTACATTTGTATACCGCCCCATAGCCGAAGCTCTCTGGGCGGTTTACATAGGATTAAAAACAATTAAAAACAATATACAAAAATTAAAACAGCAAAAACATACAACATACATACAATCTGTACTTTTAAAAACCACTTCAACACTTCAAAAAGCTACAAAAACAAAACAAAGCAAGGCGGGAGAAAGGAAGGCGAACCCATTCGACCAGGCCCAAGCCTTGCAGTGCCGCTTTGGAAACGGAGCAGGGGCCTATCGACCTGAGATGCACACAAAGTATTCCCCTCAGAAACGCCATCTCCGATGACATCTCCGCCTGCCTGCAGTCCTCCTTGTAATTAGCCCTGGCGGTGAGAGGAGACAAGAGGAGTGCTTGTTAATGGGATTAAAAGGCTCTCTTCTCGACACCGCGTGAGCGACGGGAGCTCTGTTGGCCTCATCAAGCATCAAAGCCCAGGGAAAGAAGCAACGACACCGTCTCCTGCCTCTCCAAGCGGCGAGAGGCATGCCACGACTAGCCTCTTTCACAGAGCAGATAAGGGGAATCCTGGCACGTCGGAGACGCCAGCCCAAGGGGAAAGGAAGTACGAGGATTCCCGCCAGAGGAACGTTCCAGAAACGGCTTGCTTCGCCCAACAAGGTCCATTGTTGTCGGCTGTAGAAGCTGGGAGCTCCGATGTCAGTGGGGCAGAGAATCCGCTCCGGGTTTCAGTCAGAACCAGTCAGAACTCCAAAGGAGCTACCCAAGGTGCAGATAGTTCCTTTACAGTTCTGACTGGTTCTGGCTGAAACCCAGAGCGGATTCACTGCCCCACTGACGTAGCACCTTGGAGAGCTCCTTTAGAGTTCTGCCTGGTTCTGACAGAAACCCGGAGTGGATTCACCGCCCCACTGGCATCAGAGACACCAGCCACCTGAAGGCCATTCAACTGTTTTAGCAGACCTGAAGAACTTCCCGGGGGTGGGGGGGACATGGAGCCCAATTGATGTCCACAAGTCTAGAGGCCTCGGAGTCTAGATGCCCCCTTCAAAGCATTCTTGCCCCCTTGCAAAGGTGTCTCTCTCAGAGCTGGCACCTGGCCAGCACATCTGGACTCACAGCTAGTGCCCTGTTCCTCATTTGTCCTCAAGTCCTCCATTTGAGGTCCTGTCAGAGGGCTGTCCTCTATTTTGAAGGCATCATCTCTTGGAAGATCTGTCCAGTTCAAGTCCAGGATAAAAAGAAAGAGCCATCAGGTGGAACGACTGGGCCATGAATTTGCCCAGCATCCGGCCATCACGCCAAGCAAAGCACCCAGGTCACCTGGTTGCAGCTTTCCACACTGTGGTCAGCTGAACTGCATTTCTATTTAAATTATTATTATAATAATTTCTAAATTTGCATCCATACATATATATTTTGTGCAAATTTTGTGCAGACCAGTATCCTCATTTGTCCCATTTTTGGTGATTTGTGTCCTCTTTTTCGGTGATTCACAAGCGACCACCCTACCTGCATCCAGACTGGAGGCCACCTGCCATCCTTCTAGGAGCTAGACCAACATCTGTCCCTTGAGTTCACTTCACAACTGGTCCAGTCGGTAAAACTGTGTTCTGTCAGGGGACCTGCTTCAGAGTCCGACAAGCCGATAAAATCCAGATTGCGCCGTCTTATCTTTTAAAAGAGTTCCTTATCATTCAATATCATCCAAAATCCAACCGATTAGAAGCGACGATAAAAGACTCTTTTCAAACAATCCCATGTGTCCGTTCCTACCCATAATGCAACAGGAGAGATTGGTGGCCTACCGAGGCCTGTACAGTTTAGGACAGCAGAGCCCCCGTCCTGCCCCCTTGCAGGAAAAAAAAAAAGCTGTGTCGACAATAAAATGTGTTGTCCGGGGAAAAGAGAGAAGAATGCTGAGGTGGCGACAGGCACCTGGGGAGCCGATGCTCATAACCCAGCCTGCAGGAAAGGCAGCCTGCCAAGAAACAATCCCACGATTCCCGCCGAGAACAATATTCGGAGGCTGCTACCACCTTCTCTCCTTGTCGCCTTTTTTTTGTGCATGTGACCTCGTGAACTCTTGTAGTTCCTGGGAATCGATTGCCCTGACTGACACCGCAACAGAGACATCGGGTGTCAAATTGAATTCCTCTTTCTCTCCCCACCCTCCTCTCCCAAACACCGACGCTCCACCACCATCTGAGAAAATCCACAAAAAGCTGAAAAACAAACGTCTGGAATGTCGAACTTCGAAGCACATGGGGATGTAAGAGGCTAGAGTGCGAGGGCCTTATCACTCCTTGCCTCCCTCTCCTGCCTGGCTGACTGGAAATTATGCCCAGCTACTGAGGGGGGGGGGATTACCACACGCTCTCAGACTGCTTTCCCCAAGGGCACAAGGGGCTAGAAACTTGGTTGTTTCAAACTCGGCAGCTGAGAATCTCAAGGCGCCAAAATGTGCAACAGGTAGACCAAATCCCACCCGTGGGATTGGAAGGCAACAAAAATGCACCTTCTGGCATATAAGGAATCAGAGGTACAATGATGACTGGATAACACTTTACAGAGAGCAACGCTTGCAAGGTCATTTTATTTGTCTATTTGTTTAAATGATTTCGATCTGGCTACATCAGCCTTCCCCAACCAGAGCCCTCCAAGTATTTTGGACTACAGCGCCCATCAGCCCCAGCCAGCTTAACAAATGGCCAAGAATGCTGGGAGTTGTAGTCGACAACATCTGGAGGGCACGAGGTGGAGGAAGACTGGGCTACAGTGAACTGTACTCAAAATGGGTTACAATAAAATTAGAGCAGTTGTTTGGTCCAAGATCAGAGAGTTCCTAACATGCAACCAGACTGGATAATATGGGTGTAAATGCAGTGGAGGCTGGTGGCTCCGATGTCAGTGGAGTGGTGAATCTGCTCTGGGTTTCAGGCAGGCAGAACTCCAAAGGAGCTCTCCAAGGTGCGATGCTAGCTCCTTTCGAGTTTTGACTGGTTCTGACTGAAACCCGGAGCGGATTCACCGTCCCACTGGCATCAGATCCACCAGCCTCCACTGGTAGGCCTTGCTTTTGCAAATACCTGCACAGGATTAAGCTGCAGAGCTGCCTGGGCAGAGCCCGTTGCTAATCAGCACCCACCCCGTCCCCCGACGCCTCTCCTTACAATTGACCTGCCATGGCAACATGAGCTGACGTTTTTTTTCTCGCCCCCGGTCTTAAGTCATAAGGCAGCGCATCAAGGCCTTGAGTCAGCTTTTCTGCTAACTGCCAGTGGATGGGCAGTTTAATAAAAAATGACAAGAGAGAAGGGATTTATCTTCCTACAGTGTCTGCGTCGCTGCCCTCAGCTCCTTTCTAATCACTGTGGAGAATGCAAAAGCCGTTTAAAAAAAAAAAAAGATGTAGGAAAGAGAAGACAAGAGAAATGGATCCTGTCAGCATTGCAGCATCCTGAGCCTTTACACAGGAGTAGATCCCTTGGATTCATATAGGATTTACTTCCAAGTAAATTAGATTTGGTTTGCCTTTCGGCCTGGGTTCAAGAATTTGTTCAGCCTCTGGCATTGACTGGTCACAGTCTCACGGCCCCTCCTCCACCTCCTTATCTGTGTTTCAGGCTCATGCCAGAATGCCAACTAAATTGTTGTTGCTTTTGTTATTGCCGTTGCTGTTATTTGCTGAGGGTAGCCATTTTGGTCTACTGTAGCAAAACTAACAAAGATTCTTGTGGCACCTTAAAGACAAACAAATTTATTCTGGCATAATGAGCTTTTCTACACAAGGCATTTATTGTGTGTTTGTCATTCCCTACTTACGGTTGTCTATGGATTCTTTAGACCATGTGGTGACCCTCCAGCTTCATTTCTGTTTTTAAACAGCACCTTCGGCAAGTTTTTTAGGGCAAGGAAAATATGCTATAATTTGTGAAAGCGAAAGAAAATGCTTTTTCCACTTGTGTAATTGAGCTATTTTGCTATACTACAGTGCCACCTAGAGGTTGTGCAGTGGAAAAGCAGGAAAGGAAGTTGTCTTCGTGTAGCGCTCAGGTTGCAATTCTGCAACAAAATCAAAACCAGATTACATGGTCCCTGACTGAGAAGCAACAACTGGCCAGTGTCAAAGGTGCAAACCCTTTTCCTTTGGAAAACGAGATGACTGTCCTGTGTCGACGACATGACTGGAGCTATTATTATGAGATATAAACAACAACCTGCAACAAATGCCCTTCAAATATACTCTTTTTGGGAAATGATTTCATCCTGAATATATTCAACAGCTGGTTTTTGAGCCTTGCTGCCAGTCTTTCCCCTCATTCTCTTAATACAACCATAGTCCCAAATTCGGATATCACACCAAGCTGTCCTCTACCCTGTTGATGTACAGGGAGGAACAAAGTGGGAGCAAAGGCCTGAAGCTGCTTTATACTGAGTCATAACGTTAGTCCATCTTGCCCAGTATTGATGACACCGGTGGAGGCTGGTGGATCCGATATCAGTGGAGCAGTGAATCCACTCCACTTTTGAGTTCTGACTGGTCCTGACTGAAAGCTGGAGCAGCTGCCTCCACCGGATGACTCTGGCAGCCAGTAACTTTCCAGAGTTTCAGGCAGGACTCTGAACCAAACCAGAAATTACTTTAAATCTGTATCAAACAACTATGTTTTTTATTTTAACCCTAAAATAAGTGCGGGCAGAGGGCTGATCTAAATCAGGACCTTAGCGTGGAGTGTAGCAGGAATTTTAAAATCCAGATTGGACTCCCTGTGCCTGACTCTAGGCTAAAACTGGAGGGAGGAGGTGCAGCTGCTAAATACAGATTTAAGGCACTGTGTGATTTAGGCTTTCTTTCCCAGTCCTACATGGGCATCTCAGGGACTGAACCTGAGATGTTCTGTGCAAAACAAGTGCTCCACCACTGAGCCACAGCCAGTGTAGGGTGACCAACTGTCAGGATTTCCCCGGATTTGTCCTGTTTTTTGTTCTATCCTGGGTGTCCGGGGGGATTTTCTGTAATTTTCTATAATGTCCTGGAATGACACACTTTCCCCTTTAAGACCATTAGTGTGGCGGGGGGGGGGGGGATGTCATAATTTCTAGAGGCCCTGGAAAGTATGTTTTCCCACTGCCCCCCTCTACTGGGTGTCCTCTTTTTTGATTTCCCAAATATGGTCACCCTACTCTATGAGCTATAGCTCCTCCCAGCATAGTTCGTTAAGCCAGATGTTTATTTTATTGCCTTAAACTCACGTGTGGCAGCAGCCATTATGTGAAGAGGTCGAGGAGAAATAAGGCAAGTGGACAGAATATCAAAGGCAACGATGCAGCTTAAAATATATCCCAATTGCCGGATTCTAAAACGAGCGTGACCATTTTTCATGAGGCCTAGCTCCCCACCCCCAGTGTCAGCAGTGGAAGCCAAAACCCCTGGGAGGAGGACGAGGTTGAAATGCCTTTTTCGCTCCCCCACAGAGAGCTAAGCCCCTTGCGGTATTTCGTGCAGACCGCATTTCTGAACTTGAGCTCTTAACGGGAGCTCTGATCTGATCACCTGCATTCCCCAGCTCGCAATACCCCTGCAGGCTTAGAAGAAGCAGAGGAAAGCTTGAGATTCTTCTCACGAGAGAAAAGGGGGGGGGGAGATTCAATTCACCTGTTTCTAAGATGCAGTCTCTGGCTCTGGGCTCACCACCTCCCTCCTGCTCCTACCTTGTATAAGTGTTTTGGCTTTTAAGGAATGGACCAATCTGTCTAATTCTGCTTTTCCCAGATCAGTTTTATTTTTTTAAAACTCACATTCTTCATCAGTTGCCATTGTTGATGTGCAGGTATATCAGTCCCCTGAGCCACAAGCCCAAGGAAAGTCCAAAAATGCAGGCAGCTGTGTTGATCCCTATCCGCGAACCAGCAGGTTTTATCTGCTAAGATCTGGTCTTATGTCAAGCAAATGAGTCTCAATTGGAGAAGGTGTCAAACCCCATGTCCTCAAGGTCAAAGAAATCAGTGGACATGCCAACGTGACTGTCAAATAGATGCCAATGAAGCCACTATTACGAAGCAATCAAAGAGGAATTCATCACGGGCTTCCATGTTCTATTTTCACATGTTATACTTGACTGCAGAATCAAAGTCCAGATACGTAATTTGTGATATATCCATCCTTAGAAATCTTTCCCTCTAACAGTATACACAGTTGGTTGAGTGCCTCTTCCTATGAATCTGGACATGAAACAGGTCCACCCAGGAAGAAGACCGTAGTTTCTGTCCACATACCTGAGGGATAGGTAAACAAGAGCCAATCAGTTTGTAAATCAAAAGAAAATGGATGTTTTTAAAACCTCAAACAGCCTGACAAGGACTTGTGAGCTTTCAGGACTGTTGATGGCATTGGAGCCTAGAGATAAGAAATTCCCATTATCTGGAGATGGCTCTTGCAAGTTCACATTTGAATCCTGCCTTTTTGTTGGGCGTGGGAGGAGAACCCAGCTGGCCAATCGCAGCTACGTTAACATCCTTGCTTTCTTGTCCTGTAGAGATGAGATGGTCATAATAATGTCATAACTGAGGCTGCAACTCTATACACACTTCCCTGGAAGTAAGTCTCATTGAATGCAATGGAGCTTACCGCTGAGTTGACCTGTACAGGATTTGTCACAGCACACTAGCACATCTGTGGCACACTAGCACACCTCCATTTCGACAATAGTGCTTTTTTTGAACCGCTGCGCGTTGGTCAGAAATACTGAGGTGAGGTTAGCCCCAAGATGGAGGGCCCAGTGATGGAAACAGCCGTACCAGCTGAATTTCTGTCTCTTCTAGCCCTACTGTGAAAAATAATTTAAAAGCTGCCACAAACCACTATGCGATGCATTAAAGATTATGAGTGAGTGTCCTGTTTCTTCTCTCCCCACCACCAGAAATAAATGGCAGCTCGTTGCATTACAACGCAGCCAGGCTCACAAAGGTGAGTGGTACTTACGCACTGAGAGCTTGTTCTCGGTGTGTGTTTCCTTTATCTTCTTTCTTAGAACCATGGGGTCAGATGTAATATTGTATGCGTGTGTGGCATTTTTGTTGCTGCTGTCGTTTTTACAATACATGCTCCTGGTCTAATAAAGCAACGTTACAGAAGTCATGTTTCTTCCCTTGGTTGCTATGGCAACCTCCTGGGGGGGGTGTCAGATGACCTGCCTGACGGTGGCTGCATCCCAAAAGGATGTCTCTCAAGGCCGAGCGAGCGTGATGCCCGGCCAAAGACACAAATCATGTGTGTTCGTGTGTGTGTGTGTCTGCATGACCGTATGTGCAACTCTGAGCCTAGTATCTACACACGCAGGATAAAACACATTGAAAACATTTTGAAAACTGCATATGGAGCGTGCCCTGGGCCCCAACAGTTCTCAAAACTGTCACGAACCGTTTTAAACTTTTTTAAAGCAGTAGTGTAGATAGGCTCTCTGTTAATTTCCAAACCAGGTATGGACTGACCAGGGGGGGAAATCACTTGAGAAAACAATTCATCGTTTTAAAGGAGCTCCAAGATTTAAGGGGTGGGTCTTGTGTGGTCTGTGTGTTGGGAACACAAATACATCTGGGGGTGTACATCCCCAGTGATTTTCTTGAGTGTGCGGATAAGAGGATTGCCCCCATTCTTTTGTTGCTTACCTGGGTCGCTCTGCCCTGCATCCCATTCAGGTTGAATGAAACATTCTAAAAGTAACCCTGGAACTGCATCACTCACATTTTCAATGGCTTTCAGTCCCTTCAATTTACTTGCAACTTTTCCCCCAATGCATCTTTTTCTGCACCCTTTTACGGATATACATTGATAAAATGCGGCCCTCTCCCCCCCACCAAAAAAAAGCAGCAAACAAACTTGATGTTATGTATTCCATGACAAAATCAAGTTTTGCAGTCTTTTCCCGTTGCGCTCATGAACTCCCGCAAATAATAATAATAATAATAATAATAATAATAATACATTTATTTCTTACCCGCCTCTCCGTTTGGATCGAGGCGGAGAACAGCAGTAAATATAAAATATGATAAAATACATTAAACTGATTAAAAACATGGTGCACCTAATTAAAATAGCAATAAAACATCCTAAAAACGTCCTAAAAGCATTCTAAAATTCCACATGGGTAAATGATCAGATCAAAGGATTCTAAATGCAACCATATTTACGATCACATCAAGTCAGCTTTTAGAGCTCCGTCAAATGAGCGTTTTATTGCACGCTCATTACTGGGCACTCATAGGTTTTCATGGGCCCCTCTCACAAAGTCATCTGCCACCCGCTTACCTCCTGCCCCTTCTAGCCTTCTGCGCATGACAAAAAAACACCCAAGTAAGTCCTACTTATTTTTAAAGTCAGAAGTTGCCGTTATCCCCTGCTGTGTGCAGGAGAAGCAGCGCGATCAAAACGGCCCATTGAATGGGCCATACGCACGTTGTTTACTTCCTCTTTCAAAAGAGGAAGTAATGAGGGACAAACACACGGGCAGAGAAGCAGCAGTAAGCAAACGTGATTTCCCCCTGTGTGATGATGCTCTTATGGAGCCAATGAGTGAATGTAACCCAACAGAAATCATATTTAGTTCACGAAGTTATCAATCCAGCATGCAAATTTGGATGAAAATTCTGTCTCCTTTATTTCAAGAATTCCAATTTTGGGCACAGAGCATCTCGGGAACCTAAGGTGAGTAGTGTGGTGTTTCCCAAAGCCAAGCATCATGACGCAATGCCCCATGTCATACCCTTCTTTGGATTTGAGGATCTGTATTTGGATTGGGGACAAATCTTTCTACAGATAGGGTTTATACAAGGGGGATCTGCAAGAAAGGTTGCTCAGGATTCAAGTCACCCCAGACTACAAATGTGTGAGCAGAATGCTGGACAAGATAGTGTGATCCAACATGGCTCTTCTTATGTGCGCTCTATTCATCTCCCACCAGTTTTCCAGTTTTCCCCACAACAGTCAGTTATGGCCAATAGCCATATTCAGTCCTCATTGAGCTGATTTTAGGGGTCCCCCCCCTTGGATACCTTTTTCCCCCTCACCTAATTTTTTTTGGGGGGGGGTATTTCTCCAAAACCCCAGTATCTGCTCATCCTGCCCTTTTGAGCCCGGGTGTTGCCATTTTGTCAACATAAGCATGCACAGAATGCCCATCAGAAATAGAAGGAACAATGATAGGGTTTTTCAAAGGTATTTGGGAGATAAATTTGTATGAGATGGCTAACAGCTATTTATTTCTTTATTTACTGCATTGATATACCGCCCAATAGCCGAAGCTCTCTGGGCAGTTCACGTATTCTCCAAAGCATATATATTCTCCAAAGCAGGTTGAGATAACGTGCGGTTTTAATTTACGTGCTTTTTTTCTTCTTTTCTTTAAAAAAAAAACTCTTACTCAGTAGGAAGTGTCAGCCACCAGAAGTCATGGAAACAACTAGCTCACACCCCTGGCCGCAAGCCATCAAACAGGATTTATTCTCACCCAAGTAGCGTTGTACTGTTTGCATTTGACAAATGTCATCGAGTATGTAAATATGAATATATGATACGTCGTTTCAAACTGACTCAGACCAGAAACCGATTTGGTTCAGTGACTTCCCTGGCTCTGTAGCTAAGGGTCATGGCAAGGGTTCACCTCACAAGTTCCCCGGGTTGAGAGAGACAAAAAGAGCATCCACTTCTTAATAGCAGAGACCATAGGTTGGTGGTAGAGCATATGCTTTATATGCAGAAGGCCACAGGGGCAATCCTTGACAGCTCAGTTCAATCAGGCCGCAGAAAGTGGGAAAGTCTTTGCCAAGGGACCCCACATAGCCTTGCTGCCACCCCCCAGCATCTGCCACCTGAGGTGACTGCCTCACTCTGCCTAATGGCAGGGCCGGCCCTGAGAACTTCCACGTGGAATAGGAGTATAGCTCTGCCTACCAGATGCCGCGATGACACACACAGACACACCAACCTTCACGTCCAGCCTAGTGAGCGTCCAAAGGCAACTGGCCAGACGCTCGTGCAAACAGAATGTTGGACGAGACGGACTTTGGGGAAATTCTTACATTCTTCCGGTTTCCCTATCCAAATAGATATATTCTGTTTTGATTTCAAAAGGCCAGCTCCCCTATAAAAGAAGCCAAACTTTCTCCTTCGAAAGTCGTGGTAAGAAAATGGTTAGATAATTGAATGCTCTTTCTTGGGGACTGAGAAAAAAAACTCCGTGCAAATATCAGCTACCTTTCAGGGCTGACTTTACCTTTAGAAAGAGTTTTCCCCCACTCTCCCTCCCACCCACCACCAGTTTTATTGCTCCCTTAACATATTCTTGCTCCTGGTGCTGAAGAAATGAATATCAGTGAGGTGTCAGAATCGCTTGTCAGAATGTGGAAATCCGAATATGTGTATTTGTCTAGCTCTATAATGAAAATTGCTTCATACTAGGCTATCAAATATGAACCATCCCAAGGTTCTTTTGTGTCTTCTCCCCTGCTGGTGCACCTGGGGGCCCGCCTTCACACCACACTGATTGGCTGATGTGGGCTGTCTGTCATCCCACTGGAGCGGCTGCCCTGCATGTTTGTCATGCAGCAAATTAATTGCTATTAAAGCTCAAGCTTAGAACTTTTTCGAACTTCTGAAATTTTCTGCATGTCTACACTGCTCCAGCTTCAGTTTAAAACAAAAATGAGCAAAGTCGGCCTAGTAGATCTCAAGTACTAAGCCTTACACTACAGTATTCTTATATAGATTATTTATTTAAGAGAGTTTTTAACCCACCTTTCATGGCACACTGGCCTCACAAGGCAACTTACAGTATTACAAAAACTTGAATATGCAAGTATAGTTAGACACAGCAGGTAATGTTTTTGAAGCACCAAATGCTCACTGGAATAAATTAGTCTTCTGGGGGGGGGGGTGTTTAAGCCAGCAGCCATAGGTGGAGACAGAGTTCCAAAGGTGCAGGACCATCATGCCTCAGTGTGGACAAAGACCTCATTGTGCAGATAAAATGGAATACTTACCAGGATGCAATTCTGAGAACTGTGTGGGGAGGGGAGTAATGGGAGTAATGTCTAAAAAATGTGCAAAGCATGATCCATCTCCTCCCCCATATATGGAGGAGGGAATATCTCCATAGGCTTTAATGGAGTCTGCTACACACATTACTATTACCTTTATGGGTGGTAAGGGTAAATGTGAGTACCATTATCATTACTGATAACGCACCTTGTGCTTTATGGGACTCACATAGAGATAGGCAGAGCTCCATCCCTTT
The DNA here is from genome assembly GCA_029215795.1 of Anniella stebbinsi. NCBI lineage: Eukaryota > Metazoa > Chordata > Lepidosauria > Squamata > Anniellidae > Anniella > Anniella stebbinsi. The sequence continues at coordinate 93,852,843 of JARDYH010000008.1, read as the reverse complement.
CTAGACGCATGCAACTAGGAGGACTCCTCATAATAGCCAGTGTGTTTACAGCCTGGAGAGAAAATCATAGCATCATAGAATAGTAGAGTTAGAAGGGGGCTATGAGGCCATCAAGTCCAACCCCCCCCCCAATGCAGGAATCCACCTGAAAGCATCCCTGACAGATGGCTGTCCAGCTGCCTCTTCAATGCCTCTAGTGTGGGAAAGCTCACAACTTCCCTAGGGAATTGGTTCCATTGTCGTACTGCTCTAAGAGTCAGGAAGGTTTTCCTGATGTCCAGCTGGAATCTGGCTTCCTGTCACTTGAGCCCATTATTCCCTGTCCTGCATTCTGGGATGATCGAGATCTTGGCCCTCCTCTGTGTGACAACCTTTCAAGTCTTTGAAGAGTGCTATCATGTCTCCCCTCAGTCTTCTCTTCTCCAGGCTAAACACGCCCATTTCTTTCAGTCTCTCCTCATAGGGCTTTGTTTCCAGACCCCTGATCATCCTCATTGCCCTCCTCTAAATCCCCTCCAGCTTGTTTGCATCCTTCTTGAAGTGTGGTGCCCAGAACTGGACACAGTATTCAAGATGAAGCCTAACCAGTGCCAAATAGAGGGGGGAACCAGTACCTCAAGCGATTTGGAAGCTCTACTTCTATGACTGCAGCCCAAAATAGCATTTGCCTTTTTTGCAGCCACATCACACTGTTGGCTCATATTCAGCTTGGGATCTACAACAATTCCAAGATCCTTCTCGCTTGTAGTATTGCTGAGCCACGGGATGGTCACGGGATACTCCGGGAGGGCTCCATAGAAAGCCAGGAGGGTTCCCTTTCCACATGTCATTCTGCACCCACTGGAGAGGATGGATTCAAGGGACACCCCACAACTGTGTTCTCTCTCTGCTGGGCTGGCAGAAATGCTGTTTGAGTCCCCTGTCCAAGGATTCAGTCGTTTGTTTTGAATATTGGAGTTACTCTGCCCTTCCTGGGATATCTTGATGTCCAACGACATTTTAACATCACACATCACAATGTTGCCTCATCCCATGTGCTGCGTGTTTATCTTCCTGTCTGCATCATGGTTTCATTTCCTGAAGCTCAGAGATGTTCGCTTATGTAACATCAATAACATTTCTACCCAGGATCGCACTGGCTACGTAAGCCCATATTATCGTGTTTATAGCAATCAAATTAAAGCAATATAGGAAGTAATCTTATAAACACCAGTTGCTGGGGAACATGGGTGGGAGGGTGCTGTTACACCGTGTCCTGCTTGTGGTTCCCTGGTCAACAGCTGTTTGGCCACTGTGTGAACAGAGTGTGGGCCTAGATGTAGGGTGACCATATGAAAAGGAGGACAGGGCTCCTGTATCTTTCACAGTTGCATTGAAAAAGGACTTTCAGCAGGTGTCACTTGTATGCATGCAGCACCTGGTGAAATTCCCACTTCATCACAACAGTTCAAGCTGCAGGAGCCCTGCCCTCTTTTGTATCTGGTCAAGAGGGCAGGGCTCCTGCAGATGGAACTGTTGTGATGAAAAGGAAATTTTACCAGGTGCTGCATGCATACAATTGACACCTGCTGAAATTCCCTTTTCAATAAAACTGCTAAAGATACAGGAGCCCTGTCCTCCTTTCTATATGGTCTGCCTACCTAGATGGAATCTTGGACTGATCCAGTAGGGCTCTTCTGATGTCCTCACCATGGAGGAAGAAATACCTACAAAAAAACCAGGAGCACCATTTTTTTTTCCTGTAAGGTAACTGAGGGTGAAATGGTATTACAGGTGATTCAGGGATTCCACCTAAAATGACACCCTCATGTCAAACACTCTCCATCCCTCTCCTTCTTAAGGAAAAGAACACACACACACCATGCACGTTAAGATGTCATTACAGTGGGCTTTTCTCCAGCAGTAAATAGTGTTAAGCAGGGGTTTGGGTATACACAGAAAGAAGGGGTAGTAGAGAGAGGGAGAGAGAGAAGGAGGGAGAGAGAAGGGGTAGCAGAGAGAGGGAGATAAGGGGTGGAGGGAGGGAGAAGGGGTGGCAGAGAGAGGGAGAGAGAGAGAGGAGGGGTGGCAGAGACACACACAGAGAGAAGGGGTAGCAGAGAGAGAGAGAGGAGTGGCAGAGAGAGGGAGAGAGAGGGGTGGGAGGGAGGGAGGGAGGGAGGGAGGGAGAAGGGGTAGCAGAGAGAGAGGAGGGGTGGCACACACACACACACACACACAGAGAAAGGGTGGCAGAGAGGATATAACAAAGAGAAAGAAGAGGTGGCAGAGAGAGGGGGTAACAGAGAGAGAGAAGTAGGTGGCAATGAGAGGGGGAGTGGAAGAGAAAGAAAGAGAAAGAGAAGGGGTGGCAGAGAGAGAGAAGAGGTGGCAGAGAAGGTGTAACAAAGGGAAAGAAGAGGTGGCAGAGAGAGGGGGTAGCAGAGAGAGAGAGGGAAGTAAGTGGCAATGAGAGGGGAAGTGACAGAGAAAGAGAGAGGGGGTGGCAGACACAGGGGAAGAACGGTTGGCAGAAAGAGAGAGAAAGGGATGGCCCCACCCATCTTTGGCTCTGGCCTGCCCCTGGCTAGCATGCAGCTCTTGAAAGAAAAGAGATTCCCCACCTCTATAATACATAACTGTGCATGTTTCAGGGGCGATGGGGAGATCTTGAGACAGTGAAGCTCTTTATCTCCAGGGTACAGTTGCATTCTCAGTCAAGAGGTGGGAAGGTTGCACTTTCGAAAGCTCATTTTCCCAAACCAGAATGGAACCCACCACCTCTACCCCATTGGGGCACAGCCCTAATATTGGCTGAATAATGGCCATGAACTATTCTGCTCAGCTCACATCTCCTGCAGAGTTGGAAAAATGCTAAAGAACAAGTTCAGACATTTTGCTACAGACTATGATCTTGACCTGGATATTAACACCAGTTTGGCAGCTAACGTGCTCTGAAGGATAAACATTTTGTACATACTTATTCAAAGCCACCTGCCACTCACAAGCTCCGAGTCAAAGCCCTGAAGTCAGTAGGTTGACTCACTGAACATTGGATTATATCCATGGATAGAACAACTATGCTGGAACAGCCAAACATAAGGGCATAAATGCATTTTTCCCCATGAGAGAAAAAGATGCCTCTCTGTCGGGGATGTTCCTGTTGCATCCAGAATTGCAGGTCCTGTGCTGGGCAGGGTTAGGGTAGAATCTGGGATTATTATTATGTATTACATTTGTATACCGCCCCATAGCCGAAGCTCTCTGGGTGGTTTACATAGGATTAAAACAATTAAAAACAATATACAAAAATTAAAACAGCAAAAACATACAACATACACACAATACGCACATACATTTAAAACCGCTACAACAGCCCAAAAAACCTACAAAAACAAAAACAAACCCAGGTTCCTCAGATATTGCCAAATACCTGAAAGAAGAGGAAAGTCTTGACCTGGCGCTGAAAAGATAACAATGTTGGCGCCAGGCGGGCCTCATCAGGGAGATCGTTCCACAATTGGGGGGCCACCCCAGAGAAGGCCCTCTCCCTTGTTGCCGACCTCAAAGCTTCCCTCGGAGTAGGCACTTGGAGGAGGGCCTTAGATGTTGAATGTCATGTTCCAGCAAGTTCATGTCAGGAAAGGCGTTCCATCAAATATTATGGTCCCAAGCTGTGTAAGGCTTTATAGGTTAAAACCAGCACCTTGAACCGGGCTCGGAAACGTACAGGCAGCCAATGCAAGCGAGCCAGAGTAGGTCTTATATGCTCGAACCTTCTGGTTCCAGTTATCAATCTGGCCGCTGCATTTTGCACAAGTTGCAGCTTCCGAACCACCTTCAAAGGCAGCCCCACGTAGAGTGTATTGCAGTAATCTAATTTGGAGGTTACCTTGCAGCTCTGTGATTGCAGCTTGCAGCTCTGTGATTCTGCGATTCCTATGATGGCAGTGAAACAAGGGGGCTCTTCACACGAGTGAAATCAGGCACGCTTGTGACCGGCCACTCATGGAAGATTGCGGGTCCTTTTGACGGCAAGGTCAAACTCCTGCATGTCTCCTGCGCCTTCCCCCAATTATTCCGTTCTAAAGAAAACCCAGAGTATCCCGATTCTTGTGAAATATTATGGGATTTCCTAACATGTGTAGCCGAAGTTGCGCTACAAAGCATCCCACTAGAGGGCGCTGTCCCAGACAAGGCTATGAGCACTGAGAGGAGGGGAAGTTTTCAGTTATAGACCATGTGGCCGCGCCTCTCTGCCTGTGTAATGCAGTCCATTACAATCGCACATGAGAAACAAGATGCAAAGCACCAGTAAGGAAGAACAATTTTCTCTTAATCTAAAGAAGCCAAAGCTCTTCACCCTATGGATGGAACCATTTCATTTATTGCATTGCTATACTGCCCAATAGCAAAAGCTCTCTTGATAGTTTTCACAGATTAAACTCTTAAAAATACAAGATTGTTCAATAGGGGGACCATATGGAAAGGAGGACAGGGCTCCTGTATCTTTAACATTTGTGGAGAAAGTCAATTTCAGCAGATGTCATTTGCAGGCATGCAGCACCTGGTGAAATTCCCTCTTCATCACAACAGTTAAATCTGCAGAAGCCCTGCCTAGAGTGACCAGATACAAAATAGGGCAGGGTTCCTGCAGCTTTAACTGTTGTGATGAAGAGGAAATTTCACCTGGTGCTGCATGCATACAAATAACACCTGCTGAAAACATATAAACAGATAGCATGCACACAAACACACACAAGCAAATTTTAAAGAATCAACAATAACATAATCGAGAAGCAGATTAAAACTTTATCATATGCTGCCAAATGTCTGAGAGTAGAGGAAGGTCTTAACCTAGTGCTAAAAAGATAACAAAGTTGGCACCTGGTGGGCCTCGTTGGGGACATTATTCCAGAATTGGGGGGCCACCAGCGAGAAGGCCCTCTCCCTTGCTATCACCCTCTGAGCCGGGCCTTAGATGATGACCGCAGTAAATGGTTAGGTTCATTGGCTCAACATAACTATGATTCACACATGCTAGAAACTGTCCCCCTAAAATACAAGACAAATCCAAGATCTTTGGGGGGGCTCTTTCCCCTAGGATCCACATGTAGAATTCGAGGGCTTGATTTCCATTGGCCATGGCTGTAAATGACAATGCTAAATGAAAAAGGCATCATTTAACTATGACGGCCTATTTAACCATGTAGCTACTGTGTAATTACACTGGGAATGTATTATAAATCCACTTTAATTGCACGTTCCTGGAGAATGCCTTGTAATTATATTTGATGTCACCAAATAACTGCAAGATTAATTGCCCTCAAGAATGACAGTAGCTTTTCTCCTTCTTTTTTTTTTTTTTTGTTCATGACATGATAACGTCTGATAAGCAAAGGCGGAAATTACTAGCATTCCCAATCAGATCGGAACAATAAGACGGAGGGAGGTTTTCAGCCTAGCAAATTAACCTGTGCTTTTGAAATCAGTTAGCTGAGTATTAAACTCACCATACAAAGCTCTGGAGAGGGATCACAAATACATTTTCTGGAACAACGATTCTAGTGGGTTTTCTTCCCCCTAAAAACCCAAATGTTTATCATTTGTTCACTGCAATTCTGCCTGTGAGATACATAGTCCTGATTAAAATCTTTACATTATTCTCTCACGTTTCTTTCATGCTCTTTATACTGCCTTAACTTGTGGGCTTTTCTCTTCTGGGCCGGGTTTAAAGTGCTGGTATTGGTCTTTAAAGCCCTAAATCTGGTGACTTCCGGTTTATTTTAGGACTGCAACCCCCATCAGTGGTCAGGGGTTATGGGATTTATCGTCCAAAACTGCTGGAGGGTGTCAGGTTGGAGAAGACTGTCCTAAACGCTTTGCAACCAAGTGACTTGAAGGAGCTCCAACATCCATATGAAAGTTACTTGGAAATCAGACTGAGAGTAAACAGTTGCTACTGGTTAGTGCATCCTCCGTTCCGTACTCCTTAGTTAATCTCCCTTGCTCATTATTTTCCATAGCTAATCTCCCTTCCTCCTCCCTTTTCCAACTGCTAAGGGAGGTTTCAGTACAGCCACTCAGAATTTTCAAAGGGAGGATCTAGACCTAAATTCTGCCAAGTTCTTGATGGGGTTATTTATTAATAATATCTCCTGTTAGAAAGGCAATTAGCAGAGTAAACACAAAAGGCAAAACAGAAAGAGCATTTACCAGTCCCACACACACACAAGGCTATCTTAGAATAATAACGGGAGACCACTCTCTTCTTCAGTGAAAGAAAGGAAACAGCTTACTCACAATATTCCTGCATAAGAACGCAGGTACAACATAAAGTTTCAAAAGAAATTTGTTCAGTCTCTTTTGCGTTGCACTGCATTGGCAGGTGTGAGAGCAAACACATGTGGTGAAATCCCCTCTTCATCACAACAGTGACAGCTGCAGGAGCCTTGCCCTCTTTTGCATCTAGTCACTCTAGCTATATTCCTTCAGCTTTAACTGTGGGGATGAAGAGGGGATTTCACCAGGTGCTGCATGCGTACAAATGACACCTGCTGAAAATTCCCTTTTCTATACAACTGTTAAAGGTACAGGAGCCTTGTCCTCCTTTCCATAGGGTCACCCTACACACTACTGCTTTATAGCAGTATTGAAGTACACTGAGAACTGTTGGGGCCCATAGACACATACCATATACCACTATATCCTGCTTGGTGTGGCTCCTACCCCATATATACCACTTTCATGCTGCTTTCATAGTGCTATATCCTGCTTGGTGTGGATCTGGCCTGAATTTTCTCTTTTTAATCTCACATCAACAATAGTAATTGGCTTGAGATCAATCTGTGATCATCATGGTGCCCAAAATGTCACACACGCCTTTTTTGGGGGGGGGGGGGAGGGAGAAATCCTGAAAACACTCAGCATAATTTTTCACCTCTCTATTTACATTGAACTCTCTCTTTTTCTTTTTACACTCCATTGGCTTCACTTGCCATGGGATCTGGCTACATGGCATCAAGGCATTATCCCATTCATTCTGTGATCCCTGATTGGGTGAACTCGCCCATCTGGTTAAGCTGGAAAACATTGTTTACTCCCTCAATTACCTTCAGTGATAACATAGCCAAACTGGATTCACTACATAGCATCCTGACACTGGCTGAATTCGGACGACACAATAAGCAACTGAGGGGAGGGGGAAACAATCGTCAGTTGTATTGACTATTGTGTCATCCGAATGCTGTCATAGTCAACTCAGCGCTGATCCTAATCCACACCACGGTTGATTATTTATTACCATGTTGTGTGGGGAGTACCCCCTAGATGAACAACTGTAAAGTGGATTATTACCCCACCATTGACTATCATGTTGTCTGAATTCAGCCACTGTCAATCATAATGTGATCCCTAACTGGCTTGGACAACCCACGTGGCTAGTTCAAGAAATACAGTAACCAAGAGAAACGACAGCACCAAACAGGATAAAAACAATAGTGAGTCTTTTCCCAAAGTGTTTTTCATGGAAATATTTCAATCTCATCTAAATGGGTTTTTTAAAAAAAATCTAAAAACCAAAATTGGAGAATATTCAGTGTAGCCTTCTTTGAAATCTCCGGGTGTTCCGGCTGAATGGCTTGAACCATTTAACGGTGTTTTATCATTTTAGGAAAGCTGCCTTGGGGACCTGTCTAGATTGAGTTTGGAAGCGAGCGAACAGTTCCGCAATTTTTTTTTTTAACTGGGTCTTCCCAGTTTAAATCGAATGCTCTGTCGACTACATCACATCAGCAGAACTGTCCACCATGGACAGCTATACCCAGCTCTGCAGTGGTCAACATACCATTAGGATGCTATAGATAGAGTTATCCTCAAATCAATTCCTAAATGCATCCCCCACAACGTTTGACGAAACAAAGGAGATGCAATTTTCTATTTTCCTCCTTAATATAGCCTGGGAGTCTTCTCTCTCCCTCCCTCCCTCCCTCCCTCCCTCTCTCTCTCTCTCTCTCTCTTAAACACACACACACCCCTTTCTTTCTTTTGCTTTTCTCAGACCTAGGTAATCTAGGGATGTAGACAGAAGCATGAGATTAAGGCAATGGGAAATTAAGGGCAAGGTAGGTCAGCTCATATATTACTACTACCAGTCTAAGTTTCAAGGGACTCCGAGGTATGATACACTTGATGAAAGTCGACCGGAACGCTGCATACCGCATCACGGGGCTATCAGCACATAAAGGAATGCTCTTTATATTAACCTCTTCATGCCAACAAAAGTTAATAACTTTCCCTGCAACTCCTGGGAGTTGACATTAAGAACTTGCCGTTTTTCTCCTACTTCCATGAGGATTGGGTTTGCGTTGGTGTTGATGTTGAAAGTGTCTGCTTGAGCATCTCCGATGACTTGAACTCCTGGAGGAGGAGGAGGAGGAGGAGGAGGAGGAGGAGGAGGAGGAGGAGGAGGAGGACTTCTCGAGTACAAGAAATAGCAATAGGATATATGGTAAGATTTAGGTCCAGGAGAGTCCTGTGATATTTAAACCTAAATGTAAAGCCATCGTTGATAAAGTAAAAAAGGAAGACAAAATTTAATTAGCTTGTTTTTGCACAGAATATAGGGAGCTTCCTTCTGCCCCTTGGTCCATCTAGCCCAGTATATTCAACAGTGGCTGGCAGCAGATCTCCGGGTTTCACCAGGAGCTTTTTCCAGCCCTAGAGATTCTGGGGATTGACTCTCTGACATTCTGCATGCCAAGCAGGTGCTCTGCTACTGAAGTAGAGGTATCCCCAAAACTTCTTTTTTTAAAAAAAAGAAGAACTCTATGTATTCTTCAGCAAATAAAAAACAAAAAAACAAAACTCTGCCCAAAGATAATCCATTGTTATGCACCCAGAAAAGCTGGATTTGGAATCCTGTTGAAATTAAGCAAATGTGCAGGATTCATCTTATCGGGCATAACTTATTCCGGATTTATTTATTTATTTATTTTACTGCTTTCCATTTCCCCCCTCTTCCACTAATCAACCGGAGCCATCAGCACTGACGCACCACTCTCTGTCCTTCAGAAACCGTATCCAAATGCCTTGCTTGCCTTCGGATATGCTACTATGCCTTGGACACACATTTTCAAGCATATTGTTTTTACTAGGGTGGCCATATGGAAAGGGAGGACACGGGCTCCTGTATCTTTAACAGTTGTATAAAATAGGGAATTTCAGCAGGTGCTGTTTGTAGGCATGCAGCACCCGGTGAAATTCCTTCTTCATCACAACAGTTAAAGGTGCAGGAGCCCTGCCCTCCTTTCTATTATATCCTAAATTACCTACCGGCTTCTTGGAAGTTAACACATGGTCAGCACAGATGGATCTTCAGAGCCCTTATGGCAACCAAAAGACTTATATTATCACGTTGGAAGGACAAATGCTCACCTCCCATGATGCAATGGATTGAGGACCTAATAACACTATCATCTTTTGAATGGGTGTTATATAGACGCAACTTGTGAGTGGATAAAATACACAGATATTTGGTCTGCTTTTCTGGAAACCTATGTATGACTCCCTTTTATTTATTTCTTTTTTCTTATGAACAATACGCTTGATAGAAAAACGACAACGTTCTTATATATGTAATGTGTTGTTTTTTTTCACAATGTATTTTCTGCTTGTTGATACAATAAAAAGGGGGGGAGAACAACAGTTAAAGCTGCAGGAGCCCTGCCCTCTTTTGTAGAGCGACCAGAGGTGTGGGATAAAACCCAGGTGTAGAGAAACCTAAAAACATCTGGGGGGGGCTGAAATTTCATGAATGAGGCAGGCCAATGGCACAATAAAAGACCCATTTGGAGGGCCCACACCACCATAGCCTGCTGTGAAGGAATGGGCGAGACGTAGGGCGGCCAGTGAAGTATGGCCAGTAAAAAGGAAATGTACTGACAAAACAGAGAGCAAGAAAAGGCACGGATTTGCATAACATTTGCCTGTGTTGATTTATAGATGTAGATACGCATTTAGAAATCATGGCTATTGTTTGAACGGAGAATCTCAAGACATCTCACCCTGTAGTGAAGAAGACTGAACGATCAAGCTCTGTGCCTGCTGCTCAGGCTGCTATCTGGATTCCAGCTGTGGATGGACAACTCCAAAGGGCCCTGAACTCATTTCTTAGAGTTCTTCCCCATTAAACCGGCCACGGGCAGAAAAACCCTTCAAACAGAACAGTGCGGCCGCTGTGTGAGCAGAATGCTGGACTAGATAGATCCAGCAGGGCTCTTCTTAGGTTCTTATGTAGGACACACAGCCATCCTGATGACATGCTTGGCGAGGGTCTAGGAACCCCCAGAAACCAGTGTAGGTTTTTAAGGAGGGGCAACTCATGATTCCCAGAGGTCCGTGGAGGCTGGTGGCTCAGATTCCGGTGGGGCTGTGAAACCATTCTGGGTTTCAGTCAGAACCAGCCAGAATTCTAAAGGAGCTATCCAAGGTGCTGAAACCTATCCCCCAAATTAGGTTCAGCCCTTTAGATAGCTCCTTTAGAGTTCTGGTTGTTTCTGGCTGGGACTCGGAGCGGATTCGCAGCCCCACCGAAATCGCAGCTATCCGCTTTGAAATCTCGGCTACTGGGGACATCTCTCAAAGGCAGCAGCTTTATTATTTCGCCCCAAGATCCCTTGCATTCCAGTGATCCATCCCTTATTCGGCCTGGCCTTCCCAAACATGACCCAGGTCTTATGTCATCCCTGAGACTAAGCAAGCATTCCACGGCACACCGAGGCAACCATTGCGAAAGACGTGAGATGAAGCGCCTCCACAGGCACCGAGGAGTCTCCCCTAATGAGAAGCCTTGCAAAACCAAGGCAGATAAGTAGGGCATCGCCTCCAGCTACAGCACGCTCAGGGAGAAGCAGGCAAGTTGCACAAGGAGCGCGTGCCAAGCTCTTGCGGTGGCAGCTGGCAAGAGGCAGATCTCGCAGAGAAGCGCGTCTCTAGGGCGCAGCCCTTCGGCCGTTAGCATCGCCACGGCTTCTGCAGCCGTGGCGGCAAAAGAAAGATGACCACACGCTGTCCCAAACACTGTCCCAGGATTACAATGGGAACTGCAACAAAATGTTGCAGCGTGGAGTGCTCCTTTTTAGGATAGTCACTTGCATTCTATTCATCACCACCTCGAACATTCATCTCATTGGGCTGTTTTGGGTTCCTCTGTTTAGGACTTTTTTTTCCCTGAAAGTTTTCTCAAGTAATTTCCCCCCCCCCTGCAAACCTTGCAGTTCCCATAGGCCTTATTAACACCTCCCTCTTCTGTGTCATGGTACAGATCAGAAACAGAAGGGAAGATTAGAATAAACTGTTCCCCAAATGTCTGGGGCTAGACTTATGAGGAAGTGTACTGGGGCAGCTGCCCCTGTGCCCCCATTTTATGACCTCCCTAACTAATCCTGTACTGGGGAAGGGGGCACAAACTAGACCTGGAATGTCCTGATGTAAATTTGAGTAGGGGTCTACAGAGGGGGGAGGGAATAGGGGAGGAAAGAAGGAAATTTGCTTGTTTCTTGTCTGCCTGCCTGTCTTCCAGTTTTCTTGATCCTGCCTTGCAATATCTATTTCCAAAGTCACATGCAACCAAGACAACCAAATCACAATAAACAATACAGAAAGGAGGTGTTTTTTTTTAAGTAGTAGTACAAAGCAAGGAGGATACCCTTCAGATGTTTTAGACTACAACTCCCAGCATTCTTGACCATTGGGCAAGCTGGCTGGGGCTGATGGGAGCTGAAGTCCAAAACATCACAAGGGCCCTTGGTTAATATAATGTAAGGGGGGAAAATTGGGACAGACAAATAACAGAGCAGAAAAACATTTCAAACAAAAACAAAACCCTTGTCTTCCAAAGACACAGCACAAAAATGAGACTTTTCTTTAAGCTCACCTAGTCTTCTTTCAGTTATTTGGAAACTCCTTGAGATAGATAGATTAGATAGATAGATAGATAGATAGATAGATAGATAGATAGATAGATAGATAGAATCTCCATTCATTTAATCCTAGCATTAAATTTGGATAATATGCCATGTTAAATTTTAAAGTTAATTTAGTTTTGATTTTTCAGTTTGGATTATATACAGGTGGTGTCTCCAACAAAATCTTGCTGTATGGAGTGTTCCTGTTCAGGGTTCCAGCAAACCATCCTTTTCCAGGACACTCCATTCCTTTCCCACCTTTTTTTCCCCATTCCCACCTCACTCTCCAACAATCACCCAGCATTCCACAGGTGTTGGGGAGGGGGCTGCCCCCTTAATGTGATTTCAAAAACTCTTTTTCTACTTCTGGAAACCCTAAGCCCATTGTCACCTTTCCTTTGTGCATAGATTGGGCTACATTTTTGGACTAGAGAAGGATCCACAGTCAGAAAATTAAGTTCACTACTGCTACATATTTGATCCTTTAGTAGGGTGGACAGTCAAAGTCTCCAGTGTCGAGTGAGAAGAGACGTGTCCAACAGTATGACAGCTCAGCTCTTATTTATGCTAACCAGATAACCTTCACCCATCTAACTTAAATAGCTCAATGCAGGGCCGGCCCTACCTTGAGGGAAAATGAGATGGCCACTTCAGGCAGCAGATGCTGAGGGAGAAGCTATGATGTGTTGGGAGACAGAGCTATGGATGCAAACTTTTAAGCTACCTTGCATCCACAGATGTACTGGAGGACACTTTCCCATTGTTGAAGATTCAACTATCACTCTGTTCGAGTTGTGTGTGGGGTATGTGCCATGATATGGTTCATCTCAGGCAGCAAAATTTCTTGGGTCGGCCCTGGTAAAATGTGGTGGGCATGAGTGAGGCACCAGTGGAAACAACTAAAGCTAGTCTGTGCCTTAAAGTTGTGTGTTGGCAATCATTCAATTTCACAGCGCTTTGCTGCTTCAGCGCAAGCACATTAACCTATAACATTACTCAATGTTACTCACCATTACTCCACATTTGATCCTACTCTTAGACACTGTGAGTATTGATTGAGAATGTCTCTAGACTTTAGCTGCTGAGCTGCACAAGACTCAAAAGCTACAGTCGGGAACCCTGTTCAAACATGTATGAATGAAGCAAGCAAACTTTGCCTTCTGAGGAAGGTCCAACGCCATATGTAACATGGGCTAAACTCAGCCGCATGCTCCGATTCTGTTTTTACTATTTTGAACCAGCATTATGATGCGAGTATGGAGAAAAAGCTTCTAGTTGCAAAAAATAAAAGAATAAAAATCCTGGTTTGTGTGGTGCAGTCCTGGTATGTGTGGACCCTTCACCACGGTCCAAGAACCTCTCTTAGCCCGAGGGATGAATTCCATTTTGGAATCAGAAAATCATATCATTTAGTCCAGTAGTCTTCCACTGGTCCAGACCCGAGACCCACCTTGGACTCCAAATCTGCAACTTGGGACTCACTTTCACCATTTTCTCCATGTCCAACATGGCGGCAACAGCTTTGCCGTGACCCATCTGGACTGATCTCATGACCCACTTCCGGGTTTCGACCCACCAATTGAAGACCCTGCTCAATGCAGGCTCTCCATTACAGGATGCAGCAATAGACCTCCTGACAGATGGCTTTCCAGCCTCCATCAGCCCCCTCCCTCAGTGAGTCTACCTTCTTATCTTCATTGTCACCAGCTTCTCTTACTCCTCACACTCTTTCTCATCACATTTATCCCCTTGCTTGCTTGACTGGAGGGTCCAGACAGCAAATCAGCAATGGCACCAACTGATCCTCCTTCTCAACACCACCACCACCGTTGTCCAGGCCAGAGCAAGAGGCAGGTGAACAAGCAGGTAGCAACAGAGAAGAGGAGGAGGAACTCCAAGGGGTTCTTGTCAGTGGGGACCTGCTGGGCTGTGGGACCTCACCAAGTGCCCAACCATGCCAACCTTTGATGCCAGCCCTGGTGAAGGAGAGTCCACCACTCCGTTCCACTGGTGAACAGCCCTTGCTGATAGGCATTTTCTTCTAACATTCAGCTGGAAGCTGCTTCCCTGCTCTACACATACACACATCCTGTGAGATCACTGTCGGCAAGGCTGAGCTGTGTAGCATCAGGGCCAAGAGGGTGAATTTTGCTCCCACCACAACCATGTCCCCAAGCGAAGTGCACCTGGAAGAGACAACGCCAAGGTGTGTACTTGGAGCAGGAGAGAAACCTGTTCCCTGCACCTGGACCTACATCTCATTAACATACACATGTGGCCTTCCAGATGTTGTTAGACCAGAACTTTCATCACCCCTAGCATGTGAGACACAATGACCTTGGTCTTATGGGGTGGCCTTTGGGCAGATTGCTATCCTTAGCCTACGAAACAAATGCTCAACATGTTTGCTCAGAAAGAGCAAGCACGTTCTTCATCGAATCTTCCTATCAAGTACAATGCCGCCACCTCTCTCCATTCTTCAAGCAGACTGCTTACAATGTCATCCTTGTTCTCACTTCTCCGCCCCCAATACTGTGTATATATTTATCCATTCATCCTTCCCCTTCCTTTTTAAAAAGGAACCATTTTCAAAGGGTTGCAAAATTGCTCAGAAAATTGGTAGGGAAGTGTCGTGGTGACCTCACAGGTATAGGCCAATCGGCCCTGTCCACAGACCCCAGTTGCTGCAACTTGCAGAACTGTACATTGTTGTTGTTTTTTAAGAGTTTGACCCTGGAGAGGAAAAGATGTGATTGCATTGATCACAGCGAGGGCATTTCCAAACCATCTTTTACATCATTCTTTGTCCTAAGTTAAGTTCAGTTGGTTTTCGAGTAAGTCCACTTGGGATGACAGCCTCAGTTTCACATTGGTGAAATGGGAATATCAGTAACCAACCTCACAGGAGCATTGCAAAGGTGCATGAAATAAGTTGGAAGGGACATTAAAAGCGCCAATGAAATGATCAGGAACATGAAGCTCGGGCTGACACCTGAACAATCCTGACAGCGCGGACAAAGGTTCCCGAGCTTTAAAACAGTATCCATACAGGAGATTTAGAGATTGTGGCTTTTCATTAAAGATGGCTGTTCTGGCAAAGCCAACGGCAATGAAGGAAGCTTTTATCCGGCGATTTCGGACTGCTTATTTGTCAAAGGGTGGATGTGTGGGGAGGGAGGGGGGTGTTGGAATTGGCATAAAGACTGGTTCGGGGTGTCTCCTTCAGCTGTTTTATGTCTCGCCGATAGTTTGAAACAATAACATTCATATCACAGAACGGGGCAGATAATATCAGCTATAAAACCGGGTCTTTTATGTTCAAATACAGACAAAGCCAGGAGAGTGATTTGATAAATGAAGCGCTCGTTTCCTCGCTCTGCGGTAACGTTATGAAGGAGCTCCCTCTAGCTTATGGCAGTGACCTTGTGCGACTTAGCTAGCACTCCATTTCCAGGAAAGAGAGAGAGGTTGTTGTGTTTTTAATTGTTGGATGCATTCGCCTTTTTTTACGTATATTTTTTGTTTGTTTCTTTTTTTAAGATGCTGGGGCTTTTCTCAGTGGCCTTTATCAGCTCTGATCCTTACGAATTTCACAATGCAAGTTGAATTGTTGTTTTTAAATGGAGCACAGGGTTATGAGCATCTCAACAGGCTGACTAGGGTGGCATTATTCACACCTTTCTGGATCCTTGGTCTTCTATTAATACCCCAGGAAAGTTTAAAAATGGCTAATTCTATTCAAAAGGGGGGGAAAATAGTTTGCTCAGACTAGAGTGAGCTCAGTGAAGAAAGGAGTACCCGTTTGACAAGATATTTCATTTGGAAGCAAACGAAAAAAAAATACGCACACATGCCCCCAAAACACCAGTGCATTTGAGTATCAAGGTTTCAATAAAATTCCTTTCCTCTTGAGATATAGGAGCTATCTAACCAGGCTTCTAACAACCAGACAGTACCAAGGGCCCAGTTGGTCCTGAGTTTAAGCTTGTACAAAGATTCCATTTGTCCAGACCATCATTCTGGAATAGATATTTGTAGTTATCTTGCCACAAATGCTTCTTCTTGGTTCTTGTTTTTAATTTGAAACTGATGAATTTTCGGCAAGTGTGCTTTTTTTCCCCACCCGTCCACTCTTGTATATTGTAAAATAACAGCTTCTTTTCTTGCTTTCTTTTTAAGAATGCAAAAATAAAACCAGCATGGCTTAACAGTCCATTATGGATACAGTGTCTTGCCGAAATGCTAATTTTGGGGGAGATTAAAGAGATGTTTTCGGAAGAATAATATCCCAAATCTATTTAAATAAACCGAGAAATGATAAGCAGTCGAACAGCTACAGGAGAAGAGTTAATTAAAAATCTCCAAGGTAACTTATATTCCTTTGTTAACAAAATACAAACATCAGGGGACAGATACGCTACCTGTAAACTGACCAATCAAACGCAGCCGTCTCTCACAGAGAGAACAAAAATAAATTTATAGCGCTGCCTTATAAATGCATTGATGAATTTGATCCAGAGACTAACCATCCCTACATTTTATAAATACCAGCCTCTGCATTTTCACTTTATCTTTACGGTCACCCAGATCCCTTCATTTTTCCTGTTAGTACAATTAAAAGGAAGTTTATTTATACAAATATTTAAAATTAACAACCTGAACCATATTACTGCAGAGAGAGGGAAGAGCAGGCATTTAATATTCCACAAGGAGTGTGAAAGAGAAAATTAACTATTTATGGAATTTGGGCTGATAAATCTATAAACCTGTGGAAAATGGCACCTATATAAAATCTTTATGGGTGAAAAATATGACTTGTTCCATTTCATTAATGAACTATTTGCTAGTGAATTTCACTGGGAAGAGCCTTAAAGGTGACCATGTGTATGGGTGTGTTTCAAGGCATTATTCAACCATTGTTCAAGGATAATGCAGACCATCTTTGATGTCCATCCTTTAGAATATTCAGTTAAATGTTCCAGATAAGGACATATTTGTCAGGCTGAGTCACACCACAAATCTACCTACTCTGTTTCAAATATCAGCAAGTCAAACAATGTAATGTAGACAGCTCCAGTGAACTTATTAAATGTACCAATTAGTATTGATTTATTAATCACATTTTACTTGGCCTGAAACTTTTTTAAAAAGCTGTATGGGGGTGTTGACACCCAGTTCTATTGTTTGTTTTTGAATTATCAGTATGAACAACACCACAAAGGCTTGCTTTCCATTCTTAAACATCTATGGGCAAATAGAGGATTTGTTCTGCTTTCCTTTTCATCCCAGGAAATTATTCTTACCGAATGCATTTCAGGCACAGTTCTGTCTAGCAATGAAATTCTATCCCTGCTTACTCAGAAGTAAGTTCAGTGGCAGTTACTCTAATGTTGATCTGCTTAGGATGGCAGCTTTTATGGTATAACCAGGTAAAGAGATACATGTCTCTAATTTTGGGATCTCCAAGAAAGCAAAAATAATTTTTAAAAAATAGTCCTTAAATTACCTGTGGCTTGCAAAAGACGTGATGGCTTTTACAGTGAGAGTCCAGGAAGATATTTTATCCTCCAGGTTGAGAAAAACAGTACTACACCAAAAACCCGCTTGATCTATTGCATTAACTGTCTTCCTTTCTTTCCTTTTTTTATGGATGTCTCTCGAATAATCAATTGCCGCAGTTGCCTTGCTGTTGGAGCAGAAGTAAATTCTGTTGAATGTCTGTGAAACAATGGTGGCTAACATTTCGGAGCAGAATGCAGAGAGAGGAAAGGAAAGAAGGAAGGAAGGAAGGAAGGAAGGAAGGAAGGAGATGATGTGTTATCTTTTAATATGTCCTATTTTGAATTATGAGCTTCTGAGAATGTAGGGGCATGGAAAATGTTGTGTAATTTGGTCGTCTGTGGTATATGCTTTCTAAAATATCTATGCATACATATATGTATGCATAGATATTGATGTATATGGGTGGGTGGATAGATCAGATAGATAGATAGATAGATAGATAGATAGATGATAGATAGATAGATGATAGATAGATAGATAGATAGATAGATAGATAGATAGATGTACTGCAGCTGACAACAAATCTAAAAACCCTGTGAAAAAAAACCTCAAACACAAACAAGCTTCGAAATTTATTTCTACTGCACCGAGAGAATTTCATCCAGAAATTCTCATTACCAAAGGCTTCTTTCCTGAACCCATTTTCATAAAATATGGTAATAGCGGTGTCCCTTTTTTTTTTTTTGTCCTTGTTGTTAAACAAAATAAAACGATGATTATGGATTTAGTTTGCTGTCATTTACATTCTGTTACTACTAGCCTTTCCTTAGGCAGTTATGTTAATTGTACCAAGGTACAGTGTTATTTTTTTTTTTCCCCTCGTCTAGGATTTAACGCAGGAAAAATAACCCTATTTCAAACAGTAATGATTTTGTACTAACATAAATAATTCAGTTGCGCACATTGGGTATTTAAAAAAAATAGAGCTCTCGATGACATAAGAGAAGCTACTCTCTTTATAAAACAGCATAGTACTAAGGGTACAGGGGGTGAGTCTATTGTAAGTATATTTTGTAATATATTTTTGAGGTTTATACAATTCTCCCTGTAATAAAAAGCATCTTAATTCAGATTAGGAACCAATTTATTTTGCGCAGCAATTTCCCCTCTATTTTTAGCTTTAGCTTACTGGGAGAAAAAAAAATTGTTCAAGTGGACATTTCAAAAATCTAAAAAAGAGAGTGCGTGTTTTTGTTTGCTTTTTAAAGGGGGGAAATTTGAAATCCGCATTTCAATACAAAGTCCTTGATTTGCATAACACCAGTCAAATGCATCTCATCTTTACAGCTTTCCTCATCACTACATTCCTAGAGGAGGACAAATCGGTCTATTTCCGGTCCATGTCAGTATCTCATGTGTTCATCCAGGAATCCTTTCTGTCCTCTTTCCACATCAGTCTGCAAATTTTGTAATTCAAAACTGCATGAAAATTTGCATGTTTTTTTTAAATCCTGTTTTCACTGGATTCACTTTTTTGTTTTGCACGAATTTTAGTACTCTTTTACCTAAAATATGCATTTTTATATGATTTCGGTATGTTTTCTGAGCTGCGTACTGTATTGCGAAATTAGGAGAAGAGTGAAAAATGAAGAATTGCTGTGATCTGATCTATAGTCCAGGCAGTGTGCATCAGGTTGGTTTGCTTCATCAAACTAAATCTTTGAGGATCCCTACACTCAACTCAACTGCATTTTATATTTTAAATATCCATTAAGAAAACATATTCCTTTCTCTTGGAGTATCTCTAAGCCTACAATCCCATGCACACTTACCTGAAAGTAAGCTCAATTAAAAACAATGAGACTTACATCTGAGTAGACATGCATTGGATCACATAGGAAAAACCAGAAAGCCAAGATGGCCCTGTGAAAGGCAGCTTATTATCAGTGAAACCAGCATTGTTAATATTACTTTGTCGTAGAGAGTCATCGTGACAAGGTAGCTCTCTTTTAATATACCAGCCACATAAAACTCCAATTCTCTGGTTTGCAATGGAGGTGGATTTTATCATGGCAAGTTTGCCGTTCCTGTGATTGAAAAGACTACAGAGAAATGCAAATATGATTTATTTAGCCCTGTCAAATGCTCGGCTTCATCAAAAGGGGCTTGCAGGAGTTCCTTGATAAGAAGAGAAAGCCAGAGAGCTGAGATAGCAAAACCAGCATAACAGAAACAGTTTCACAAACTGAGTTACCCAACAATGGGCTGAATCCAAGCTTAGTCATGCTTGGAGTAGCCCTATTATAATCATTGGCTCTTAAGTTAGTCATGACTAACTGGTCCCACTGATATCAATGGGTCTACTCTAAGCATGACTCCAACCCAATGGTCATTTGTTCTCTTCATACTTAGGTAGCTAGCTGTTACCTCAAGGATCAGAGGCAGTAAGTCTGTATTACACCAGTTTCTGGGGCACATGGATGGGACAATGATGTTGTATGGAGTCCTGCTTGTGGGTCCCTGGTTGACAGCTGGTTGGCCAGATAGACCCTTGGTCTGATCCAGCAGGGCTCTTCTGATATTCTTATGGAGGACATTGAGATGTTACTCCATTTCTGAGAGAGAGAAAGAGAGAGAGAGAGAGAGAGAATGTTTTGGAATTGGTAAAAATACAAAGAAGAGACACTGAATTCTAAACTACACATTATTCAAGAGATTGGTAATGTGATTTCCTGACTTATTTATATTGGGTTGGTCCAGACATAGTCATACTTAGAGTACTTAGTAGACCCCTTAAAATCAATGGGACTGAAGTTAGTCCTGGCTAATGTAAGTTAGATTGATTTTAATGGGTCTACTCTATGTATGGCTGGATCTGGAACCAATCCATTCTCATACAAACAGCAGTGGCATGATCCCAAATGGAAATGGAGAAGTAGGCTGAGAGGAGAGGCATTTCTACCACACCTGAATCACCCTGCAAGCTACCCTTTGCCACTCAGCACCACAACAATCTCCTGGAGCAAACAGGTGTGGAGGGGGGGCAATATAGATGTTTTAAAAAACCAATATAAAGAGTATAGGTTATACACCCACTTGTCCAGTAACTCTACTCCGATCCAGTTTAGGGGGTCCCCCATGGCTAATTTTAAGTGAAAATTAAATACATCAGCAGATCCGATTATCCATCTTCTGTGTATAATTTATCCAAAATACAAAATGATAAGTTAATGGTGGGAGGGATCTGGTTTAGGTGAAATAATGGCAAAGGTGTACAGGTATGACTGGGTACCACACTTCAAGAAGGATACAGACAAGCTGGAGGAGGTTCAGAGGAGGGTGACGAGGACGAACAGGGGTCTGGAAACAAAGCCCTATGAGGGGAGGCTGAAAGAACTGGGTATGCTTAGCCTGGAGAAGAGGGGAGACATGATGATAGCCCTCTTCAAATACTTGAAAGGTTGTCACACAGAGAAGGGCCAGGATCCCTTCTCGATCATCCCAGAGTGTAGGACGCAGAATAATGGGCTCGAGTGACAGGAAGCCAGGCAGGATCTACACTACTCCTTTAAAATGGTTTATAACAGTAGTGACAACTGTTGGGGCCCAGGACACATTCCACATACAGTTTTCAAACCATTTTCAAAGTGTCATTTCCTGCTTAGTGTAGATCTGGCTACAGATTCCGGCTGAACATCAGGAAAAACATCCTGAATGTTAGAGCAGTACGACAATGCAACCAATGACCTAGGGAGGTTGTGGGCTCTCCCACACTAGAGGCGTTCAAGATGCAGCTGGACAGCCATCTGTCAGCGATGCTTTAAGGTGGATTCCTGCATTGAGCAGGGGGTTGGATTCAATGGCCTTGTAGGCCCCTTCCAACTCTACGATTCTCTGAGCCAATGATTCTATGAAAGTAGCCGTCCTTTCTCCTGGTTTCATAGCAATCACAAGAAGTCCAACAGGAGTAAAGAGCAAACATTAAAAACACCTTCAGGAGTCCTAGGGTAAAATCCTGCTCTATATGTACTTCTCGTTGTAGGATTTACCCTGAGCTGGACCTACCACACAGTCCTTCTAGGACATTTCGTCACTGGCACAGGAGTAAAAAGAAGTCCCCAAATTTCACTTACCATTTATAGTTTTCTTTCTGAAAGAAAAAAAAGGGGGGCTGGGGTATAAAATATCCCAGGAAAAAAATTAAAATTTGCCATTGGGGTACATTTTTGTACCAGCCAATATTACATGTTGAAGTAAAAAAAAAAAATACAGCAAAACCTAATCTAGGAGAAGCAGATTTAAGTGACTTTACACACTTGAAAACCAAGAGAGAGAAAGAGAGAGAAAGAGAGAGAGAGAAATAGAAAATATTCCAAGAAATCTGTTTTTGCCATTGGGGTGCTTTTGTATTTTTTTATTTGGGAAGGTGCTCCCTGCTAATGTTTGGTTTTTCCATATTTTAAATTTATTTTTATGTGTACTTATTGACAATATTTATATGCCACCGAATAACAAGCATTCTTTACGGGTGGGCGAGTGTTATGATAACAATAAAACAATCAAATGCAACTATAAACAATATAATAAAAAGCAGAGGATAAAACCAGTAGACCAAAAACTCTCAGCAACACCCCCCCAAAAAAACTCAATGAAATGGGTTTTGTTAGATTTAAAATTTCAGCAGTTAAAAGTCCTTGGAACATTTTTTTAAAAGGTCTTCACCTGGCACTGAAAATACCACAAAGTAGGTGGCAAGTGAGCCTCTCTACAGAGAGCCATCCACAGCAAGGATGCCAGCACCAAAAAGGCCCCATCCCAGTAGTCACCTGCCACACCGCACTTGGCACATGAACACCCACAGGAGAGTCTTTGAGGGTTAGTTTAGGACCCAGGGAGTTATATGTGGGAGGTGGTGATCCTTCAGGTAACCTGGTCCCAAGTTGTAGTCCAGGCATGGGGAACCTCCAGATGTTTTGGACTACAACCCCCCATCAATCCCAACCAGCATGGCCAGTGGCCAGGGATAATGGGTGTTGTAATTCAACAACGCCTGGAGGGCCACAGGTTTCCCACCCCTGCCATAGGTATACAGAAAACTGTGAACCTGAGATGTCATCTATTTAGAATCCCTTTACTTCGGGAGCTAGACAAGGTTGGTCTGCAACATGTTGCAAAATATTTTTTTAAAATCCTTAGAACATAAGAAGAGCTCTGCTGGATCCGTCTAGTCTGACATTCTGTTCACACAGTGGCCAAAAAGCTGTTGACGGGAAACCCACAAGCAGGACAGGAGTGCAACAGCAACCTCCCCACCCATGTTCCCCAGCAACTGGTGTACATAGGCTTACTGCCTCTGATACTGGAGGTAGCACATACCCATCAGGACTAATAGCCATTGATTGCCTTCTCCTCCAGGAATTTATCTAAACTTTCTAAACCCCTTTGAAAGCTATCCGAATTGGTGGCCCCCACTACATCTTGAGGTAGTGAATCTCATAGTTCAACTCTGCGCTGCATGGAAAAAGTCCTTCCTTTGATCTGTCCTGAATCTCCCACCATCCAGCATCATGGGAAATGACCCCGTTGGGTTCTAGTATTATGAGAGAGGGAGAAAAATGTCTCCCTCTCCACCTTCTCCACACCACACATGATTTTGTATACTTCTGTTGGGACCAGGTCTACACAATTGCTTTATAGCTGTATTGAAGCGCACTGATAACTGTTGGGACACGATCCACATTCCATATACCGCTTTCATGGTGTTTTATCCTGCTTTTTATTTCACATCCGTAATTTCTTGACACAAGGTGTAGATCTGGTCCAGGTTATCTCCCTATCATTTCCCTTTTTTTAAAAAAAATAAACTAATTGCACAAAGAGATGTGAAGTCACCTGTGAGTTTTCATCCACAAACACACACACACAAACACACATGGTTTGTTAGTTAGTTATGGTTTTTTTTTTAATATAAATAATTTTCACAGTTCACCTGCAATTCTTGGTAAACCTATTTCAGTTGAGAACTTGAAGCTTTGATTAATTTAAAAAAAACAATCTGCCAATAATGGAGGGTGAGGTTTCTCTCCCAGTCGCCTGCATCTATGGAATAGGAAAAATGGGGAACAGGAGTCTTCTCCAACATGGGGAACAATAATCCAACTTTCAGAAAACAGAATGAGAACAGTAGCCTGCTTTCGTGGCTGAAAAAGTCTTTTCCATAAAAAGGCATAACGGGCTATGTAGGTATGCATGTAAGACTTGTTTTATGGGACTAGTTCCTTGCCAAATGACTTTTGGGTATCACCCAAGACCCATGATCTTATGGTGTGCAGGGTACAACCTCTAGCATGAATTCTTCAAGAAAAGAAAATTGCTGTATTTGGGGCAATTCAAAGGCCTTCTTGTTTTTGTATCAATCGAGCCAAGCTCCGCAACAGCTCTGCTGGGGAACCCTTGCGCTGTTTGTGAAATTACACAGCACGTCATCTGCTCAAAACAATCTGCTGTTTTGACTGCTTTTCGCATCTTTTCTAGAGACGGAAAATTCTTATTTTGGATGCTTGCGGTTGCTTGAGTGAGTGCATACATTCGAAGCCTCCGAGGCATTTTGCTGCCTGCGGCAAAAAGCAAAATGCCCCCACCCACCCCTAATTCCATGTGCAAGAGCTAACCAGACTGACGCCCCTCCCTGCCCCCTCCCAGAATCTGCCACCTGAGGCAGCCGCCTCACTCTGCCTAAAGGAAGGGCTGGCCCTGTAACTGTCCCTATTGAGCAGGGACAGCTGCCACCTTGAGGTTCCTCTCCCCAGTAAATTGCTACTCCTGTTTTTACTGGGGAGACGATGCGGAAGCATTTTGCTAATGGGTTTAGCATGCACAGGAGAGTCTTTTTTCATGTCTGGGCTCAAGATCTGAAAGCACCAGATGGGGACATCTTGCTGCAATAGTGCAATTTGGTAATTGTATTCTCTGGCCTTAATGATCTTATGGAAGGAACTCGTTTTAGATGGTAATATTGCTTTGCTTACTTCAAAATCCGGTAAGCCAGCCCTGCCGCATTTGGGGCACTCCTACACAGGATGCTCAGTGGAGTCCTGGACCTCTGCCCCAAAGTTCTGCCCTAAATTGAAGCAGCTTTGGGTCAAGTCAGCACCTGGATGGGAGACTGCCAGGGAACTAGAGTCTCATCCCAAAAGATAGGTGGAGTATAGCAAAACACACACACACACACATTTTGCGGATGGCAAATGGGGCCACAACATTGCGGGGAAAGGGAGTTAATGTTCCAGCCACAATATAAACCCCATGAATGAATAAATGCCCCCTTTCACGCTGTTAGAATAGGGGTGTTAAGAAATATGTAAGAATGTGCCTGTTCTCATCTGTGAGATGCGGTATCTCCTTGGAAAGGATTGATTTTATCTCTTCCCCCCCGGGGCAATCCCAGTAAATCAGTAAGAAGAAAAGGGGACAGCTCAACTTCAGTTTCATTTTTCTTTAAAGATCTTATTTTTAGCAGGTTCACACCTCTACTTCCAGGCATGCTGAGGCCAGGTTCTCTTTGAGGGAGGAACGGACAGATTTGCCTGTTGCCAGTGTATGGCACCTTTGCGTGTGTTCAACCACAGGTCTGTTCCATCCCATTTTTGTGGGGAGGATGGTTAAAACTACACAAAAAAACAATTTTAATTGTATATGTTAACCTCTTCAAATAGTCATTTTTGTACACATTCGCCATATATATATATATATATATATATATATATATATATATCACATTTTCCCCTAACATATGGGCCGGATCTACACGTCGTCCTCAATGCGTCCTCCCTGCGCCACAAGCCACTTTGGAGCGCTGCATTTCGTCTAGTGTGGCTCAAGCCTTGGAGGCTCTGCTCGTACTCAGGCCGCTGCCGCCGCTGCCCTTTCATCCCGGCCAGTCCCAGGGAGGGAGGAGGAAGGGTTGTAAGCAAAAGCTAGCAATTGGAAATCCCTCTCCCAAATCGCTGGCTTTTGTTTAAAACCCTCCCCCCTCCCTCCTCCCTCCCCGGGACCGGCCTGGATGAAAGGGCGGCAGCCACGGCGGCACGGGCAGAGCCTCCGAGGCTTGAGCCACACTAGGCGGGGTGAAGCGCTCTGAAGCGGCTTGTGGCACAGGGAGGGCGCATCAAGGACGACGTGTAGATCCTGCCATGGAATCTCTGCATACATTTTCGAGCTGAGAACTACACAGCAAAATTCAGAGAAGTGTACAACTGCATTGCAATCCACATATTAGTCAATGGAAGCACAAAGTAGAACATAAGAAGAGCCATGCTGAATCAGACCATGGATTCATCTGGTCCAGCATTCTGTTCACACCACGGCTGTTGACCAGGGACCCACAAGCAGGACACGGGTGCAACAGCACCCTCCCATCCATGTCCCCTAGCAACTGGTGTGCCTAGGCATTCTGCCTCTGATCGTTGAGGTAGCATATAGCCGTCAGGACTAGTAGCCCTGGATAGCCTTCTCCTCCAGGAATTTCTCTTACCCCGTTTCAAGCCATCCAAATTGGTGGCCATCAATACGATCAGGTTAGTGGGATGATGACCCCCGTTGGGTTCTAATATTTTGAGAGAGGGAGAAAAATATCCCCCTATCTACTCTCTCCTCGACCTGTATAATTTTACACACCTCTATCATGTCTCCTTTTATCCACCTTTTTTTTAAGCTAAGCAACCCCAGCTGTTGCAACCTTGCCTCATCCTGGGGAGTTGCTCCAGCCACTTGATCAGTTTAATTGCCCTTCTCTTCACTTTTTCCAACTCTACAGTATCCTTTTTTAGGTACAGTGAGAATGCACAGGTACACAGTATTCCACGTATGGTTGCACCATGGATTTGTATAAAGGCAGTATAGTGCTGGCAGTTTTATTCGCAATTCCTTTTCTAATAATGCCTAACGTGGAGTTCGCCTTCTTTACAGCTGCCGCACACTGGGTTGACATTTTCATTGAGCCGTCCACCACAACCCCATGATCTCTTTCTCATTCAGTCACTGCCAGCTCAGTTCCCATCAGCCAATAATAATAATAATAATAATAATAATAATAATTATTATTATTATTATTATTATTATTTATTTCTTATCCACCTCTCCCTCTTTATCGAGGCGGGGAACAACATTAAAAGCAAATGATATAAAATACATAAAACTGATTAAAAACATATGAAAATGAATACATTATTAAAATACCAATAAAACTCCTAAAATTCGACTGGGTAGGCCTGCCAGAAGAGATCAGTCTTCATAGCTTTCTTAAATTCTGGAAGACTGTTAAGTTGGTGGATCTCTCCCAGCAGGCCATTCCACAGTCTGGGAGTGGCAGAAGAGACGGTCCTCTGGGTAACAGTTGTCAGCCTAGTTTTTGCTGACTGTTCTTCCCAGAGGACCTGAGTGTGCGTGACAGATTGTATGGGAGAAGACGATCCTGCAGGTAACCTGGAACCAAACCATGTAGGGCTTTAAAGGTAATGACCAACACTTTGTACTTCACCCGGAAAGTAATTGGCAGCCAGTGGAGTGATTTTAAAGCTGGTGTAATATGATCACTCCTAGGTGTACCGGTAACCAACTTGAAGTTGGGGGGGGTTTGCCCCAATGTTCATTACTTTGCACTTGCTAACACTTGCAAGGGAGTAAAATCTCATTGAATTCCATTGGGCACAGGGCCAAACTACACTTTAACACTTACTGCAAAGTGTTAGGGCTGGCATGGTACCTGCCGAGGGTTCACACCCCAGCAGGTAGCCACTGAGAAGAGCCCCCTCTTCACCATGGCAACCTGCCTTCTCATTCTTGCCCAGACAATGGTGGTGATCAGGGTGACTATACAGTATTTGGGAAATCAAAAAAAGAGGACACCTGGTGGGAGAGGGAAGAGAAAGCAGCTTTCCGGGGCCTCCAGAAAGCATGTCATTCACACACACACACACACACACACACACACACACTGCTCCGATCGGGGCCTTTTCTTTAATGTCCGGGAATTACATGTTTTCCCCTTTAAAGCCCCGATTGGATTGGGGGGGGGGGTGAATGATGTACCTCCAGAATGACGCACCTCCAGGAATGACACCTCCCCACTCTAATGCTGGCCTTAAAGGGGAAAGTGTGTCATTCCAGAACATTATAGAAACATACAGAAAATCCACCCTGACATCCAAGATAGAACAAAACCCAGGACAACTCCGGGAAAATCCTGACAATTGGACACCCTAAAGGAGGATCAGGAGAATATGCCATGGCCTACTTGCTCCCTGGCTCTCAACCTGCCAAGCGAGTGGTAGCCATGCTGAGAAAGAGAAGGAGGAGGAGCAATGGCAGCTGTAGCTACGTCTTGGGGTTTGTTCGTTTGTTTGAGAAATTAATTACAGCCACGTAGGGTGGCAATTGTTACTCTGAATGCAGTACGCAGTGAGGGGAGGCTTATCTCTTTGTTCCCCCGCCTTATTCTGACTAGAAAATGCCCTCCTGTGCCTGTGCAGTCTCTAGTTCTAGCCAAAAGGGTCCCGTTAGTGCCAATAAGAACCTTATTCTAAAGCTGTCGGAGCATGACAGGAGCGTGAAGACATCAACTTCCCCTTGCCACGTTCTGTATTCCAAGTAAGGATTGCCCCATCCCCCCCATATGTGCCTGATTAATTTATCAAAAAAGCAAGATGAAACTACGCACTGTGCAATAAGCGCAACGTGTATCTTGGCCCTTGCGTAGCACTTTAGAATGCACAAAGCACAGCACATCCAGTAGGCGCCAGAGGTAGGGTAGACCCATTGAAAATAATGGGACATAAGTTCTTTCTTTCTTTGGAATAGTTTTATCCCCTTAGAGTGCTTACAAGAAGACAGTTCGGAGGCTGACAATCGAAAAAGACACGACATACAAGGAAAAAAGAATGGGGAGGGAAGAGGAAAAAGTTAAGTCTTCCACCAGGGCTGGTTAAATGGCCCTGCTTCCCCCTCTCATCTCCCTCAATACAGTCTAACTAACTTGTCTAACTTGACCCATTAATTTCGGTGGGTTTACTCTAAGTATATCACTACGTCCAGGTCCAAGTCACTACCTTCTTAAAGCTCTTCAGAGAGCGACAGTCTTGTAATGTAGAACAGTCTTGCCACCCTCATCATATTGCACATGGAGAAAATAGGCTTGAATTGGTAAATGGAAATCCCATTCTCCATCTTGCATCATGTTGTGGATAGCGTAATTTTACAGTCTAGTCACTTGGTGGCACTGGACTTGACTGTATCTGGGTGGTGTCTGTACATTTCCTGCATCTGTTCTGTCCTTGTTTAAGAGAGACAATACAGTTCTCATCTACTCTTCTAAAGTTTCAGTGACATGTCCCAAGGCTAGGCTAAATGTAGACTCCGTTTCCAACGTAAACGTCTTCACATATTGACCCATTCCAAAATTAACCCCAAATCACGCAGAAACAAATGAAGAAGCACAAAGATTGTCTCATATGATTCTAGATCTTCTTTTTTAAGAGAGGAATCCCCATTCCCATAGTATCCACACAAGAACCTTGTAAGGTAGGCTATGAAAGAGAGAAAGAGATTGACCCAAAGTCACTCAGCAAACTTCATGGCTGAGTAGGGATTGGACTATAGTCCCTCCCATTCATGGTCTAACTACTACACCACACTGTCTCCAGTGCCAGAAGATCGACCACCAAGCAGGGGAAAGGTGTTCCAAGCAGCTCGCCAATTTCCCCCTGACAGAAAATTGGCTGTGTTCAGAATTCACGCGGGGAAACTAGGAGTCTAGAGGACTGAAAACAAGAATTTCAGGAAGGCCTAGCTTCAGTCCTCACCTCTCCAAAGAGACCCCTTCAGAGTCTTTTATTTTCTAGAAGTGCAGCTTAGGAGGGGGACAAAAGCGGCCCCCGGAAGCTGCTTAAAAAGGCTCAAGTGATGAGAGCGTGGTGTTGTGATGTGTGATCTAAAGTGCTCATAAAGACCTACAGTGGGCTTTAGAAAGCAATAAAGCAACGAGGTGGATTTTTTAAAAAAAATATCCCAGTTGTAGGCCCCTGTAGAGTTTCCTTATCTGGAATTCCTTGGTTTACACCCCTGGAGCAAAGTAGCAGGGTGCATTCTGGGGGCTTCCCCCTCATGCCCCGGGAATTGCAGGGGCATTTTCCTGCCGATATCTCTGTAGCTCCATTCCTTTTGCTCCGGTGCCCGGTGTCTCTCGTCTAGGGAAGCTCGCCTTAGCCAGAGTCTAGACACCCTCGGCGATTCTTCCTTTCTCCCTCCCTCCCAGCCTCCCCCCTCCTCCCTTCCTGACATTCTCATGCCAGTGGTAATTTTAAAATTGTTTGGGATAAGCTATGCTTCTTAGAGGCAGGGAGCCAATAACAGGCTTCAGTTCAGTGACCTTTGTCGGAGCATCAAACGGACAGTACCGTCTCCTTCAGTTCAGCTATGGGTCAGGAATCGCGACCTCCCCCGACCTTCCTTGTAGATTTAAAATTGTTTTGAGAAAGAAGAGAATAATAATAATCTCTCTTTTCTTTTCTTTTCCTTTTTAAGAAAAAGAAAAAGAAAAGAAAGATACCACTCCAGGCCATTTTCCTCCATGGGCTTTCTTCTCATCTTGCGCACATGTGTAGAAGCAACATGTTTAAACAGATGCGCCACTGGTAGCCCTGGAAATGTAGATTTTGCTAAACGCCTCCCCCACCCCTGCTTCTCTCCCTGGCTTAATGTGCATTGCTTTTGGGATAGTCCGAAGGCTCTGAAGAGACTGCCAAAAAGAAAGAAAAAGAAGAAGAAACTAGGGATGATGCTTAGGAAAATATATATTTTTCCTAAGCAAGGCTGAAAGATTTTTTTTAAGAATCCATAGATTACCATTATAAGCTTAGGTATGTTTACTCAGAAGCCAGTCGTCCCGTCCCCAACATGGCCCCATGATGAGCAGTCAGGCTCACAGTGCAATCCAAATCATGTCTACATAGAAGTAAGACCTATTCCGTTTAATGGGACTTACTCCCAGGTATGATTGCAAACTTGCCTCCGGGTCAAGGTGTTTAGGATTGCAGCCGAAATGTTGCAGTAGGGTGACCAGATAAAATCCAGGTCAGGTCTCATGTAACTTTAACAGTTGTAGAGAAAAGGAAATTTCAGCCAGTGTCATTTGTATGCAATTAGTTCCTGGTGAAATTCCCTCTTCATCACCACAGTTAAAGTTGCAGGGGCCCTGCCTTCTTTTGTATATGGTCACTCTAGTATAGTGCATGCACCTTTAACTGTTGTGATGAAGAGGGAATTTCACCAGGAACTCATTGCATACAAATGACACTGGCTGAAATTCCCTTTTCTCTACAACTGTAAAAGTTACATGAGCCCTGACCTGGATTTTATCTGGTCACCCTACGTTGCAGCCCATAATAAGAATCGCCCGTACAAACAGTGGACTCACTCAGTGAGCATGGATCTTTATGGAGACAAAATGGCACCCTCCCTGCGAAAGCAGGGAGGAGGAATTTGCGTGTTTAGGAGGGAGCCGAAGATTTGCAGAAGTACCAAAAAAAAAGTTAGAGAAAGAACCTGGTTTAACCGCCTTCCTTCTGCGATACTGGAAGGGCGCTATCAGGGCATCCCATATGAGGATCGCTTGTGCCCCTGTGGTGATGAAAAAGTTGAATCATTAGGGCATTTTTTTTTTCGAATGTAGCCTCCACAGGGAGGAGCGAAATAGATTTCTTGGCCCTTTTATGAGAAAATTCCCTGGAAGGACATCCAAACAGTGAGCCTATCTACACTACAGCTTTAAAACAGTTTAAAATGGTTTAAAATGGTTTATAACAGTTTTGAGAACTGTTGGGGCCCAGGACACGCTCCATATACAGTTTTCAAAACGTTTTCAAAGTGTTTTATCCTGCGTGTGTAGATAGGCTCCATCTTTGGAATACTTTCTGGCAGGTACAAACAAGTTAACAACAAAGTCAGTGGCTAAGTTCCTCTTCTCCGACTAAAGGTCTCGTAAAACTATTTCCTCACCCTAATTGTAACTTCTATTCTATGTTGTTGTTTTTAATTTCTTGTATCAGGTGTTTTAACTATGCTTAGGCTGACCATCTGAAAAGGAGGACAGGGCTCATATAACTTTAACAGTTGTAGAGAAAAGGGAATTTCAACCGGTGTCATTTGTATGCAATTAGTTCCTGGTGATATTCCCTCTTCAGCACAATAGTTAAAGGTGCAGGGGCCCTGCCTTCTTTTGTATATGGTCACTGCACCTTTAACAGGCCTGCACCTTTAACAGTTGTGATGAAGAGGGAATATCACCAGGAACTAATTGCATACAAATGACACCGGTTGAAATTCCCTTTTCTCTACAACTGTTAAAGTTATATGAGCCCTGTCCTCCTTTTCAGATGGTCAGCCTAACTATGCTTATACATTTTAAATATGTGTATCTTTTAACAACCTTTTTAGCCTGTAGTATAATGAATTAATGATTGTGTTTTTATGGTTTTAACAATGACTGCTATTGTTCCTAGTGGGTCTGTGACCGCATAATAAAATGATGATGATGATGAACCTGGTTTGAGGTGCGAAGGAACTAAGAGCTCCATCACACCAGTGGTTTAATGCACTCCCGCCACATCTGGTATCTGGTTTTGCAGCACGGGACTTACATGACATCATTCCTGTCCTGCACCCATCTTGACTCTTTTCCTCCATTTTGCTTAATATTTTGGTGCGGGGAAAGTCTGGATTATTTTCCCCAAGCGGATTTAATATGCCCTTAAGCCTCCGTGTAGTGCTGTCCTCTCGCTTTTTCCTTTGATGGGTGTGTGTGCTTTGAATGGAGTTTTGCTGACGAAAGGGGAGGGCAGGACGGTTCTCCTCCTCCAACCCTCCGTGTTGAATGTACAGCCTTGTGCTAAGTCGATTGAATGGACGTTTTACTGTTCCAACCCCACCCTCATTGCCCGCAGAAAGGGAGCCCAGCCGATGAAATGTTAGATCAGTAAATCGCTAGACAACAAAGCCAGAGCCGGAAGGGAGGAGCCCACGCCCATCAGAGTACCACAACCAATGAACTGGAGATGGAAGGAGAAGGGGCAGGGTGGAGTGGAAGAGCAAACAAGCGAAAGGAAGGTTTTACGGTGCAGGGCTTGACACGCTTATGAAACGGAGGTAAACAACATGGAGGCAAACCAGGGGGAAAGGTTTCTTTTCTACATGCTGTTAACAGCCAATGAACTAAAACATACTGGCTCTTGATTTGTAGATTTCTGTGGGCCGGAGGAGAGAATCACACAGCGATTGATTGCATCCTTGCCCAATGGAAGTTTAGAACGTTTTCTTAACTGGATTTTCCATGTGTTGTATCTGGAAAGTATGATTAGCATCCACGTGAAATGTGATTTGTATGTTTCCAAAACAGCCAGGAAGGTCACTTAATCGGTTTATGGAACAACCGCTCAGGACTCAACCGTTTTCTTCTAGCCTTCCATTTGGATCTGGACTCTTTGCAAGGCTGTGTCTCATCAACTGAAAAACAGTGAATGTCAGGACAGATGGTTTAAGTCAGCTTTCCTCAACCTGGGCCCAATCTACACCAAGCAGGATATTGCACTATGAAAGCGGTATATAAAATAGGGATGTGCACTGGATCGGACCCGATCCACAATCCGAGTCCGGTCCAGTGGGAAATCGGATAAATTATCCGATTTCCGATCCCGCAGCTGGATCGGCCGATCCAATCCGAACCGGTCCGAATGATGAAAGTGGACAGCGGGGGGGGGAGGAGGGGGGCACTTACCTTCTCGGCCCGGTGGCTCCCGTCCGGCGCCGGCGCCTACTACTACTAGCAGGCTCCGCGGCCTGCTCTAGGGTGGCGCGCCGGGTGATGTCATCACCCGGCGCGCTACTCTAGAGCAGGCCGCGGAGCCTGCTGGTAGTAGTAGGCGCCGGCGCCGGCCGGGAGCCACCGGGCCGGGAAGGTAAGGAGGGGGTGCGTGGAGGGGAGGAGGGGGCGCGCGGAGGGGGGAGGGGGGAGGGGGGCCCTTACCTGCCCGGCCCGGCGGCTCCCGTCCGGCGCCGGCGCCTACTACTCCCAGCAGGCTCTGCGGCCTGCTCTAGGGTGGCGCGCCGGGTGATGTCATCACCCGGCGCGCTACTCTAGAGCAGGCCGCGGAGCCTGCTGGAAGTAGTAGGCGCCGGCGCCGGACGGGAGCCGCCGGGCCGGGAAGGTAAGGAGGGGGTGCGTGGAGGGGAGGAGGGGGCGCGCGGAGGGGGGAGGGGGGAGGGGGGCCCTTACCTGCCCGGCCCGGCGGCTCCCGTCCGGCGCCGGCGCCTACTACTCCCAGCAGGCTCCGCGGCCTGCTCTAGGGTGGCGCGCCGGGTGATGTCATCACCCGGCGCGCTACTTTAGAGCAGGCCGCGGAGCCTGCTGGAAGTAGTAGGCGCCGGCGCCGGACGGGAGCCGCCGGGCCGGGAAGGTAAGGAGGGGGTGCGTGGAGGGGAGGAGGGGGCGCGCGGAGGGGGGAGGGGGGAGGGGGGCCCTTACCTGCCCGGCCCGGCGGCTCCCGTCCGGCGCCGGCGCCTACTACTACCAGCAGGCTCCGCGGCCTGCTCCAGGGTGGCGCGCCGGGTGATGTCATCACCCGGCGCGCTACTCGAGAGTAGGCCGCGGAGCCTGCTGGTAGTAGCCGCCGGCGCCGGACGGGCCGAGAAGGTAAGCAGTGGCGGGGAAGGGGGCTTACCCCCCCCCGGAGCCGTCCGCTTCTATCCGCTGGCGCCCGCGGGCGCCAGCGGATGGAAGCGGGCGGCCCCAGGGGGGGTAGGGAGCGCGGGGGAGGGGGTTTACCTGCCGGGGCCGTCCACAGCGGACGGCCCCGGGGGGGGAGGGAGTTAGGCCCCCCCTTACCCACCCGCCGCCATTTTTTCCTCATAGACTTGCATTGCAATGCAAGTCTATGGGGAAAAAAATGGCGGCCGATCCAAAAATGTACGATTTTTGGGTCGGGATCGGACTCGATCCGGTCCGGGGGGCCTCCGATTTTGTCCGAACCGGTCCGGGACAAAATTGGAGGTCCCGATCCGGGTCCCGATCCGATCCGGGGGGTCCGTGCACACCCCTAATATAAAAGGCAGGAGCCACACGACTGCTTTATAGCAGTATTGAAGTGCACTGACAACTGTTGGGGCCCATTGACACATACCATATACCACTTTCATAGTGCAATATCCTGCTTGGTGTAGATTAGGCCTTGGTCTCCTCTAGATGTGTTGGACTACAATACTACTACAGTAAAAAAAAAAAAAAAACCAGCCTGAAATTGCTCTGATTTTCAACTTCCGCCCCACCCCCATGTTTTTAACAATCTTTGATGAAATTTCTTGCACCCCAATCCCTCTCTAATTGTAACTAAAACAAGCTGGACCAAATGGTTCGCTCCCACCAAAATGGCGCCTGACTAACAATCTGGACTCCTTTACGATGGAGGACATGTCTAGGCCCTTGCATACGCAATCCAAAAGAGAAATGCAGTATTAACATTTCTTCTCTTTACGAGAGAAATGGAGAGCAAACTATTTACCACACCATGGTTCAAATTTGTCCTGGGAGCTTGGAGGAGCAGGCAGATTAGGCTGTGGGAGACACATCCAGCTGGAGGCTGACCTCTCGCCCATCTTTCCTCCAGGCCAAGCCGTGCCACCAAAGAATCTGATAGCCACCTCCATGGCATCCCTTTGTAGTCAATCAGGAGTCGTTTGAAACAATGACCTTATTTTTATCCTGAAACATTCTTTGGAATAGACCATGAGTGGCCAGTCCTTTGATGCCTCGATGTGTGTTCACCAGGGTGTGCAAATACCGGTAAGTTGATCCAATGCCGGCATTTTTCCGAGGCTGCGTAAAACAAAGAAAGAAGCTTCGGTTCCCACAAAATGCCTCCAAGCTGCAAATTATTAAAGATTACCTGAAATTACTGTTATCCAAGCAGCCAATTATGAGAAAGGGAGAAACAGAAGGAAAGTACTCAGCCTGAACTACCCAGCGCTTCTTGATTAAGAGCCTATTTCATTCCCTGCAGATGAGATGTTGCCGTTTCTAAATGGGGTTGGGTGGGAAAAAAAATAATAGAATTATGGCGATTAAAGTAATCACTGAGTCATAGAGAGAAGCGACGCTCAATGGACTGGAGGAGAGAGATAGAGGGAGGCTTTGTGCAGAAAGGTAGTCCTTTCATCGGGATAGAAAAAAGAGGTTTCTAAAACCTGGGTAAGAATGGACAACCAAAGGCGAGGATCCCGTTCTCATTGATCTAATGCTGATTTAAGGGAGGGAGCAACGCACTACTAACAGTGCCAATTTAACTGGGATACACCTACAATTTAGAATAATGGAACCATAGAAAATTAGAGTTGGGAGGGGTGCACGAGGGCATCTAGTCTGACCCCCCTACAGTTCCCAAGGCAGTCTGGGCTCCACTGTTGAGCAATTTGTATGGTTAGGAGGTTTCTCTTAATACTGAGCTGAAATCTGCTTTTCTGCCATTGCTGCCTATTGGTTCTAGTCCTAACCTCTGGAAAAAGAGAGAACAACTTTACTCTACCTATCACATGACTCCCTTTGGATACAGCTGTCATATTGCCCCTGAATCTTCTCTTCTTCTAGATAAACATGCCTAACTCTTTCAACCTTTCGTAGGGATTTCGCAGAAGTCTCTCCACCCCACCCCTTCCAGACCCTGTTTGCCAAGCCACCAAACACTTACAGGACTTGGTCTCCAGAGTAAGGATACATAGATTTTGTAAAATTCATCCCATCTGCATTTCCCAGACTGTCATTGACAGAATTAGAGCTTTCCCATTTCCCCCCATTTCCACAAAATTGCATTTGTGCAAATTTGCACTTGCACAGATCCCTCCAAAGTGAGCATTTTCATGCTTTAGTCTGTGGGTGAAATGCACATTTTTGGCCAACATTTTTTTTATGTATTTATTTAAAACAAAATTTGCATAAAATTCCAGAAAGTAAAACAAGAAACAAAAACCCAGTGTGAGGAATCTGGTCCACTGCAAAATCCATGGGTTGGATTCATAGAAATGTGAACTCTTTTGATTAGGGATGTGCACTGGATCGGACCCGATCCACGATCCGAGTCCGGTCCAGTGGGAAATCGGATAAATTATCCGATTTCCGATCCCGCAGCTGGATCGGCCGATCCAATCCGAACCGGTCCGAAAAGGCTCCGAACCGGTTCGGCGGATCGGCGGGCGCCCACTGGCGCCCACCGCCGCTTCCATTGGCGGATGCCAGCGGGCGCCCGCCGATGAAAGTGGACAGCGGGGGGGGGAGGGGGGCGCTTACCTTCTCGGCCCGTCCGCTCCCGTCCGGCACTAGCAGCTACTACCAGCGGGCTCCGCGGCCTGCTCCAGGGTGGCGCGCCGGGTGATGTCATCACCCGGTGCGCTACTCTAGAGCAGGCCGCGGAGCCTGCTGGTAGTAGCCGCCGGCCCCGGACGGGAGCGGAGAGGAGGGGGCACGCGGAGGGGGGGAGGGGGGCCCTTACCTTCCCGGCCCGTCCGCTCCCGTCCGGCGCCGGCGACTACAACTACCAGTAGGCTCCGCGGCCTGCTCTAGGGTGGCGCGCCGGGTGATGTCATCTCCCGGCGCGCTACTCTAGAGCAGGCCGCGGAGCCTGCTGGTAGTAGCCGCCGGCCCCGGACGGGAGTGGACGGGCCGAGAAGGTAAGCAGGGGGTGCATGGAGGGGAGGAGGGGGCGCGTGGAGGGGGGGAGGGGGGCCCTTACCTTCCCGGCCCGGCCGCTCCCGTCCGGCGCCGGCGACTACTACTACCAGCAGGCTCCGCGGCCTGCTCTAGGGTGGCGCGCCGGGTGATGTCATCACCCGGCGCGCTACTCTAGAGCAGGCCGCGGAGCCTGCTGGTAGTAGCCGCCGGCCCCGGACGGGAGCGGACGGGCCGAGAAGGTAAGCAGGGGGTGCGTGGAGGGGAGGAGGGGGCGCGCGGAGGGGGGGAGGGGGGCCCTTACCTTCCCGGCCCGGCCGCTCCCGTCCGGCGCCGGCGACTACAACTACCAGCAGGCTCCGCAGCCTGCTCTAGGGTGGCGCGGCGGGTGATGTCATCACCCGGCGCGCTACTCTAGAGCAGGCCGCGGAGCCCACTGGTAGTAGCCGCCGGCCCCGACGGGAGCGGACGGGCCGAGAAGGTAAGCAGGGGGTGCGTGGAGGGGAGGAGGGGGTGCGCGGAGGGGGGGAGGGGGCCCTTACCTTGCCGGCCCGGCCGCTCCCGTCCGGCGCCGGCGACTACTACCAGCAGGCTCCGCGGCCTACTCCAGGGTGGCGCGCCGGGTGATGTCATCACCCGGCGCGCTACTCGAGAGTAGGCCGTGGAGCCCGCTGGTAGTAGCCGCCGGCGCCGGACGGGAGCGGACGGGCCGAGAAGGTAAGCAGTGGCGGGGAAGGGGGCTTACCCCCCCCCGGAGCCGTCCGCTTCTATCCGCTGGCGGCCAATCCAAAAATTTACGATTTTTGGGTCGGGATCGGACTCGATCCGGTCCGGGGGGCCTCCGATTTTGTCCGAACCGGTCCGTGACAAAATTGGAGGTCCCGATCCGGGTCCCGATCCGATCCGGGGGGTCCGTGCACACCCCTACTTTTGATTCCATTGCAGATGTTTTCTATACCCCTATTCCAGAGCCCTCACCATCTTGGCTGCTCATTCCAATTTGCCCTTGTCCATCTTAAAATGAGCCACTCAGATTTAAAGGTGCATCTAAAAATGTTCGGATCAAACTTCCTGACTGTTAGAGCAGTACGACAATGGAACCAATGACCTAGGGAGAGGGTGGGCTCTCCCACATTAGAGGCATCCAAGAGGCAGCTGGACAACCATCTGCCAGGGATGCTTTAAGGTAGATTCCTGCTGTGAGCAGGGGGTTGGACTTGATGGCCTTATAGGCCCCTTCCAACTCTACTATTCTATGATTCTAGATGCAGTGGCGGGCGGGGAGCAGCTCTGATTTTTATCAGTGGCCCTTGGGGGGTACATTTAACCCGTTTCTCACACTCAGTTTTCATCATGTCCCCCCTCCTCCCAAGGAGACCTGGAGCCCCTCAAGCCAAGCATTGCAGAGGAGCTGCCTGTGTCTGGGCACCTTGAAGCAGTCAGGGGAATCCTGCACCCATAGGAGAAATGGCTATGGAACCTACTCCCTCATGATGTAGTTAGCCTCCTCTCAGACTCAGTGGCAGACCCTAAGTGGCTAACTGGTGTTTAGAGGTCAAGGCTGTCAGCCATCTGCCAGAAACAGAAGTCC
This sequence comes from Anniella stebbinsi, assembly GCA_029215795.1. Taxonomy (NCBI): domain Eukaryota; kingdom Metazoa; phylum Chordata; class Lepidosauria; order Squamata; family Anniellidae; genus Anniella; species Anniella stebbinsi. The sequence goes on along the minus strand of JARDYH010000008.1, from coordinate 93,814,043 downwards.
CTGCCTGAGGAATGCTGATGCCTCTTGAGTAAAGGCTCCTGAGTAGGCCTTTCCTCAGGTGGCACTAAAGGCCTGCAGCTGAGCTCTAGGTGGGGCTCTGTAGGCTCAGACTTAAAAGCCGTCTGTTCAAGGTACAAACCTTCTTCGCCCAAAGGGTGAATTCGTTTTTGGAGATGCTCTTGAGGGGCTGCATTCCAGCTGTGGGCGGGGCAAATGGAAAAAGGAGTGGGGCCAAAAATACAAACCATACTGGCTGGTAGTAGTGTATTGTAGCTAAAAGATCACACTGCCAGTAATTGAGCCTTAGGAGAGGCATGTCAGTGTTTTAAAATGGGGAAAGAATGACAAATGCTGGGAAATCCCCAAATGGTCAGTGGTTGGGTAAAGGGGGCAGGGCCAGGGGAAGGGCATGTGGCTGGATTGGGACCACTGGGAGGCCACATTTGGCCTCCGGATCTCAGGTTCTCCACTCCTGCACTAAATGCTAGAACAATGTCTGGCTACCAGCTTCCTGATTTCCAATTTGTATTTCCCGGATAATCTAGCTCTTGCTGGATCTCCCTGGGTTTGACTTCAAACTGCCTAGAGATCTTACTTTTGGAATTAACTCTGACTGGATCCTGGGAGCTCTTACCCATCACCACCACAAGCATGACCATTTCCCCAGTCTCACCGCCCTCCACCCCACACGCCAGCTGCTATTAGTCCCAGCAGAGAAAACACATGTATTGGCATTGTGTCTGCATTTTTCCTCCAGCGGAAGTAACAGCAGATTTGGTGGCTGAGGAGAGTTTGATCACGAAATCAGTGAAGGAAGAAAAGTGAAAAATCCCTTCCCTGGAGACATTGCTGCAATCAAAATTTGAGATTTTGTATAGGAATTTGTGAAGATATACTTGATACACTTAGTAGCAAAGGGTTTTTTTTTACTGTTTGTTTGTTTGTTTGTTTGCTGTCTAATGTATGAAATTTACTGAAATCATGGTCCTTCAACTAGTACGCGGTGGCCCATAATATGTTTGCTTGTGTCTCATCTGTTAGATTATTTTTGTTGCCCAGAGAGCTTCTGCTATTAGCCAGTATAGAAATGAAATAGATGATCAGATAGATAGATAGATAGATAGATAGGCCACACTGGAAGCCACCTTCACTACTTTCTGGAAGGAAGGAGAAGATAGAGGGCAAACTGAGGAAATAAATCCAATGTTAGTCCTACTTAGAGCAGACCCATTGACATGAATGGACCTTAAGTCCCATTCATTTCAATGTGTCTTCTCTAAGGAAGACTAACACTGAATTTAACCGTCTATTTCCACAGTTTGGATTTAACCCAGAGAAAGAGGAAGGAAGTGAAAGACGGACATAAATCATAAAACCAAAGCCATCCTTCAACCTCATATTTCACTTCATCCCTCGTTCCCTTCAGCATGGGCCTCACGTTCACTCTGGAGCACAACGGGACTTACTCTTTTGTAAGCCTGCTACTAATGGCGACTTTAATTACAACGCAGAACAAACTACATCAAGTTGCAGAACACAGCTATCAGCTGAAGCCATCATGGATGATCCAACAAAGTCTAAGGGGGTATCTACACACGAGTTTTTTGATGTTTTATAAGGGTTATGAAAACTCTTTGGGCCACATGATGCACTCCCTATAACGTTGTATATCTGAGGTTTTTTAAAACTCACTTCAGTTATATACAACAGTTTCACTTTTAATAAATCGTTTTAAGTAAAATAATGTGTCCTTCCTTACCGTTTGTAATTCCTGGGGGCAGTGCTTCCTTTACTGGTGCCCAAATGCTTAGCAGTTGATTGGTGGGGAAGAAAAAGGAAGTGGACCAGTGAACTACAACACCCACAATTCTTAGCCCTATACTCGCTAGGGAATGACAGAGGAACTAAGAAGGAAGTGTGTAACTGAACTACAACCCCCACAATGCCTTGCCCTAAATTCATTGAAAAACGAAAGAGAAAAAGACAGGGCAGAACAGCATGTGACCGCACACATCGTTTTAAAGACTGAAGACTGTTCTCCTGTAACGTGAGTACTCAGTAATGTGGCCTAAGTCGTTTTAGAACGCACCTATTTGGAACGTTTTAAAATACTTTTTAAAACGTTCCAAAGGACTGTGTGGATTCCCCCTAAGTGAGAGGTCCCCCTCCCCGTCTGCTCTGCAAACTTTCAGCTGCCTATCGGTTGTTGACACATCTAACGTTGCATACATGTGCCCATAAAATATTATGATCTGCTTTTATAAGAATTATTATAATTATCACTTCCCTCGTTGTTGTTATCGCTCGACAGGTGTGGCTCAGATGCCGTGACAGGCAAGAGCAGAACTTCCTGAATTGACTAAGATATAGACTCTTCCTGGGTGATCAATCATTATCTGTATTGACCTGGCACAGTCCAGCATTGCCTTTCGCCCTGTTCAGGTGCCTTAATTGGCCAGGAAATAATCTTTTTTGTTTTAAACTCACATCTTATCTCACATCCATCTTCCACCAACACATGAGGAGGAAGAGTGAGAAAGAAGTCACTAGCTCCGCCCCCTCTGTCACTGTTCTTGCCTGCCTCATGTTCAGCATGAATGACTAATTTAGGGTGACCAACTGTCAGGATTTCCCCGGATTTGTCCTGATTTTTGTTTTATCCTGGGTGTCGGGGGGGGGGGATTTTCTGTAATTTTCTATAATGTCCTGGAAGACATGCCTCCATTAGCGTGGCAGGGGGGGGGGGGTGATGTGCCTTGTCCTGTCCGTAGCGGTCTGTAGAATCCTGGAAGAGCCACAACTTTCTCAGGGCCACCTGGTCCAATCCAGTGGAGGCTGGTGGCTCCGATGTCAGCTCCGGGTTTCAGCGAGAACCACACAAAACTTTAAAGAAGCTCTCCAAGGTGCACGCCAGGGGCAGCTGGTAGCTCCGATGTCAGTGGTGTGGTGAATCCACTCCCGGTTTCAGTTAAAACCAGTCGTAACTCTAAAGGAGCTTTCCAGTGTGCAAGCTGAAACCCTGATTCACCTCACCCCACCCTGACATTGTAGCCACCATCTTCCTCTGGGTCAAGTCCCCGGTAGGAAACATGGCCAGGTTGGGAAGTTCTGGTGTACCATGTACCCGCTCTGGGCAGCCATGTGAGGCTCAGTTTTTCCATGTTACAAAAATAAAAGGGAAAAAGAAGCGGAGACAAGAGGCTGTGGAAGGGGTGAGAAACCTCAACCGACACATATTAGTAAGGTAAACCAATCCCTCCTCCACATTGAAAACTTTGGTGAATTTGCTCCCCGACCAAAAGAAGCAGGTAATTCCTCCCCCCCCCCCTTCATTCACTTGGGATGAAGGACGCCTCGAACTTTCAGATGGGATTTCGTTCCAGTACTTAGAATTCAGCACATTTTGGGCTAGAAGAGCCCAATGTCTGAATTGGTATGAGACGGCTTCTTACATCAAAAGGCTGTTGTAGCTAATCGTTACTTCCCTGTAATTTTAATGTAGTATTTAGAGAGCATGAATAATTCAACCCATGTTGGAGAAACCGGCCTGAGTCCCAGGCAGCCAAGACCCAGAGAAAGAAAAATCGTTACTCAAAGTTAACATAAGATTGATTAATTTTTTGAGTCCTGGGTTCTTTCTTCTTCCTCCTCCTCCTCCAAAACACCCTCCTTTTTTTCTTCCTTTTTTTTTTTTTTTTTTGCTTCCCATGAGTGATGGAAGCAGCGAGCCAAGCTAGGCCTAGCTAGATAACCTTGAGTTTCTATGGTAACACTGTCTTCTTGCAAGCAAAGCCACCCATAGCTTAATGATGGGGCAAGGGGGGGCGCAGGAGAATTACACCATGGCACTACATGCTAAACCTCCTTAACTATCAGAAACACCGAAAGAAGGGATGGAAATAGGTTCGATCACATTTTATTTTATTTTCTCAAGGAAGGGGAAAGGACGAGCAGGCTTGGGTAGCATTCATCAGAAAATCAAGTAGCGGCGCACCTGAGGGAACGCCGCAAGGTTGTCGTTATGCAGGGGCCGCCCGCAGCACCGAAGGGCCACGTTTTCATTTTGAAACCTGAGCTTAAGAAGATCAGAGGTTGTAAGAAGAGCAATGGCTTACTCTAGGGGCCTTGGATTGCCATTTGCTGAAACTGGCCAATTCCTCTTCAGGACAGAAGAATAAAAGGAGGGGCCATCTTGTCCAGTATCCTGCTTGCCACGTTAGCCCACCAGAAGGTCTTCAGAAAGCCCACGAGCAGGACACAAAGGCAATGGCCCTCTCCTGATGTTGTCCTCCAGCAACAGAGATAGACTCCCTCTGAACATGGAAGCTCCATTTAGCTATCCTGACTAGCTGTCATTCATAAGCTTGTCCACTGTGAATTTGTCTAGCCCTTTTCTGTTTTTTTTATTTAAAATATCCCCAGGCTGCCTTCAGGTATTTATTTATTTCGTTTCTATACCGCCTGATTGCCGAAGCTCTCTGGGCGGTTCCCAAGGCAGCTTACACCAATAAATAGATTGATGCAACATCATAAAAGCAACAACAAAAAGACACCCACGTAATCAAGGGACGGCCAGGATGAACAGGTGGGTTTTCAGAGACTTCCTAAAAGCCTGCCATGTGGGGGCCTGATGGACTCCCGATGGCAGCTCGTTCCAGAGGTGTGGGGCCGCTGTGGAAAAGGCCCTCTCTTTTCCTCAGCCAGGTGTGAATCTACCCAGAGTCATATGCAGTATTTAATGCAGTGATTGACACCGTCAGTATATTGATTTGTTGGAGCAGTTGGCAATGGTTATGATTTTAGAGTTGGTTCTCACAGTGATGTTCACATCCAATGAAAGCCTGTGCTTTTTTGCTACTAACAGACAATGTACAGTAGCTGCTTTGCATAGCTCTGCACAGTCTCTGCTTTCTTAACTGATCAGGACGCTCCTTTCTCTGTTATGGGAAACAGGTGTTGGTATAAAGAGGGGAGGGGAGGGTGGATGTGCTTCCTGGCAGTTTTCTAACTCAGTGAGGCTTGCTGTATAAAGTCCTGAGCAAATTGGCCCTGTTACCTGTCCTCATCTGAGAAGGGAAGGGTGCGCCACCTGCTCTGATAAAGAGCCCCGTTGGATGGCGTCCGTCACCTCTCTAGGAACCAGGGTGCCTGGACTGAGGGTTAGGGGAGTTTGTACACTTTCTTTGCTTTTATTCTATCTGCATCCATTTTCAATCAATAAACTATCATTGTTTCACACGAGAGGACTTGAGTCACAGAATCATAGCATCATAGAATAGTAGAGTTGGAAGGGGCCTGTAAGGCCATCGAGCCCACCCCCCTGCTCAATGCAGGAATCCACCTTAAAGCATCCCTGACAGGTGGTTGTCCCGCTGCATCATGAAGGCCTCGAGTGTGGGATTGCCCACCACCTTCTCAGGCAATTGGTTCCATTGCTGTGCTATTCTAACAGTCAGGAAGTTTTTCCTGAGGTCTAGTCAGTCATATTGATATCCTCGAATCTGCTAGGTGTGGGTTCTGGATGGACCAGGCCCATGTTTAAAACAGTGGGCAAGTGAGAAGGGGCCACCATGTAAATCTGCCTGGGAAGGGCATTCCACAGATGGGGGGGGCACTACAGTGAAGGCTCTTTCCCTGGTAGACACACATGGCACTGTTGTGGGAGGAGCCACCAAGAGAAGAGCCTCTAAAGATAAACTGCTCCCACCTGCCCCACCATGAGCCAGGCTACACGAGCCTCCACAGAGCGCTCGTGAGCGCACGACAAATGCCCCGCCCAGACTTCCCTTTCTCCACCCTGCATTAATGGCGGCCATTGTTAGCGCAGCCGTGGAAGTGCACAATTTCCGGAGCCTCTGGAAATTTCGCACTTCCCCCTGCTGCGTTAATGGTGGCCACCATTAGCGTGGAGGGGGGGCCTGCACGACTTCAGCAGTGGCTGCGGGCAGCTGCAGAGCTCTCGCGGGGGGCTCGTGAGCACTTTGCCGCGGGTCCGCACTCACACCAAGGGCAGCTGAGTGGATCTCAATCATGTTCTTGCAACAACCCTACTCAATGCTCTACTCTTCCAGACTGTCTTCAGAGGCAAAACCTGCATTTTTGTACTCCTTTTATCCCTAAAATAGGCATTTTTGTACATATTTACTCTAAAAGAAGCGCTTGTGGTTACATTTTCGTATGTGTTTCGAATGATGAATTGCGGCGCCAAATTTGGGGAAGCACGCACGCTGGAGCATAGCTGTGTCCTGATCTCCATACTAGTCTGGAAATGCACTTCAAATTGGTTCAGTTTAAAATGCAGACTGACCAAATCCTGGAGCTTCCCTAAGTGGTAATCAAAACATCTTATAGAAAGGAATTCCAGAAATGCATTGCACACTGTGAAGAAGGTCTTTCCTTTTGTTTGTCCTGAATGACTTGCAACTATGTTTCACTGGATGATCCTGGGTCCTAGAACAGCGTGCAGAGAGAGAATCTTTCTCTAACGACTTTCTCCACATTATGCGTAATTTCATCAAACTATCATGTCATTTTTTAAAATTAAAATGAAAGGTTTCTCCTCGCATCAATACCACCTTTAAGGCCCCCATCGGCACAGAGGAGGGGAGGGGCATGCATGGTTCCCCAAGGCTCCGTAAATTGTGCATTTCCCCCTTCCACACCAATGGCGGCTGCCATTAACGCGAAAGGGGGAAATGCGCAATTTCCAGAGCCCCCAGAAATTGTGCACTTCCCCCTTTTGGGCTAATGGTAGCCACCATTGGCATGGAAAGAGGGAATGTACAATTTCGCCCGCAGCGCTTACAGGTGATTTCACCCATCGCTACACATCAGGCTTTTCCTCCAAAACTGCGCATTTTCAAAGTGCTTTTCGATTTGCTCAAAGGTCACTATGTTGTTTTTGTGTCTGGTGGCTTTGGTTCGGGCTATCCACAAGTAGGCACAGCTATGGGTAAGCACAGGAATGCAGGGTGGGGGGCTGGACAAGCGGAATGGCCGCCACGCTGGGTTTTTTCCTGGCTGGATGGCCCGCGCTCCCTCCTGGCGTCTAGCTTTTCCATTTTTGCCTTGTAGCAGCGATGCTGCGGGGTTTTGAGAGAACCACCTACCAACCCAGCTTCATATGGAACCCCCCCCCCCAAGTCTGGGTGCCCACTCAGCCTCTCTAACCATGTGTGGGACTCGTGAAGCCATTCTTAAGCTGGGCTGTGAAGAACCCTGCCTCTGGTTTCATCTGTGAAAATGTTGGACGGAACATCTTAATTGTCCTGCAGTCCGACCTCTCGGGACCAGACAAGCCACAAAAAGAAAGATGACTTGAACACCCCAACAATTGGGAAACCATATGGAAATCTCCTGGCTTGTTTCAGCAGCTCGCGCTTACCTCAAGCTGCCTCTCCCTGGTCCCATGAAAAGCCTGTAAGTGAGGCGTGGCCACAACCCCTGTGAAGATTCGCCTTTCAGATTTGGAGAGCCAGCTCGCCTAACCGGAAAGGCAGCTGGCTGGGCCACTTAGAGCATACCCAAGAGTTGCCGTCGAGAGACTCCCCGTCTCTTGCTCTGCAATACGCCCATCGGCCATGGAGATCCAGGCGCCACGGTGAGCGTCGGATCTCATCAAGGCAACACGTTCACTTCAAACGTCTTTATCAGTCCATCTTCCACCTTTGCATAGGCAAAAGCGCAAGATCAGAGTGGCAATCCCAGCAGCCACGGGGAGAGAGGAGAACACCCAAGTGGAGACTGCCGGGGCCTTCTGTCATGGTGCCAGTTCACACATCTGGAGGCAAGCAAGCGTGAATTTCCCAAGGAGGCTGGCTAATATGCTGATGGCACCAATATTTGCCAAATGGAGGGATTGCCAGTGGCCAAAGCGCAACTGGATTTTCTGGGGAAATAATTTGCTGAACATTTCTCTAAGAATTTCCTTTGGGGGGGGCACCTTTCCCCCACTGCAATATTGGAGAACTCAACCGTGCCCTGGAGAACATTCGCTGCCTGAAAGTAGGGTGCAGAATTCCAGGTACCACTGTGCAGCCCTGGATTTACCATTCAGCAATATAAGTCCCGTGCTTAGGGCAGCAAGGGAAGGTGGGACACCACAGAGCTCCGGTATCATAGCTGTAGCCATCTTATTTTAAGGGATATATAAATATAATTTTAAAAACAGTTTATATTTAATATCGTTGCGTGTTCTGGCATGGGGGATGATGGCCTTGAAGAAAACTGAGTTTTTAATGTCTTATTTCACCTCCAGCACTTATTGAGTCTTCGTGCCTTGCCGGCTAAGCAATGGAAGGGCCAAGGGGGCACCATGTTTGGGTTGGGCTTAGGGCATCAGCTGGCCTTAATCCGGCCCTGCCACTGTGGATCCATCTCAACGAATATTGTAATGTATAGTTGAAGAAGGCTTGATCCTCACGCCTTCCGGTTCTCTTGTCTTAGCCCATGACTTCCTTCATCCACCCGTCTGAACTAACAAACGAATTTCGTTCAGTATTAATCAAGCCATAATTTTCTCAGGAGAGAATTTTCTGGGAAATGTTCTCAGATTTCTTTCTGCCAAAAGAGGGTAGTGATCAAAATGCTGTCCCCATTGTACTGCCCATGAATAAGGTGGAGAATTTCTGAGGGAAGTTTTTGCTAAGCCCTCCTGGAAAATTGGAGGCCAAACCCGGGGGGGGGGGGAGGGGAGTGATGTTAAAAAGTCCCAGGTCCAATCCTGGCATCTCCAAGTATGGCTAGGAAAGAGACCCTGAATAGTCATTGCTGAACAGCGTAGATCAAGGGTAGTCAAATGTTTTGGGCCATGGATGCACTTGAGCAATTTGAGAAACTGTCCTGGGCACCATCACAAAATGGTTGTCATGGGAGGCTTAGTAATCTGTTCAAAAGACCAATGACAAGGCAAAGGTGGGGGCTGAGCCCCAGCACAGGGCAGAGATACAATACAGGCTTAACCTGCCACTTTACCCAGGTTTCTGTTTCCGTTTTCTTTGCAGGATTAAAATCTGCTCCTTTACGCGTGCTTTTGCCACCACCACCACCCAGATTGACCATGTTCTTGTTCTTCCTTTATGTTCCATTGTACAAGCACCAGGTGGCGCTGTGGTGTGCAGAATTGCACCATTGCACTAGACTTTATCCTGCTATTCACAAATATACCGGACTTTCCTCATTCGAAAAATCGGTAAAATGGTTGCAAAGCAGGGGGGGAGGCCCTGGAGGATGATGATGTCATGTTAAGGACCCACAATGTACCATAAGTGAGGAATCACTCACACACAATGAATGCCTCGTGTAGAAAGGCTCATAGTAAACAACTCCTTTGAACCCCCGGTTTTCAGCACCAACAGAAACCTATTTCACAGCAATCCCAGCTGCCAGTAAGACAATGAGTTCTTTCTTTAAAAAAAATGTTGGAGGGATAACGCACATTGGCAGCTGCCAAGAAAGGTGTCCAGGGGTGCATTCGGGCCTGCAGACTGTGCTAGACAGAGCAATGTTCTGACTCAGTGAGCCTCTCCACATTGCCCTTAAAACGACTTATATTCTGTTTAAAAACATGTTTTTTTAAGTCATTCCATTACCTGATAGGACACACTGAGCAGTACTTACGTTTCATAGCGACTGCTTCCTCCGTGTTCACTGGTGTCAAGCAGGGTTAATTCTGGGTCTCTTCTATTTTTGTTTTTGTTTTGCAGGCTGCTTGACCTGCCCACTTCTGTCTCCGTAACTCAAGCAGCCTGCAAAACACAGAAATAACCCTGTGTGACACCAGTGAACGCTTTGAGAACGGAAGAAGCAGTCGCTATGAAACGTAAGTACTGCTCAGTGTATCCTACCATGTAATGAAATGACTTAAAAAACCACGTTCTTAAACAGAATATAAGTCATTTTAAGAGCAATATGGATAGGCTCTCAGTGACCCTGTTCAGATGACACCCTAAGCCATGGTGGTTAAACCTTTTGAGCTAACATTATGGCTTAGAGTGTCATGTGAACCACGTCTTAGTGTGTTGTGTGAACCATTCCAACCATGGTGGTTACATAACCACGGTTTAAACACACTCCTTAACCATTTACTGCAAAAGGGTTAGCAGCCTAACCATGGATTAGCTTGTTGTCTGAACAGACTCAGTATAAGGCTGTTTCCTAAGTGATCAGTTGGATCTTCACACATGACAGATAGACGTTTTTGCCCACGGTGGAATGTCACTTTCATGCACAATACAGAGATCTATTATTAATATAATGGACACCCCCATCCACCTTCATTCCAAGTCAATATAAACCATAAACAGCACAATAATACAAATAAGAATAAATATCATAAAAACATAATCATAATGCAATACAGTATGAGTCCCTGCTAAGCCATGAAGCACACTGGGTGAGAATAAATAAATTCTCTGCTATTGAAAGAATGAATGGCTGTTAATCGTTGTAGCTAAGAGGAGTCTCCATGATTATTATTTTTGTATTTTGTATTCCAACTTATATACCGCTTTCCACAAAGTGGCGAACATAAAATACAATGGCGTAAAACCAACAATCAATGCAACACTAAAAACAACACACTACAAATTAATTGGCAATCAGACTGCACACTCTACTGTGTAGACAGGGCCCTTTGCTAGCACAGAGGCATTTTCGTACAGTGCCAGCGTGGCATAGTGGTTGGAGAGCAGGGTTGGGACTTGGGAGATCCGGGATCGAATCCCTACTTGGCCACAAAGCTCACTGGGTAACTTCGGGTCGGTCACTGACTCTCAGCCAAACCTACCTCACAGGGTTGTTGCGAGGATAAAACAGAACTGAGGATGGCCATGTAAGCCGCCTTGGGTTCCTTACCAGGGGGGGGGGGGAGAGGAGCAGGACATAAATGTAAAACTAAATCAATCAATCAATCAATAAAATGTGGCTAATCATGACCTGCCCCCAATCTTTGAGACCAAATTTAAAAAGATACAATAGGACTCTAATTACTCAGAGGGCGGGGTGAGGTGTGCATACTAATATCCCTTTCATACTTCCCAGCAAGGGCAGGCCAGGAAAAAAAAACAAAAGACGTGTAATTTCAGCCTGGCAAGCACGTACCTACGATGCACCGATAGCGAGCAAACACAACAACTGGAAGGCTGCACTACAAATTGAATAGATTAAGTCGCCATGTAAGCACATTTGTAAGATGCTATCTGTGGCCTGTAAATAGAAACCAGCACTTAATCGCCAGCGTGGATGTCTGCCTTTGGCGTAGCCCTACCATGAACGGGGTGTTTTCTCACTCACTTGGCCGGCACGGGGAGTTCTTGCAGGGAGGCTGTTGGCCGTGTGTCACTGAGCCAGGTTTGTATATTGCACGCATGGACAGTCCTTGAAGGCCTTCTATACGCTAAGGTGACCCTATGGAAAGGAGAACCGGGCTCCTGTATCTTTAACAGTTGCCTAGAAAAGGGGATTTCAGCAGGTGTCATTTGTAGGCATGCCGCACCTGGTGAAATTCCCTCTGCATCGCAGCAGTTAAAGCTGCAGGAGCCCTGCAGCTTTTGTATCTGGTCACACTAGGCAGGGCTCCTGCAGCTTTAACTATTGTGATGCAGAGGAAATTTCACCAGGCGCTGCATGCCTACAAATGACACCTGCTGAAATTCCCTTTTCTCTTCAACTGTTAAAAATGCAGGAGCCCGGTCCTCCTTTCCGTATGGTCGCCCTATCTAGGCCTTCTGCAGATGCCCAAACTGCTGCTGCTGCTGCTGCTGCCACCCAGTCCCCCCCCCCCCACAACTCCCATTCCACTCCTTGGGGTGACCAGATAAAATCCAAGTCAGGGCTCATGTAACTTTAACAGTTGTAGAGAAAAGGGAATTTCAGCCAGTGTCATTTGTGTGCAATTAGTTCCTGGTGAAATTTCCTCTTCATCACAACTGAACTCTAAAGCAGCTCTCCTTGGGAAGCTCCTTTAGAGTTCCAACTGGTTTAGGGTGACCAGATAAAATCCAGGTCAGGGCTCGTGTAACTTTAACAGTTGTAGAGAAAAGAGAATTTCAGCCAGTGTCATTTGAATGCAATTAGTTCCTGGTGAAATCCCCTCTTCATCACAACAGTTAAAGGTGCAGGGGCCCTGCCTTCTTTTGTATATGGTCACGCTAGTATAGTGCCTGCAACTTTAACTGTTGTGATGAAGAGAGAATTTCACCAGGAACTAATTGCATACAAATGACACTGGCTGAAATTCCCTTTTCTCTATAACTGTTAAAGTTACAAGAGCCCTGACCTGGATTTTATCTGGTCAGCCTAAACTGGTTCTGACTGAAAACCGATTGCAGATTCGCCACCCTGCTGATATCGGACCCACCAGCCTCCACTGCATGGAACAGCTGGGCCAGATTAAGTAGGGAAGATGCTTCATGGGGGGGAGTTATCACCACATGCTGCTTTACCCACTTAAACCACGTGCTTCCCCTCCCGCCACCCAGCTGATTGGCACATGGGGGAGGGCAAAGTGATCTCAGCGAGCTGGGAGGGGACATTTAAACCCCCTCCCTGCATGCAGACATGGAGGAGGAAATGCGCATGTGCACATGGGTGAGTGTTGGAGTGTTGGAGGCGGAAGCCCAAGGGAAGGCTGTGCATGTGTGTTTGCCGGCACATGTGGGCATGAATGTGTGTGTGTGTTTAAAAGACCTAAAACCTGATTGAAATGGGACCAGGTAATCAGTATCATCCAAAAACACCTGACATTGGCTAACAACCATCCGCTCAAACACCTTGCCCAATAATGGGAGCTTGGTCACTGGTCCAAAATAATTAAAGACCTCCATCACGCCAGCGGTTTAACGCACTCTCGTCACATCTGGAATCTGGTTTTGCAGCACGGGACTCACATGACGTCGTCCCTGTCCTGCACCCATCTCACCTCTTTTCCTCTGTTTTGCGTATTATTTTGGTGCGGGGAAAGTCTGGTATTATTTTCCCCGAGCGGATTTAATATGCCCTTAAGCCTCCGTGTGGTGCTGTCCTCTTGTTTTTTCCTTTGTAGGGGGCGTGTGCTATGGAGTCCTGCCAATGAAAGGGGAGGGTGGGGTGGTTTTCCTCCTCCAGCACTCTGTGTCGAACGTACAGCCTTGTGCTTAGTCGATTGAATGGACTTTTTACTGCTCCAACCCACACCCTCATTGCCCACAGAAAAAGCCATGTGAAAGGGACCATTAGCCTGACACGCTTATGAAATAGAGGTTAAAAAAAATGTGACAGCAAAACCAGGGAAAAGAAGTAGGTGTGATGGAGCCCAAAGCCTTCCGGCTCTAGCCTAACTTCTTCAGAAGAGGCTCATCCAGCATCTCTTTTAAATAGATTGGTCGTTGGCCATCGATGATCACTTCCTGGATCCGTGTCCTCTGGCCAGATCTACTGGTTGTTATCACCCAAGAAGGGCAGAGGGTGGGTAGTGTGAAACAGACAAATCCAAGCATTCTGTCTACAGTATTCCTATCCCATAATACTGAAAAGGAGCCGATGCTGGTGAAGTCTCTGTGACCCCTGAGTGGCTTTTGTGGCCAAGATTTTGTGACTTAAGATTTTAGGTCACGTGCTGTACACGCCCTCAAAGCTTCCCCTCTGGAGTTTCTGCTTGCCACGGAGTTACAGAAGGCAAGCACAGGAAAGAAAGTTGTCATGAAGAAAAGGATCAACTCTAGGTCTGGCTTCCATGCCCAAGCTTTTTAAAATAAACACTTTGTGCCACTGCAGGAATATAGACGCAAATGCGGAAGTTTTGGGAAGGCCAAACTCTTGTCGAATACAGTGCAAACACAGTCCCTTTTCACAATATGAGTCTTGTCGCAGCCCAAAATAGAAATGCACACGCGCTGTTATTCAAAGGATGCTACACTCGTGGAAGCTATTGCTTCCAAGGAAATTGTATTTGGAATTGGGGGTGGGGGAGGAGGCAGTGTTGGAAATAAGAGTCCCATCTGTATTACGATGGAGCCTGGGCTCATCCCAGATTGAGTTACTTGACAGAATTACAGCTGACACTAAGAACTGCTTGAGGTGACTGAAGGAGGCGGAGGGAGGCGGCCCAGGCAGACAATGGCCTGTATTATTTAGGGGGATAAAGGTGACATTTCGGGGAATGTGGGAGACTAAGGAAGGCAGAGCCTCCTTGTCTGCCCCCTTGGAATCCAACATCGGTCGCTGTTATGCTAGTAGCCAGCAGGGATCCGGGAGGGAGAGACGAGCCCACTGTAATCAGTTTAAGCTTTCAGACAAGCTGGCCCCCGGGTTGTGTTTATGAGTTTCCACCTCACAGTAGACCTCTTGATTTATCCGGGACGCACCAGTTTCTTCTCTCACTTTGCTTACAACTCTCTGATGAAACTTCCCAGATAAGATTAAGGAAGGTGTTCTTTTCGGTGAATCACAGCTCCAAAGGTGTTTTTCCAATAATAATAATAATAATAATAATAATAATAATAATAATGCAGTCCCCATCCCCCCAAAAAACCTTACCCAAACAAACCACTTTGTTTTCCACAGGTCAGAGCCATCACAATATAGAAAAGCTGGTCTCTGTGAATATGTGGCTAAATGACCACGCAAGGGTTTGTGGGTCATCTCCTTGCTAGGGGGACCACTTACACGTCACCAAAAAAAGAGGGTGAAAGAAGCAGCCCATCTGCATAAATATTTGCATATGCTAATGTATATTCTGGGTACCCCATTTCCAGAAGGACGTTGACAGGTTAGAACAGGTTCAGAGGAGGGCAACAGAGAGGATAACAGGGACTTGAGGAGATGCCCTGGGAGGACAGGCTGGAGGAACCTGGGATGTTCGGTCTGGAGAAAAAAAGACAGAAGGGAGACATGTGAGCAGGGTTTAGGTACATAAAAGGGGGCCACAGGGAGGATGGTCAAGAACTATTTTTCCATGGCCACTGAAATTAGGACCTGAGGGGCCGTAGCTCTGTGTGATAGAGCAAATGCATTGCCTGCAGAAGGTCCCAGGTTCGATCCCTGGCTTTTCCAAGTAGGACAAGGAAAGAATCCTGCCTAAAACTCTGGAGAGAAACCCGAAGCAGATCCACCGCCCTCCTGGTATTGGAGCCACCAGCCTCCACTGAACCTCAGAGACCATGGTTTGTGCCTCCCATCCACAAACACACACACACAGCCCTGCTGAACCCATCTGCAGTAAGGTGGATAGTGACCAGAGACAAGGCCTTTTCAGTTGTGGCTCCCTGCCTCTTGAATTTCCTCTCTTTTTTCTTAAATTGCTCTCCAGTTTCACTTCTGTTTTTATACAGCACTTTTGGCGAGTTTTTTTAGAGCTAGGAAAATGTGGTATTATTTCTGAAAACAAAAGAAAGTATTTTCCATTTGTGTAATTGCATTATTCCACTATACCACAGCACCACCTTGAGGTTATGTAGTGGAAGAGCAGGTAAGAGAATGTTCTTCGTATAGTGCTCAAATCTCAATTCTGTGACGAAACTGAACGTAGATTCACCAGATTAACAGCCTCGTGTACAAAAACTCTGTGAGGCCAAATATCACCAATCTTGAATCAACTAGGCTGATTTGCTTCTGAACCCAATCCAAGGTGCTGCTTCTGACCTATAAGGCCCTAAATGGCTTGGGACCAGGCTACCTAAAAGACCACCTCCTCCCATATGAGACTGCCCATAATCTGTGATCTTCATCAGAAGCCCTGTTGCATGTCCTGCCACCAAGAAAAGTTAGGTTGATGGGTACATGAAACAGGGACTTCTCTGTAGCAGCGCCCTGCCTCTGGAACTGTATCACTGAACCTTGGATGGATTTTAATATTGTTCTGGCTTGTTCTGAAGAATGCTTTGCTTCTATTTTATTCCCTGATGATTTTATTGTATTTTTGTTTCCAATTGTATATCCTTTTGCGACGGTCAGAAAAGGAATTTAGAAATACTTTTTAAAGAAATGAATAGTCTTATTTTGGCCTTGACTTAAAGTTGTGCTGTTTTCCTAGAAGAGCAGAAAAATATCACCCTGCGGTGTGTCCTCAAGAGAGGTTAGAACATATAACTGAGCAGCTGTGATGTGGAAGATGCATCGCATGGGGCCTTCAGTGCAGAGATGTGTCCATGCTGTTTTCAGGTATTTCGCTTGTCAAGATCCCAGAAAATGGGGACATTCCCTGGCAAACAGGACAATTGGAGTGTGTAGATCCAGAGGCAGGCAGCAAGATGGTCTTCAGGTTTTCCTTGCGAAGTCCAAAGGGGTGAGGTGAGCAATTCGGCTCTCTGTAATTTCATAAAGAACCATGCTCAAAGGACTTTGGTTACCCACTTTTTTCATTTTGGGTTGTTGTTCTTGTTGTTGTTTTCAGAGCACCCCCATTCATTGGAGTTCGCCTTTTTACCGTCAGCACCTAATTATCAAGCCGTAATTGACCCCACTTTGCAATAAAAGCTAATGGCAAGCTCCCCTTGTGCCTCTCAGCTCCTTTGAAGTTGCTTGTCCAATTGCTGGCTGCTCTGATCTGTTCCCAGTAGCGTAACCCACAGAGAAAAGTCACGACCCATGATAACTCACGTCGACAAGGGCTCAGACGATGATATGCTGTCAAAAAAACGGAGAGGCGGGAGGTGAAGGGAATCATAGAATAGTAGAGTTGGAAGGGGGCTCTAAGGCCATGGAGTCCAACCCCCTGCTCAATGCAGGAATCCACCTGAAAGCATCCCTGACAGATGGCTGTCCAGCTGCCTCTTGAATGCTTCTAGTGTAGGAGAGCCCACCACCTCCCTAGGTCATGGGTTCCACTGTCGTATTGCTCTAACAGTCAGGAGGTTTTTCCTGATGCCCAGCCGGAATCTGACTTCCTGTCACTTGAGCCCATTATTCCATGTCCTGCACTCTGGGATGACCACGAAGAGCTCATGGCCCTCCTCTGTGTGACAGCCTTTCAAGTCCTTGAAGAGTGCTCTCATGTCTCCCCTCGGTCTTCTCTTCTCCAGGCTAAACATGCCCAGTTCTTTCAGCCTCTCGAAAGAGACTGCGCTCAGGGAAAGCTACAACCTTTCCATCTTTCCCCCACCCAAGATGCCCCAGAGTGTCCCCGTAGGACCTATGTAAGGGAAATATTTCAGCTTTAGAGAGATGTAAGTGCCTTTATGACATCAGAAGAGCCAGAGCCAGGGTAGGGGAGTCAGAGGGTGCCTGCTGAGGCCTGTGCTCCTGTCTCGCTGCGCTCAGCACTCCTTGTATGGCTATTCTTCTTCCTGGCTGTTGCTGCTTTCTTGGAGCATGCAAGCCACGAAGGGGATAGAGCAACACCTTCCACTTACCATGTGATTTTTCTCTGGGCAGTTGTGTGGATTGGGCCCAAGAAGGAGGAAGGAAGGAAGTTTCCATTCATAAACTCTTTGACAGCCCAATACTCAACACATCGTCTTAGTCCCGACAAACTGCATTTAGAGAAGCAAGCTGAGAAAAAAGCCTCCATCTAAGTAACCCTGTCAGTATTAAGTTTATCACATGAGACTCCTGAAATGGCTTCATTCCAGCGACGGGGTGAATTAGCTTTGCTTAGGAAAGCTGCTCTTTTCTGGATAAATATATCAGGTGCAGGTAGTAAAATGGTTTTTAGCCGCGTCCGATGTGTCTCCTGCCTGTAATTAGCAAGTCAAACATTACCAGCCTTGTGCTGTGCACACGGGCGAGGTTTATTGCGTTGTGGGCAGGGACGCCGGCGAAATGTTTCCCTCCATACCCTTCCTGGAAATGGTTGTCAACAAGGAAACTACATTGGGCCATTTTCAGGGGGCGGGTGGGGCTGCGCTTCCTCGTAAAACTGTGCTCAACTGGGGCAGCTTCATACAGGGAATCGCGGTAACGATTAACCACGTGCCTCTTAAACATGGCCAGTGAAGCTGGCTGAGAATTTCTCCCATGCGTTTTTGATCAGAACTTGCCCAAATTCTAAAAAAAATCCTTCATGAATTTGATGGAAACAACTTGAGCTTCAAACAAAACGGAATGCGGGAGGAAGCAAAGCCGACAAATTCGTTCTTACAAATTCGTAAGAATTCTAGACGAAGTGGCGAAATATTAGTATCGTGGTTTTTATCCTTCTGCTGGCTTGCTTCTTCAGAAACAATTCAAATCCTGACCCTTTTCGCTTTGGTTTCTAGACGAGTCCCTCTTCCCCCAGCCCTACCCCTTACCCTGTTGCAAAATCTGGTCTTGTAATAGTGGCAATGTTCAAACTCGGAAAGGCGATTGCAATCCACAAAAACCACTACCACTGCTGCCTTCCTAGATCAGCGAGTTCTCCATTTGCAGGCACAAACAACGTGCGTGGACGGCAGGAAAGGATCCCCGCCAACGCTTGCAGAGCCATAGGAGAGCTTCCTTTAAGCCTTCTATTCCCCGGTATTTTGACATTCTTAAGTTCAAACAAGCTCTCTTCGTGCTCGGGCCAGGGCCGAGACATTCGCCTTTGATCCGGAGGTTGCGGCAGCCGTTTTGCCCAGCCTGCACCCCTGCTGGGCTACCTGGGGGTTTTGTTTTCAAATTAATACAGCAAGAGTCAAGGGGTGCCAGGCAGAATTCGCCAGTGCACGGAATAGAGGCAAAGTGAAATCTAAGAGCTTGCAAGGAGCAAAATCGATTGCCACTGCCAAGGATACGAGTGCGGGAAACAACCCTGGAAGATTTTCCTAGGATCATAGAACTGTGGATTTGGAAAGGACCACAAGGATCAACCCTCTGTAATGTGCAGGGAAACCAATCGAACCATCCCTGAGAGGTGGCTGTCCAGCCTCTTCTGAAAAACCTCCAGAGATGGAGAACCCACAATCTCCTTAGGCAGACAGTTTCAGAGATGTACAGATCTTACCATCAGGAAGTTTCCCCTTCTATTTAATCAGAATCTAGGTAGCTGCAACTTATACCCATTATTTCGGGTCCTAATTTCTGTGGCCATGGAAAATAGTTCTTGACCATCTTCCCTGCGGCATCCTTTGATGTACCTGAACACTGCTCACAGGTCTCTCATCAGTCTTCATTTCTCCAGACTGAACATCCCAAGTTCCTTCAGCCTGTCCTCACAGGGCCTGTCCTCAAGTCCCTGTAATAATAATAATAATAATAATAATAATAATAATAATAATAATTTATTTCTTACCCGCCTCTCCGTTTGGATCGAGGCGGGGAACAACAATATAATAAAATACATAAAACTGATTAAAACATGACACACATTATTAAAACTGCATTAAAACATCCTAAAAACATCCTAAAAACATTCTAAAATTCCACTGGATATGCCCGCCGGAAGAGAACAGTCTTTATGGCTTTCTTAAATTCTAAAAGACTGTTAAGTTGATGAGTCTCCTCCGGCAGGTCATTCCACAGTCTGTATCATCTAGCCCTCCTCTGAACCTGTTTTAACCTGTCCATGTCCGTCTGGAAATCATACACAATACTCCAGATGAGGTCTCACTAGTGCCGAGTAGAGAGGAACGTGGACTACACACATCTTGGCTATAACGCTTCTTCTAATGCAGCCCAGAACTGCATTAGCCCTTCTAGGGGCCATCTCACACTGCTGGCTCATCTTCAGGTTGCTGTCAACGACCACACAGAAATCCTTCTCCAATGTCGTGCTCCCAAGCCACGAATCCCCCATCTTGTATGTGTACCCTGCATTTTCTCTCCCGAAGTGCAACACCTTACATTTCTCCCTGTCCCTCTCAGCCCAGTCTTCCAACCTGTCCAAATCAGCTTGCTGTCTCGTTTCGTCCTCATGGATATTGGCCAGACCTCCCAGTGTTGTGTCATCCACAAATTTGATAAGAAGCCCATCAATCCCGTCATCCAGGTCAGTAATAAAAGTGTTGGATAATACTAGCTCCAAGACAGAACCCTGTGGGACCCCGCTGGTTACTGCTCTCCAACTCGATGTAGAGCCATAAATGCTGACTCTCTGGGTGCGGTTAGCTAGCCAGTTGGGGACCCACCTTACTGTGGTGCCGTTGAAGCCCAACTTTAGCAGCTTGTCAATTTTGAGCCTCTGCTGACATGTTCTGTGTGCCTTGACTGGGCCTGGTATATTATATGCCAGCAGGCGTGGTTCAAGGTATGAGAACCCCCCCCCCCATGCCTCATACTGGTTAGTGTGACCATATGGAAAGGAGGACAGGGATCCTGTATCTTTAACACTTGCACAGAAAAGGGAATTTCAGCAGGTGTCATTTGTATGCAATTAGTTCCTGGTGAAACTCCCTCTTCATCCCTAGTGACCAGATACAAAAGAGGGCAGGGCTCCTGCAGCTTTAACTGTTGTTTCAATCAGAACCAATCCAAACTCTACCACGGAGTTAAGGCCGTATCTTTGGCATGATGATAAAGGTATTACCAGTGTGTCCTCTTTTCCAGGGTGAAAGGCTGGAGAGTACGCACAACGTAAGGGCCCATCCATAAGCCCCATTCATAGCATCGGAGCTGCTGTATACGAGTGCTTTCACTACCACGCCATATGTAGAACTACCAGCATTCTCCAAACGCAATGGCCTTCTTGCACATCTATCAAACGTGCTCGGGGTCTGGCTTTGGTGAGTCTCCAGGGAACGTTTATTCCATCAGTGCAGGCCGGTGGCTCCGATTCCAGCGGGGCTGTGAACCTATTTCAGGGGTAGAGTTCAGCATTTTGGATCGCTCCTTGAGAGTTCTGGCTGGTTCTGACTGAAACCCAGAATGGACTCAGGGGCCCACCAAATCCAGAGCCACCGCTGTATTCCATGGTTGAGGGGAAGCCAATGAAAATGACAGCTCTTTTTTCCGTGTAAAGGTGCAGCCCTATTTTGACGTAGCCATGGCAGAATAAACCAGAGCAGGTGCCCCGGTTATGCTACTGAAACCCAGCTAAAGTATGTGTAGCTCCAGGATAGGCAACCCAGTGCTCTTCAGATGTTTTGGACTGCAATTCCCATCAGCCCCAGCCAGCATCCTCAATGGTGAGGGATTATGGGGGTTGTAATCCAAAATATCCAGAGAGCACCTGGAGCATCGAATCAATGCATATTCTTCTCCTGTTTATTCCTGCCCCCCGTTTCCCCCGCCTTCCTCTGTCACTTCGCTGCCATTCGATTTTTAGATTGTATGCTCCTTGGGGTGGGAGGCCTGCACTCCACATGGCGCCATGCACATCAACGGCATTCTAGGCATCAATATAACTAATGATGATGATGATGTATTTCCAATGTTCGGTATGTTTCGTCAACCCCTTTTCGTAAGGCAGAAAGACCGTCTGAGTCTAAAGGTGCCCCCGGCAAATCTCCTCCGTCGGCCCGCAACGGAGCTCTTTGGTAAGATGAGACCCACTTGCTCTCCCCTGTGTTTATTTATCTAAAATTATTTAACTAGGTCACCCTACCGAGATCAATCTGCCATTGACAGAGGCGAGCTATCCCGCGGACTCCTGAGGTCTCCCTTGGAGTGAGCTGGGCAGCTCTATGCTGCTTTTGTGATGCAGTGAACTGCCCCCCTCGCTGCCGCCGCCGCCACCCCATCAGCCAAGTGCCTTCCAAACACAACCTTCCAAATTCAGCACACATGTTGGAGCCGGTGCCATCTGATTCGGATTAGCGCAGGGCCCACGCTGGGATCCTCTGGCCGGCTTTGGATTCTGGCTGTGGTTGGCCGCTAATGCACTTACACCGATTCCCTAATGGGAAGGCATCTCGCATTTTGATATATTATTATGTCTGAACTTCTTTCGTCCATTCTTTTTATTTTTGGAAGAAGGGCTCGGCGCAGGGAGGAGGGGGAGGAGGATTCCCGCTCCGTGAGAGATGGGCTTTGTGTCTTCAAACGTATTGAGCAAATTTATCTGCCAAAAACACTGGACTGCACCCGGTTGAGCCAATGTCAAAGGCTGTGGGCCCAATGGCACCATTTAGATGTACGCCTACGTTTGTCGGTTTTATGTGCATGCCTCAGCACAGGCACCGTCCCCTTAGGAGGACCAGGACTGGCCGAAGCTCCTCATCTCATGGCCACAAAGCTGGATTTCCTGAAACGTCATGTGTGAAACAGAGTCGTGTCTGCCAGAGGAAGTGCTTGGATTTTACAGGTGAGATATGTTGAGGTTACAGAACAGTGCAAGCCCACTTTGAAAGAGTATGATGATGGTGGTGATTGGGGCCAGCCCTATCATTAGGTAGGGTGAGGCAACAGCCTTAGGTCGCAGATGCTAGAAGGCAGCAGTGGTAGCATTCCAGCCATTCTACTCTCTTAGGAGGACAAAGCTGTGCCTCACAGCCTGGCCTACATCCCCTCAACCAGCCTGCTTCCACCAGGTGACCAAGACCAGCCACCAGTCAATATTGGGCTTTGGAGTCTGCTTGATACGGACTCAGAACTTTGGCCCATCTCGTGCAATCCTGTCCACACCAGCCCTCTCCAACCTGGTGCCAAAGCATCTTGCTTTGGACTACAACTCCCAGCATTCCTGACAATTGGCCATACTAGCTGGGTTGATGGGAGTTGAAGTACAAGGGTTTCAGGCAGGAGTCTTCCCATCCCTCCCTGAAGATGCCAGAGACGAATCCTGGACCTTTGGCATGCCACACAGGTGCTCCACCACTGACCTTTGTTCAGGGCCGGCCCTATCATTAGGCAGGGAGAGGCAACAGCCTTAGGCAGCAGATGCTAGAAGGCAGCCGTGGTAACATTCCAGCTATTCTACTTTCTTAGGAGGACAAAGCTGTGCCTCACAGCCGGGCCTACATTCCCTCAACCAGCCTGCTTCCACCAGGTGTTGGGCAGCAGTGCCAAAGTGAGGTTCAAATGCCTGCCCAGTTGGTGCGCCATCTTGTCCTTTGTTATTGTTAAACTTCAGGCCAGCTCCAAGTCTGCAAAGGATTCCACTGATGCCCCCCACCCATGTGGATGAGCCCTGGCAGGCTTACTTAGTATTGGCAGTAGTGTTGGTCAGCAGCGTTCTGATTGGGTTCCCACAATGCCCCCTGTTGTAGCATCATTCTGGGGCATTGTGGGAAATTAAAATAGCAGCTCTCAGACCTAGCCTCCTGGTGCAGATTGGAACACTGGGGGGCATTTTTAATGGGGAGAGGGGCATGGGGGTTCTGGTGGATGCCCAAGAGGGCATGTATGCTGACATAAGGCCCAGTTAAACTCTTGGGAGTCCGAGAGCTTTTCTACATGAGGCTGTTAATCTGCCCCATTGATGTTCACTTTTGTTGCAGAATTGAGATCCAAGCACTAAATTAAGAGCATTTTTCCTTTCCTGCTTTTCCAGTATATAGCCACTAGGTAGCACTGTGCTATAGTGGAATAGAGCAAATACACAAGTGCTACAAGTGTTTTCTTTCGTTTTCACAAATAATACTGCATTTTCACTGCTCAAAAAAAACAAATCTCACCAAAAGTGCGGTTCAAACACAGAAGAAAAACTGGAGGGTCACAACATCATCTATAGAACCCATTAAAAATGCATTTCGGGAATGGTGAGCAGACAACAAATGCTTTGTGTAGAAAAGCTTAGAAAGCCTTCCTGATTAACTAAAAAATTTCCATGGATCTGCCAGTTGATCTGTCTTCTGTCTAACCTTGTTTGGGACATTGGTCAGCATATATTCATGGGTATGGATTGTTCAGGGGAGAAATTTCTACTATTTCAGGGTTTCTTCTTTAATTTCAAGAATGGAGGTGGAGGAGTTTCTTTTATTTCCTTCTCTGTTTTTGAAAAAACATAACAACATAAGAAGAGCCATGCTGGATTAGGGTGGCCATAGAGTGGCCATTAAGTGACTATTGTAACGAAGAGGGAATTTCACCAAGTTCTGCATATATACAAATGACACCTGCTGAAATTCCCTTTTCTATGCAACTGTTAAGATACAGGAGTCCTGTTTTCATATGGCCACCCTATACTGGAACAGACCAAGAATCTATCTAGACCAGTACTTTGTTCATACAGTGGCCAACCAGCTGCCCATGGGAAACCCACAAGCAGGAACAGCACCCTCCCACCCATATTCCCCAGCAAAGTTATTTATGTTTCACAGAGGCCGCTGGTTATTAGCCATAATGGCTATAGGGAAACTTCATATTGAGAGGCACCATACCTCTGAAATCCAGTTCCTAGCCAGGGTAGGATGCTGGATGATGCAGCCTTCACACCCTGCTTGTGGGCTTCCCAGAGGTCTCTAGGTCTGGACTAGATGGACCTTTGGTCTGATCCATCAGAGCTCTTCTTTGTTGGAATAGTGATGGCAGGGGATCGCACCCTAAAAATGATACAAGCTGAGAGGTCATCTGTCCTTAGAGTTTTAAAGCAATTAGTAGGCAAAATATCAAGAGTGACTCAAGATATGGAGCTAATAAATACATCAGAGAGACTTAGATGCAAATAGGGGTCGCAAGGGGACAGATGTGGCCTCGCAGTCAGGTGGAACCAATTAAGTTTCCTTTTCAGTCTGGTAAGTGTGTAGACTGGGATGTTTAGCATGTTCTGTAGTAGTAGTGGTTTCATTCTGTCAGAAGCCTGACCTGCTGTTTTATGCTTCTGCTTGTGATTCTGTAAAGTTTGCCAACCCCTTCAGTTTCTGGATTCAGCCTGCTTTATGCAGCCACTTCTGCTGACAGCCTCATCATATGAATAGTTCCGCAGAACGGAACCAAAACTGCAGAGAAAAGGCAGAAAGCTGTAATAAACTCTGAATTGCAGTTTCACATGGACCACAGCTGAACATGAGGCTGAGTCGGAGTAGGCGTACTGAAATCTCAAAGGTTACAGTGCTATCAAGCTATCAGTATGCAGAGGTGTTGCAAATGTACTTTTAGAAATTATCTCGACTTCCAGGAAAGGCAATAGCTAGCTGCAAAGAGCCAGCACACTGTTTATTTATTTGTTATGATAGTCATCTAGGCCACAGGCTCCGAAACAGCATGCAGGAACATTCCCGCTTGCTGAGTGATATAAAAGAATTAACATTGCAAACATGTGTCTACTCAGAAGTACATTCCACTGGATTCAATAGGGACTTACTCCCAGCCAGGAAAGTGGGCACAGGGAGGTTTAATGCTCTTTGAAGTCTCATTAAAAAATTTACCTCCACACCAGCGGAGCGCAAATGGGGCGTAGAGGCGCGTTATCTCTCCGATTATGCGCATTATCGAATATGCGTTAAATCGCGAGTTTTATTTTGCTCCGTCCGTTAAAGCGCATTTTGACTGTGTGAATATGCGCTTATGCGCATTAACTATTTGTAAACCGCATTTTGGACATCCTTTAATGCGCTTCACCGCCTCTCATGCAGAGGGATTAGGCATGAATGCGCTTCTGCGATTATGCGCATAATCGCCTAACCAGCCGCAAAAGCGAATCCTTCTAGAGGGGACCTTGGTGGCTGCCCCAGGGCTCTAGAACTCCCTTCCCAGGGAATCTAGACTGGCTCCCTCCTTGGTGTGCTTCCGGAGGCAGGCTAAAACTTTTCTGTTTCAGCAGGCCTTTGGGGAGTAGTGGTGACCTCTGTGGGTGTGTCGTTTATAACTTGGATTTAAATATATATATATTTGTATTTAAAATGTTTTTAAATGTTTAAAATATTTAAAAATCATGCTATGTTCAATTATATTTTAAATTTTTGAATATCTTTGTTTTAACTGTACATGTTTTAATTTGTAAGCCTCGAGTCCCATCCGTGCCTGCTTTATTTACAGAATATTGAAAAGATTTAATTTTCAATGCGGCGGGGTTGAGGGATAGGTTTTATCTGATTCACTTTAAGAAATCTTTTGGATCAATACGTAAAGATTATTTCTTGGTCATTCTAGCAGCTCCTTGGCTCACACACATTTTTTATCCCACTTTACGGTATAAAATTAAAGGTGATTCCTTCATGCAAGGAAACAATATAACATCCGCTTAGATTTATATGGCATGTCATAATTCTGTGTTTCTGCCGTTGTTTTAAAAAAATATATTGTCAGTTACAATGTTGTGCATCTTTTAATTATCTTTTTAAATATTGTAAGCTGCATTGAGCATTATTAATAGACAACGGGAGAGAGAAGTATTTGAAATAAATATCGCAATATAAGTAAGTGTACCAGCTTGACCAACAGAGACGAATTTTTTTTCCTAGGCTTCAGCCTCAGAAATTTAACTAGATGACAGGGATGGGATTTGGAGATCGTGACCCAATAATCTCTGAGTATAAACAGAGGGGTTTTTTCCCCTCCATTACTGAATAACCACGGGCAGCCCACTCGGATCTTTGTTTGATAGCTGATTGATAGCTAAAGGAAACCTCCTTCCACAAGGGTCAGCCCAAGTCTCGAACACTTCATCAGAGACCCTGTGATAAAGAATAACACAATTTTTTGTGCTTCAAAACAATAATTCGTAGAATGGTGCAGGAATAAGATGCAACCGTCTTATAAATGAACACGAGAAACCGACATGGGTTGGAAAAAGACAGATCAATTCCTAAATTGTATGTTCTTTGTTTTAGCGTATGTTGCCCTGGGTTGGCTTCCAAATCCTCTAAGGATGCAATCCTATGCATGTTTAGAGAGAGCATAAATCCTACAACTCCCAGTTGTAGGACTTTTTTCTCTCTAAACATGCATAGGATTGTGCCCTAAATAAGTAAATCTAGAGTGGGGAATATGTAGCCCTCCATATGTTGCTGGACTCCCAATTCCCATCATCCCAGGCCAGCATGGCCTGTGGTTGGGGATAACGGAGTTGTAGAGCAAGAACATCTGGAAGGCACAGATGCTCCACCCCTCTGTTAAATAAACAACACTTTCCTGAAATTTAGTTTTTGAATCGGCTTGGAAGCAGAAGACCGTTCCCTGTGTGCAAAAAAACAGAAGACAGCTTCTGAGCCCGTACAGAGCGCCCTTCTTCCATTGCCACTGCTGGTTCACCACAGGATTCCAGCACATGTAGGCTCAAAGCCCTCTCATTTGATACCAATTAAAAAGGCCTCCTCCGATGAAAGGAAGCCAAGGATGGGTTTACTGTTGTTCTAAGCAGGTGGCTGCCCTGCAGCTGCTGGCGCACCTGGAGAAGGCGGGATTCATAAATCCCAAAGCATTTCCTGGGCCTGGCTCCAAGTCAGAATGTGGATTCCTGATTGCTCTGCAAGAAAAAGCACCAGAGACTCCAAGATATGCATGAAATGTCATGCAATGTATTTGAAAAAATGTGGTGGGGTTAGCTGACCCAGCTCTAATGGAAAGGCACCCGGCCAGCACCCCTCTTGCAACACAAAAGACCCTGCGAGGTCTGCTTTCCTACAAGATGCTGCAATATGATTGGACTGCATTGAACTCATTGGGTAGGGTGACCATATGAAAAGGAAGACAGGGCTCCTGCAGCTTTAAGTGTTGTGATGAAGGGGGGATTCCACCAGGTGCTGCATGCATACAAAGGACACCTGCTGAAATTCCTTTTTCAATACAACTGCTAAAGATACAGGAGCCCTGTCCTCCTTTTCATATGGTCCCCCTATACTAGAACCTGGGGTCATCCCATGAAGTGGGAGATTCAGGACAGATAACAAGGAAGGACTTCACACAGCACAGAGTTAAACTATGGAATTCACTACCACAAGATGGAGCGATGGCCACCAATTGGGATGGCTTTCAAAGGGAGTTGGATAAATTCCTGGAGGAGAAGGCTATCAATGGCTACTAGTCCTGATGGCCATGTGCTACTTCCAGGATCAGAGGACTAGACAGAACCTTGGTCTGATCCAGCAGGGCTCTTCTTAGGTTCGCATGTTATTATCTTAACTTTAGACAACCCTCACCTGGCCTGTAGCTTTGCTAGTAATGCAAAAAGCTGGCACGTCAGTAACCGTATCTCATGAGAGATGTGCACCCTCCCTCCAGAGGGGGAGGGGAGTACCCCAGTGCTCCAACCAAATGTGCCCCACTGGGCAGAAATTATTGGAGCTTTCTTCTTCTTTAATCTTTTTGCTTTTGCAGAGTTCAACAAAAGGAAAAGTGAATAAATGAAACAGATGCTTTTAAAGAGTATATTTTTTTAAAAAAAGCCTGCACGCTTTTGAAGACAAGCCAGCAGAACAGCCTATAAACTTCTAGTTTTCAACAACAACAACAAAAGTTGATTTGTATAGCAATTATTTTCAAAAGCATCCAGGTTAAAAGGAATTACTATATTGTCAGTATTTGTTCTGAAATCAGCAGGGCTTTGTTGCTTTGCTTCCCTGTTTATTAGTTCTTATCACAATAATTATCATAAGGCTTGCTGGTGTTATTAGTTTTTATTGCCATTAGTTTTATTGCTATTATTAAAAACTATTATGTCAGTCTTGGCAAATATTGGTTTTTAGGTGAGTTCCTATAAGACTCTGGCTTGGATCCAAACTCCAAACTTAGTCATGCTAAGAGTGGATCATTGACATCAATTGCATTACCTTCCCTCACTGATTTCAATGGTTCTACTCTATGACTAAGGATACAATCCTATAGTGGCTGGGAAATACTTGGAGTTGTAGGAGTTTTTTTCTATTTAAACATATATAGGGTTGCGCCCGAAATGTGGATTAGGGACAAGGAGAAATTCATGTGATTTGCATATTAATGCAACCGTAGCTAATTTTGCACTTTCAAACCAATTAAATACACAAACCAAAACTTAGTTATCCTCCAAAATGTACCCATCTTCAAATTTTGCAATGGAGTTTTCCATCCAAACAATGTGTACATAAATGCCTGTATTCATGAAAATAACATTTGAAAATTATTATTATTATTATTATTATTATTATTATTATTACATTTATATACTGCCCCATAGCCAAAGCTCTCTGGGCAGCTTACAAAAATTAAAAGACTGAACATTAAAAATCAATATACAACATATTTAAAAACATAAAAACATAAAAAAAAAAGCTAACCTTTAAAACAATTTTAAACTCTCAGCTAGGCCAAAAACTCAGTTAAAATCTCAACATAAGCTGTTAAATGCCTGGGAAAAAAGAAAAATCTTGACCTGGTGCCAAAAAGATAACAATGTTGGCACCAGGCGGGCCTCATCGGGGAGATTGTTCCACAATTGGGGGGGCCACCACAAAAAAGGCCCTCTCCCTTGTTGCCGTCTCCAAGTTTCTCTCAGAGTAGGCACCCGAATATATAATGCATAATATTAGGAAATATGCTTGCAAAAAAATGTTAGGCAAAATTGCATCCCAAAATGCATGTTTTAAGAGAAATGTGCACAAATGTATGAATTTTTATGTGAACATTTAGAAAGAAAATCTCAAAAGTTCGGGATGAAATAAATGTAAGATTGGGAAAATGATACAGTGAGAGAAATTGAAATTAGTAGGTAATTCCATCCAAACACTGAATTAAACGCATTGTTATTATTTATTTTATTTATTTATTTTAATCCATTTATATACCGCCCCATAGCCGAAGCTCCCTGGGCAGCTTACAAAAATTAAAAACATTGAACATTAAAAACACCGATATTAAAATGCTGTGATATGAACAGCCCAATCCTATGCATATTAGTTCAGAAATAAGCATTCAAAGGGAAAACTTACTTCCAGGTAAAAGTGCTTAGGATTGCAGCCAAAATAAAGGTTGAAAAATAATTGTTGTTAGATAATTTTGCTAATTTGATACTGGTCTACTTTAGAGAGCCATTGTGAGTATCTTTCTGATTACGTGTGAGATGCCAGCAGGGCTGGAGGAGGACAGAGGTGATATTTGCCTCTCTATCCTCCATATTTAGCTTTTTTCTTTCTTATTAAAAATATTTAATCTTATATAAAAATACAGAAGTATAAGGGCTTATTATTCGAGAACAATCACACCAATTTTGCCAAATTTTGTTTTAAACTGAAGCATGAGCAGTGTAGATGTCCGGAAGATTTTGAAACTTTTGCAGATGACACAAAAATGGGTGGGATCACTAGTACCCTAGAAGACAGAAACAAACTTCAAAGTGATCGTGATAGACTGGAGCGCTGGGTTGAAAACAACAGAATGAAATTTAATAGGGATAAATGCCAAGTTCTACACCTAGGAAACTGAAACCGATGGAGGATACTTGGCTCAACACTACAACAAGCAAGAAGGATCTTGGAACTGTTTTAGATCACAAAATCAACATGAACCAACAGTGTGATGTGGCTACAAAAAAAGCAAATACTATTTTGGGATGTATTAATAGAAGTATAGCTTCCATATCACATGAGGTACTTGTTTCCCTCTATTTGGCACTGGTTAGGCCTCATCTTGAGTATTGCGTCCAGTTCTGGGCACCACACTTCAAGATGGATGCAGACAAGCTGGAGGGGGTTCAGAGGAGGGCAACAAGGATGATCGGGGTCTGGAAACAAAGCCCTATGAGAAGAGACTGAAAGAACTAGGCATGTTTAGCCTGGAGAAGAGAAGACTGAGGAGAGACATGATAGCACTCTTCAAATACTAGAAAGGTTGTCACACAGAGGAGGGCCAGGATCTTTTCTCGAGCATCCCAGAATGCAGGATGTGGAATAATGGGCTCAACTTACAGGAAGTCAGATTCCAGCTAGACATCAGGAAAACCTTCCTGACAGTTAGAGCAGTACGATAATGGAACCAATGACCTAGGGAGGTGGTGGGCTCTCCCACACTAGAGGCCTTCAAGAGGCAGCTGGACAGCCATCTGTCAGGGATGCTTTCAGGTGGATCCCTGTATTGAGCAGGGGGTTGGACTTGATGGCCATATAGGCCCCTTCCAACTCTACTATTCTATGACATGGTGTGCAATAGTTGATTGGTGCTTTCAGGAAGCAACAGCTAATAGCAAAAATCACCACAACTGCACATCAGCAAGTAACAAATCCCAATCTAACACCCATCCCAAAATTCTGCAATGAGCAGAAGTATCTATATGTACAAGCAGACATGCTAGCAACACAACTCAATATAGATTCTGCCAGATCGTTCTAAAATGAAGGCAATTTAATGCGTAATATGGTTAGGCAGGACTGTGGGGGGAATGAACAATTCCTATCTCCATGCTTTCCTCCCCAAAAAACACTTCTCCCCAGATACTTTTCTCCTGGCATGGATCACTTCCTGGCCTACTGTGAGAAAAATATATGGGGAGATAAAATTGGGGGGGGGGGGGTAGATAACCCGAGGCAAAGGTCTGTTTCCCGCTCTCAACCAACCATGCTGAACTTTAAATTTTCCACTTACGCCCTGTGGTATATGGCATAGATAGCGACCCAATGCTTTTTTATCCTTTAACCACAGGTCGCCGCCACCTTGAGTAGCTACACATAAAGGAATCCTCCTAATACGGCTCTTCAGTCATTTCAGCTTATTTATGGGGTAGACTCAACAGAAGGAGGCGTCCTCCCTGTACACCCTCCCCCCCTCCCCGTTTTACAAATTTCCGTCACCACGTTCAACGGAGACTAACGTGAGCCAGTGTTCTGATCAAGGCTGATAGATAACCAGATAGAAACCCAGCAAGGCCTCTTCCCAGAGGAAACACATTGTCCGCTGGATCATCTCCTCACATGGCCAGCATACCTTCGCTTAGCCACGGAAGCCATCTTGGGTTCAAGTCTAGGTTCTGTAAACATGGCCAGAGACGGAGCAAACCAGACAGAGAAACAAAGTGTACATTCCCTAAGGAGCATGATTAAAGTTTATGATTATTATTTTTTTAAGAAAGAAAGAGCTAAATGGGGAGGGGGTTTCCACGGGCTACAATGCTTTCTCAAGCAAGTTCAGATGCAAATGCCAGCACAAGCCAGAGATCTTGGAAAATTGCATAACAGTTTTCATATGTTCCTCTCTGGAAGGTTGAGAAGCTGTCTCTCCATCCGCCTGTACCTCTGTTTGGCTTGGATCGTTTGCAAAGCTGAGTTGCTTTTGTGATGAGGATTCTTCTCGTTGGGCATGGCCTGTCTAATTCTAGAGGGGTGTTTCCCATAACCTGCCACTGAGGATATAGGAAGATGCCTTGCAGTGGCTGGGTTCATACAACACGATAACCCACAATAAGATTGAGTATGGGTTGAGTGTGGGTTGTCGTTGAACCATGAGTTGGTGTTAAAACATGGGTTATCATGTTGTCTAAACCTAACTACACTAACAAACCATGGTTTGTTAACCAAAATCAACCCATGAAGAGAATCCATGGTTTGTTGTTGAGTTGTGAACTGTGGGTCGTTCATGGTTAACAACAAACCATGGTTTGTTATCACGGATGGGTTCAGACAACAACACACATTTCAACAACAATCCACACTCAACACATACTCAACCCTTGAGAGTGGGTTATCGTGTTGTGTGAATCCAGTCACTGTTTCAGGCCATGGTTCCATTTAGCCCAGTATTGTGGACACTGAGTGGCACCAGCTATCCAGGGCTTCAAGCAGGGGCTTTTCCCAACCCCACCTGGAAATGATGGGGAACAAATCTGGAATTTTCTGCATGCAAAGATTAAGCTCTTAACACTGAGCTACAGGCCCTCCCTTCATTCAGCTGGGGTCATTCGCTGAATAGAAGGGAAATTCCTACAAAATTCAAGAGCGCTCATGACACTCCTGTGAAGTTTGGCTTAGAGACAGAAAATACTCTTAAAGAGAAACAACGATGGACAGACTGAGCAATCGTTGCCCATAATGTATGCACACACTCGTCTCTGTCCAAAGAGGTCTTGCAGGTTTTGGAACAACAACAACAAACCTGCAACATCTATTTAAGCAGAGATGAGAGTAGGATGGTGTGTGTAGAATGGAAAACACTTTAAAAGGAGCTTGACAATTTATCGAGAGTCAAGGCAATCAACTAGCGTGGACATAATATATTCTCTGCACCAGGCTCTTGCTTTCCCTGGTCCAAATGTATAAAATAAGAACAGCATCTCACAGGGTTGCTCCGATGGCGAGCCATGTAAATAAGTCACAGTCAAATCTCCAAAAGACAACACTGTAGGCACCACCCGTTAGAATACCATAACCGCGCACCCCTATGCATATCTCCCCAGAAGTAAGTACCGCTGAGTTCAATGAAATGTACTCCCAGGTATATGGGATTATAGCTTTGTTTGGTGAGCATCCCTCTAACAGGTAGTGTCTAACTGTTTTAGCAGCACTGTTCTCTTTGCTAAGGTGGGACGGAGGGCCCTTAACTTCTGATCCAAGCCTTGCATTCCACAGGACGTGCCAGAGTCCTTTGAACATTGCTGATGCCCTCTTCAATCCTGTCTTAGAGTGTCCTGTTGCAAAAAAACAAACAAAAGTACCCCGAGCTTAATAGGGATGCTTTTACTGCCAACTAACAGCGACCTAAGAGTCACTGATAGGAAGATCTGGACTGTCGCTTCCTGCCTACCATTGCATTGCAGAGTCCCAAGACCAGGGATCATCTGCGCAACCGTTGAATAATTTAAAAGGCAATTCCGTGGTCAGCAAATGCCAGGCCTTTATCATTCCGTAAATCAGGGTCCCAAATGATCCTTAAATTGCATTAAGCAATGGATTTCACACCTTCCACTCATTTTTTTGGGGGGGGGATGTTTCCTTTAGCTATTGATTGCTTCCCCCCCCCCCCATAGGACATTGATTGCAGACAGGCAGGCGGCTATTCCAAGAACGATGCACACGCAGCGCCGCAAACGATGCTGTCCAGCAGAATGCATCGGCCAAAGAGAGCCCTGATAAATGGGCCCTCTCACCCCATTTCGGGATAGATCCACAGCCCGGTGGGGCCTACCTGGAAAGAGAGCCGAAATAAATCTCGGCCTTGGAGGAAATGGCATTGCTGCCAATAGTCGCGATGAATTCCACTGAGAATGAGAGTCGCTTCAGCAGGAAAGTTACTTATAGGAAACCTCACTCAGGAACAGGAAGTTCACAAAGAACACAGGAAGTGCCTTCTCCAAGATGGACTCTGTTTTTCTAGCCCAATGTTGTCTACCCTGATAGTGGGTTTCCAAGGTCAGGGAGAGAAGGGTCTTTCCTATCACCTATTTTAACAGGAAGACACCCCAGATTGAACCTGGGATGTCCAGCATGCAAATCCCATGCTCTGCCTTGGAGCTCTAGGAGTAGAGGACTCGCATAGCAATGGACAGGAATATAGGAGCAGACGGAACAGTGAGCGGTAAAACTCAATTGCACAAGGACAGTGGTGTATATATGAACTCCATCACACCAGCAGTTTAACGCCCTCTCGCCACATCTGGTATCTGGTTTTGCAGCGCAGGACTCACATGACGCCGTCCCTGTCTTGCACCCATCTTGCCTCTTTTCCTCTGTTTTGCGTATTATTTTGGTTCGGGGAAAGTCTAGATTATTTTCCCCAATCAGATTTAATGCGCTCTTAAGCCTCCGTGTGTTGCTGTCCTCTCGCTTTTTCCTTTGTTGGGGGCATGTGCTATGGAGTCCTGCCGATTAAAGGGGAGGGTGGGGCGATTCTCCTCCTCCAGCACTCTGTGTCGAACATACAGACTTGTGCTTAGTCGATTGAATGGACTTTTTACTGCTCCAACCCCACCCTCATTGCCTACAGAAACAGAACCCAGCCAATGAAATGTTAAATCAGGAAATTGCTAGACAATGAAACTAGAGCGGG
The DNA here is from genome assembly GCA_029215795.1 of Anniella stebbinsi. Taxonomy (NCBI): domain Eukaryota; kingdom Metazoa; phylum Chordata; class Lepidosauria; order Squamata; family Anniellidae; genus Anniella; species Anniella stebbinsi. The sequence continues at coordinate 93,779,405 of JARDYH010000008.1, read as the reverse complement.
GGGGGGGGGTGGAGCCCACGCCCTTCAGAGTACCAATGAACTGGAGGCAGAAGGAGAAGGGGCAGGGTGGAGTGGAAGAACAAACAAGCAAAAGGGAGGTTTCACAGTGCAGCGAAATGCCACAAACCCACGTGAAAGGGACCATTAGCTTGACACTCTTATAAAATGGAGGTAAAAACATGGAGGCAAACCAGGGGGAGAACTAGGTGTGATGGAGCCCTGTATATGTACATCTTGTTTCTAGCCAATCTGGACCTGTTTTGTTGGAACCTATCAGAGTGGTCAGTGTTGCAACCTTCACTGTCAAACAGCTCCTGAATAAAATTCCCAGTGCTTCTGAACGACACAAACTAGGTTCAGAGAGTAACACCAGAGGACCAAGTAGGGCCTATCGTCAGGGGTCAGCACAGTTGGGCAGCTGCCAAAGGACTAGATGCTCAAATTCCCTTATATACACCCAGACAACATTTAAGATCTTCAGAGGAGGCCTTGCCAGTCATTCCTAAAAGAACGGGATGTCGCCATGAAGAATCTCAATGGCGGGTCTTCTCTGCTGTGACACCTCGCCTGTGGAATGAGCTCTAAAAGACATGACATACAAGGAATAATGGATGGGGAAGGAGGAAGAAAAACTTAAGTAGACTGATTTACATATCCACCTGCAAGGAGGAGGGACTTCTCTGCTATGGCACCCCAGCTGTGGAACAAGCTCTCTAGAGAGGTTCGCTGGAACCAACGTTATACTCCTTTTGATGCCAGGCAAAGACCTTTTAATTTTCCCCAGTATTTTGATAGTTTATCATCTTAGTCTTTTAACTTGGCTGTTTTAAATCTGTCTTTTAAATCTGCATAAATCTCTGCATTGCTGCTCGGTTTTATCCTGGTCGCGCTTTTATGTTGTGCTTTTATCTTGCGTTTTTATACGGTGGTTTGTTTTATACTTTGAATTGTATTCAATGGCTTTGACTTTTGTGAACCACCCAGAGAGTTTCAACTACTGGGCAGTATAGAAATGCAATAAATAAATTAATAAATAAATAAAATTATGCAGCTGCCAACTTGCAGCCACCACGGGCGTTTTCCCTGAACCTGCCCTTTTTAAAAGTGCTGACTTACTGCAACTTTTTCCTTTGCTCTGAGATCGCCGCCTTCTTTCCTCCATTTTTGGCAACTTTGCTTCGGGTTGAGGCTGTGGGCGTTCCTGGCGGTGGATCAAAGCCCAGGGTAGGTTGCAAGAAGCATGGGGAAACAGACCAGCAGGTAGGGGGCAGGCTCAGCGAGCCAAATGGCCACCGGTACGGCAGCTCTTCCATCCGGCTAGCCCTCGCTCCCTCCTGCCATTGGGATCTTTCCGTTTCTTCCACACGCATTTTTCCCCCTTTCCGTCACGTTTATGAAGAACGTGTGAATTTTAGTACGTTCTTATCGGAAAACACGCCAAAGAAAATTCTCACCCGTATTAGGGCTGGGGGAATCAACAAGGCTCCTCAACATTTTCCAAGTTCCACCCTCAAGCCACCGTCTGCCTTGAACCTGTTCCTGACTGTGAGCTTCCCCCCTCCTACGACGACCCAAATGGGAAGGATATACATTTGGGTGCCCTTTTTTTTTTTTTAAGTGTGCATCGCCATGCATGCTTCTCCCATTCACGACAGCACAAAAGTACACGTTTCTCAAATTGGAGTGCACATTTTTTCTGAAGTACGCATTTTGTGAATGAGCATTGCAAGCTCAGGATTGAGCGAGCTTTGCCCACAAGATTTGCTCACGTTTGCATACAAGGCTGCGAACTCAACAAGTTCTGGCCTTAAACAAACGGAAACGAAATTTCCGTACATCCTCACTAGGGAGTATGTGCCCCTTCACACACACCCATCAACAATGAGAAGCATTTCAACAACAGCAACAACGGGAGTAGGGTTGGATCCAGACTTAGTCATGCTTAGAGTAGACCCATGGAAATCAATCAGAGCCTAGATCTACACTCCTTTATAGTGGCATTGAAGCACACTTATAGCTGTTGGGGCACGATACACATTCCATATGCCGCTTTCATAGTGCTATTTCCAAGTTTTTCTTCCTCATTCGTCATGATTTTACACAAGAGCTGAGTTCGGGCAACATATTAGGCAACGGAGGGAGGAATCGCACACTCACCATACATTATTTTCCCAGTGCTTGACACATGACATGTCATCCTCCCCCACCACGTGGCTGAAAGTCCCGGCGTCCTTCCGGGCTGCTGGTGCACCTCCCTCCCTCCTCCCTCAGTCCTCCAACCCTATCCCATCATGCACTTCAAGTTCTGCTGACTGTATAGGAGGGGGGGGGGTTCAGTCGCTCCTGCCAGGGAACTCTATGACCAACTGGAATAATACACAGAGAGAGGAGGGACCCCGACACACGACACGTTAATCAACGGGTTTCGGGATAAGCAACTGTTGTTTTTCCCTGTTGTTTTATTCACCAAAATAGTGTACTGTCAATTGTGTGTGCGTTGTGTGTTGCTTGACACATGACACAATAATCAACACAACTGAAGGTTGATTCTCTCCCCCCCCCCCCATTATTGTGTCAAGCCACGGTGTAGATCTGGCCTAAGTCTGGATCCAAACCAGAGGATACATTTCCTTGTCAGCTGATTGACCATCATTTGGGGTGGGGGTGGGGCGATATACTCGCTTCAGAATCCTTGAGTGGGATTATATTTCTCAAGGGTTATTTGTCCAATTTCAAAGGGTAGACTGACAGCGTCTGAAAAAAAACCCTGCCATTCCCAAATATGCCGGGAGAACAGACAGAAGAAAAAGTACTTGTCTCTCCACAATCCAGGAGAGCATTACCATTCAGATACCGGGCTCAGAAATCCTCCCCGCCTTTCAAGGCTCAAGGGCTATCCAAACAGACAAAAGGAAGATGAGTGGATTTAGCAGCATCTTGAGGCACATGGTTCATATTTAGCCTAAGCTTCTTGAGCCGTCTTGCAGACCATACGGCTCGGGAAGAGCTTTCAGACACACAAACTATGCACGGAAGTCCAGATTTAGATACAACCCAAGATACATCCACAGATATTCGCTGCTTCTGAGCAATCTGCATCGAATCGGGGCCGATTAAATTAAAGTATTAAGTCCGTGTTGCCTTTAAAAATTTTCAAAGACATCTTTGGGAAGCTGTTATGTGGAAAATTTAAGTAATAGGTTTAGAACAAAAGGACAGGAGGCCATCTGTACAAACAGAGCCTCTCCTAGGCCTAGGGCCTAACTCACTTGTAACTACTGTCCCAATAGCATCGGGCTTTGTTAACCCTAGTGCACACCATAAATGAAACACATTTTTCAAAGTTTCTTTTTTATTAAAACAAACGTTCTTTCTTTTTTTAAAAAAAAAACTCTTGGCATTTCCCAATCACCTCAGCATTTTCCCCTCTTATACACACACAAACACAGACAGCAGAAAGAAAGACATGGTGAAAGGTAGGCTGACCATCTGAAAAGGAGGACAGGGCTCATGTAACTTTAACAGTTGTAGAGAAAAGGGAATTTCAGCCAGTGTCATTTGTATGCAATTAGTTCCTGGTGAAATCCCCTCTTCATCACAACTGTTAAAGTTGCAGAGGCCCTGCCTTCTTTTGTATCTGGTCACTCTAGTATAGTGCCTGCAACTTTAACAGTTGTGATGAAGAGGGAATATCACCAGGAACTAATTGCATACAAATGATGCTGGCTGAAATTCCCTTTTCTCTACAACTGTTAAAGTTACATGAGCCCTGTCCTCCTTTTCAAATGGTCAGCCTAGTGAAAGGGACACACAATGTCTATTCCGGCCAAGGTAACATTCTTGGCTGGAAGAGACATTGTGTGTTTGATTGTGAGCCAAGGCTAATGGTGATCAATGGCTTTGAGAATAATGGTATGGGCTACCTGAAGCAACTCCAGATGGTCCAATCTATCACTAGTGTAGTGGTAAGCACATAAAACACAATTATCAAACAAGTAGTATCTAATATTCAGCCACAAAAATGTACAATAACTAAAAATGATGACTAAACACTGAGATTCTCAATTTCTTAAGAAATATTTTTACAAATGAAATCAGCTTGTCAGGTATTAGCGGCCACCTCTCTCTCAGGAAAACATTTGGAAGTTCATAGAATCCTAGAATAGTAGAATTGGAATGGGCCTATAAGGCCATCGAGTCCAACCCCCTGCTCAACACAGGAATCCACCTGAAAGCATCCCTATGGTTGTCCAGCTGCCTCTTGAATGCCTCTAGTGTGGGAGAGCCCGCCACCTCCCTAGGTGATTGGTTCCATTGTCGTACTGCTCTAACAGTCAGGAAGGTTTTCCTGATGACTAGCCGAAATCTGACTTCCTGTAAGTAGAGCCCATTATTCCGTGTCCTGCATTCTGGGATGCTCAAGAAAAGATCCTGGCCCTCCTCTGTGTGACAACCTTTCAAGTCTTTGAAGAGTGCTATCATGTCTCCCCTCGGTCTTCTCTTCTCCAGGCTAAACATGCCCAGTTCTTTCAGTCTCTCCTCAAAGGGCTTTGTTTCCAGACCCCTGATCATCCTCGTTGCCCACCTCTGAAGACGCTCCAGCTTGTCTCTTCACACATCCGGCATGATTTCAAATTGAATCCTATAACTTCCACATAGGGATGTATGAGAAATTAATTTCAGTTTGTTTTTGATCAGGATTTTACCCTGTTTGCACCTTTCAGACTGAACATGGACTCCGGCAGGACCCACACTCCTGCTTTAAAACGGTTTGTAACAGTAGTGACAACCGTTGGGGCCCAGGCCACACTCCATATACAGTTTTCAATCCGTTTTCAAAGTGTCATATCCTGTTTGGTGTAGTTCTGCCCTGACTCAATCTACATTTCCGAATTTGAAATATGATTCGCCAATTTATAAAATGCATTTAACAGCATGCGTGCATTTGAAAAACGTACACGGAAAAAAATGCTTACTGATTAAAACTGTTCACAAATATGCTTGATTCAATGTAAGGAGAATGCATACATTTCAAATATGCATACAACTGATGCAAACTTTTGGGAAACCGCACCAAAAATAATACATACGGATTTCCCTACGGAAAGAGGGAAAAACGACGCTCACAAACTGATATGGACTTAAGTCAGAACAAACTTTGAGACTGAATTTGGAGAAATTAACTCAAGTTTTCCCAATTCGCAATTCAGCGGTCGTGATGAATAGTTGTGATCTACAAAATAAATTTAAAACGATGTTTTTCCGCAAAATTCAGCGCTATGCTGAAGCCCATCACACGCCACTTCTGTCAGTAATTACGTACTAGTTTCTTATTGGCTCCTTCTAAAAATGGGCGAGAATTTAATTTGGTTTGTTTCTTTATAAGTTCTTACCAACATTTGCAATTTTCTTCATAGGGTAGAAAGAGCTTCAACTGATGTGTGGAAAAATGAAACTGACAAACCTGTTCATCCAGGCAATGGGTCTTGGGTACTTCGGTCTTAAAAGCATGAATTCCTGTGTATGCCCCTCTTTTTCTGATAGGCTTCTTATTATAGCAGCTACCTGGCAGGCAAGTACATCGTGCTGAGCTCCATTTGGGAAATAGCTGTGCCTGTTGAATTTGGCCAATGCAGGTGGAAATTTCATTGGGTTTGTTTTTTTTATAAGAACCTACCAAAAATTGCAAATTTCTTCATAAGCCGGATAGAAAGGAGTTGAGATTTCAAACGTTCACATGCAGAAGTGAGAGAAATGGGCAGATTTATCCTACCTCCTCCCTAAAATTGCCACTGGTTGGTTTGTTTGATTTTTTTTTGTTTTCAATCTTCTTTCAGAGCCTCGGTTGGAATTTTAGACATTGGTAGAACATGTGCTTCCTGCCTCGTTGAATTTGTACAAGATTTCATCAAGTCCAGTGCAAGGGCCAACCAGTTACTCCTAAGAAGCTCACAAGGAGAGCTTGAAAAAGACAGCTGTCCCCTACTCTAGGGGTGAACAAACGTTAGATCTGGATCTGGTGAAAGATCTATGGGTGACATGCAATTCTTCAGAAATGCTTTCTGCATGCCAATTGTTTAATAATAGCTGCAACTAAATGACTGTCCTAAATTGCGCTAAGAATGGGGGAGAAAGTCATGTTGTTTGCAATTTAAATGTGAACTTTCCTGGTCCCGTACTTTCAATCTACCATGTGAACAAACTCAGTTATCCTTCAAAATTCATATTTCTCTGAATTTTGCAGTGTTCTCCAATTTAAAAATGCATATCTTAGGGGAAAGTGAGATTTTAAAAAGTATTATGCTAGGAAAATAGCTCGCAAAAACATGTATATTGGATAGGGTGACCAGATTCTGAAGATCAAAATCCCGCCACCCCGCCACCCCACCCCCCCAAAACAACCCCCCCACAACGTGCCTGCGCTGCCCCACGCCGCCCCCCCCTGCGCCGCCCGCCCCACGTTCCTTAGCGGCTGGGGCGTCCGCTTCCCTCCGGTGCTCGGAATCTACTGAGAAACAGGCTTCCTGGCCTGTCTCTCAGTAGCGCGCCGGGTGATGACGTCATCACCTGGCGCGCTACTGAGGGACAGGCCGTGAAGCCTGTTTCTCATTAGATTCCGAGCACCGGAGGGAAGTGGATGCCCCAGCAGGTAAGTGCCTCGCGCCGCCGCCCGCCCCACACAGGCCGCCCGCCCCACCCGCGACGCCCCCCACCCGCACCGCACCGCCCGCCCCACCCGTGCCGCCCCCCCACCCTACTCCTTTCCCTCAGCATTTGATCCTCAGATCTAGACACCCTTATGTTGTTGTTATTATTGTTGTTATTATTATTATTACCTTTATTTATATCCTGTCTTTTGCCCAATACTGGGCCTCAAGGCGGCTTTACAAAATTAAAACATGAACAGTTAAAAGCTATAAATAAAAATATGCAAAAGTTAAAAAATATAATTAAATAGGTTTCAATATTAAAACATTTCTGTATTTAACATACATACTAAGTTTTTAAAATCATAAACATAGATGGAGGTCCACATTATTCACCAAAGGCCTGCCGGAATAAGAAAGTTTTTGCCTGCCTCCGAAAACATATCAAAGAGGGAGCCAGTCTAGCTTCCCAGGGAAGGGAGTTCCAGAGCCTTGGAGCAGCCACCGAGAAGGCCCTCTGCTGCGTACCCATCAGGCATACCTGGGATGTTGGTGGGACTGAGAGAAAGGCCTCCCCAGAAGATCTTAGAGCATGGGCAGGCTCATAGAGGAGAATACAGTCTTTCAGATAACCTGGACCTGAGACATATAGGGCTTTATAGGTGATAACCAGCACTTTGAATTGTGCCTGGAAACAGACCGGAAGCCAGTGGAGCTGTTTTAACAGTTACATTAAGCTGTCGGCATGGCTAATAGCTTTCTACAGACCGATCCTCCGAGAGATTTGTCACATCCTGATTCTCTAAGCTACTGACCACATCTTGTGCCAGTGAATTGCGTACGGCAATTATGTGCTATTGCACAGATGGTATCAAAACACTCTATGGTAATAGACACCACAAGGTCACTTCACATAGCGAGCGTGTTTAAACCATGGTTATGTAGCCACCATGGATAGGAATGGTTCACATGACATGCTAAGTCATAGACATGCCAAGTCATAATGTTTTGCTGAAAATGCCTAACTACCGTAGCTTAGCGTGTCATCTGAACAGGGTCACAGTCTCTTAAACCCTTCATGATTTGTTTCCAGGAGGGATGATACTGGCATATTATTATTATTATTATTATTATTATTATTATTATTATTATTATTTACATTTATATACTGCCCCATAGTCGAAGCTCTCTGGGCGGTTTACATATCACTCTACTTTGGCCTGCACCTGTGTTTATAAAGGTGCATGAAGACTGTTTTGTGTTCATATTTCCGTTTGCTCCAATTTGCAATTCGTTATGTTTGTTTATGTTAAATGACAGTTTTGATATTAAAAATAAAACTTTATAGTACATTGCTATAGAAGATAGCCTACTTCTTTTTTTAAAAAAAGCTTTATGAACATGGACTGGAATTACAGCGAAAATCGTCATTATTTGTGGACTGTGTGTGTCAAGGGCTTTCCAATGAAGTGTGCTCCATGAGAATCAGTGAACGGGAAGGCAGTCAAAAAGGGATGTCCAACTAACTCCTGACTTCGAATTATATATATAAGATTGTTTCTACATTTCATTCTATACATGTAAATTAGCACATGCAAATTTTATGAAACTTGGCTTCTCAGTTGCCTATCAACACCCTAGACGTCCTCCCAAGCATGGAGCTGGGGGGGAGAGCAGGAATCACTGGGCTTCATTTATTTAGACTATTTCTATTCTGGGGCTGCCTACACGTGATCAGCAAAACAAGACAGTCCCTGCCTGCCACCTTACAATCTAAAAAGACATGGCATACAAGGAAAAGCAGATGGGGAGGGAAGAGGAAAAACTTATGTTGACTGTCTTGCATATCCACCTGCAAGGAGGAGGGCCTTCTCTGCTGTGGCACCCCGGCTGTGGAATGAGAGAGGTTCGCCTGGAACCAATGTTATACTCCTTTCAACGCCAGGTGAAGACCTTTTTTATTTTCACCGTATTTTAACAGTTTATTGTCTCAATCTTTTAACTTGGCTGTTTTAAATCTGTATTTCGAATCTGTATAAATCTCTGCATTGCTGCTCATTTGTACCCTGGTTGTGCTTTTATATTGTGGTTTGTTTCCTACCTTGATGGTTTTAATTTTTGTGAACTGCCCAGAAAAGCTTCAGCTATTGGGTGGTTTAGAAATGCAATAAATATATAAACATTCAAAACAAACATTGAACAATGTGCACAAACATCATTTGCCTCACCCCCTCTATAACACAAAGAGAAGATGAGAAAAGTACTTGAACACCCAATATGCATCGACAAGAAAATAATACAGGCCTACTTCTTGCTGAGATGGTCTGTAATGTACGCTTCAGACGATATGGGTGGACTCACATCATTGAATGCTCATCTGTGCAAAAAAATAATAATAATTAAATCCGTGCATACAGAATATTAGCTTCTCAGGGAGAAGGCTGAGCTTGAACCCTCCTTGCTGGTGAGCTAGTTTTCTATGTGCAGGGAACTTTTTTGTATGGAGGACTATTCACTTATTAGTGAAGCCTGGAGTGGTACCATCCACACACAACAGGGAAGTATCAGCAGGCTTGAGGGAACACCAAGGTTTGCAAAAATGCACAAAATCTCAAGGGGGGGGGGGGCTAAGAAGGGGCAAAGACATCCCAAGGATCAGTGGTGCTTAGTGGCTGTGGAATTCTGGATGGTTGATGGGAGTGGGGGAGGCAGACAGAAAACTTGGGGTGGTTAATGGAATGGAGTGTCTTGGAAAAGGGCATTGCTAACTGGCTGGCTGTCAAACCTGAATACTCCTGAGGGAGATGAGAATGGAATGGAATATCCTAGAAAGCAGCAATGCTGGCTGGCTAGCTGAAACCCTAAACAAGACAAGAGCACTCCAGATGGAAATATTTGGTTGCAGGTCCATGTGTGCAAAGTATAGCATCATAGGGTCGGAAGCGACCTCAGAGATCATCTAGTCCAACCCTCTGACGGACGACCAGCCACCCTCTCCTTTAATGCTTCAAGTGAAGGAGAACCCAACACCTCCAGAGTAAGGTCGTTATCACACGGGCGGTTTTAAGCACACCCACCTCGGCTTTGCTCCACTTCTTCAGCGCTGGGTTCGCATGACCTCGTCCCCCCTCCTCCTGCTGCTCTCTCACCATGAGGTCACAGGTTTTAGTTTCCATTTTGATTTATCCCTCAACGGACAAAGTCTGAAACAGGCAAAGTTCAATGGGCCAAGCTTAGGTATCCCAGCTATACCGACCACGTGTGATTCAAAACACTAGACTCGAATATGAAACGGAGGGGGAAGCCACAGAAGCAACCTGTGGGGGGGGGGGTGGAATAGTAGGTGTGATAAAGCCCTAACTCTGTTCCACTGCTGAACAGCTCCGCTGCTGGGCACTTTCTCCTTTTATTAAGCCAAATCCACTTCCCTGCAATTCCTATCCATGGATTCTAATCCTGTCCTCGAGCCCAACAGAAAACACATCTGCCCCATCTTCTGCCTGACAGCCCTCCAGATGTTTGAAGGCCACTATCACGTCTCCCCTTAATCTTCTCGTCTCCAGGCGAAATAGCCCCAGCTTGTCCAACCGTTTCTTACAGGACTTGGTTTCCAGACCCCCTCACCATCCGTGTTGCAACTTCTCCAAACGCTCCCCAATGTGTCAATGTCCTTCTTAACATAGGGCGCCCAGAACTAGACACGGTCCTCCAAATGCAGCTTGACTAACACTTATTATCGTAATTATGATTAGGCAATGACATGTAGGCTTGTTCTGATATTGTGCATAGGATGGTTCACAATCCATGCATTTAAATGGTTTAGAAAAGGGCAGTTAGACCTTCTTCCTCTTTTGTGTGTGTGTGTGTGTGTGTATGGCTATGGAGTTGGAAGAAGGTAACAAAGGGCAGGCTGACAGAAAGACCACTAATGGGGCAGCCGGAAGAAAGAGAGAGAGCGGTTTAGTATAAGACAGGTACAAGCCTGCCCCCCTGTGGCCAGCAGGAGGAAAACACAGATGCAGAAATCTTTTGTTGTATGCCAAATTTGTGTTTGTGAAACGGGGTCCTGAGGATCATCGGTGTTCCTCAGAAGTTGATCTGGGGTTCTTTAAACAGAAGACCAGCAATGATGCACCACACACACACACACCCAAGACATTCAGCTATGCAGTGGTCTCCTGCGTTGTGTAGGGGAGGGAAAGAGCTGAGAATCAGTGGAGGCTGGTGGCTTCATTGTCAGTGGGGCAGTGAACCCACTCTGGGTTTCAGTCAGAACCAGTCTGTGCAGTTGCCCACCCCTGTAAAAACAAAATCTTCATTTTCTTTACCTGCCCTCCATCTCTGATAAATCAATATCCCTAAACAGAATACATTTGGGGAATGCTTTGCTAAAATCCTGTTTCTGTTATTACTTAGAGATACTTATTTTTCTAGATCCCTCCCCAAAGGGTCTCTAGCAGTAATAACATGAACTTTTGTATGGTGCTTTGAAGCATCCAAGGATGTCACATGCATTTTCTAGTTGTAATCCATACAACAACCCTGCAAGGGAAGTCAGAATTATTATTATTGTCCCTTGTGTTGCGGAGGGTGGGACGCAAGCTGAGAGGAAGTGACTCAGCTAAGGTTGATCTAGTATGTTCATAGAAAAGGCAGGATTCGAACACACAGAGGAGGGCCAGGATCTCTTCTCGACCATCCCAGAGTGCAGGATGTGGAATAATGGGCTCAAGTTACAGGAAGCCAGATTCCGGCTGGACATCAAGGAAAACTTCCTGATTGTTAGAGCAGTACAACACTGGAACCAATGACCAAGGGAGGTTGTGGGCTCTCCCACACTAGAGGCATTCAAGAGGCAGCCGGGCAGCCATCTGCCAGAGATGCTTTCAGGTGGATTCCTGCATTGAGCAGGGGGGTTGGACTTGATGGCCTTACAGGCCCCTTCCAACTCTACTATTCTAGGATTCTATGAATTCGACATTTAGTAATTCATAGCTCAGTCCGTCCGCCACTGCACCGAACTAGCTCTCTAGATGTCAAATCTCTGAGTCAGTGGGGGTATACGTAAACAGAACAGGATATTTCTCCCAAGCCCTTAGAAATACAACACTAAAGCAGAGAAACTGGGGTTGGGTACACTGGTGACGATGTATACAATAATAATAATGATAGTAATAAAAAAAGTTAAATTATTTAATTTTACAGTCTAGTTAAAATATACGTGTGTGTGTGTATAAAAGCAATGTAAACAAATGCATGGTATATATCAGGCCAATAAAAACACAATATTGTAATATTTAAAAACTATCTTTTCCATCCAATCACTTTACTAATACCAAACACGTTTCAACCTATGGCCTACTTCAGTGGTAAAATTTACATTCACAATTATACAAACATATATCAACAATTCATACAACACAAATATCAATATGCGCTACTCCAGTATGAAAATATTATTTATTAAAGATTCCTACTTAAAATCAAAGCAAAATATATCCAAAGATATGTTGTTGTTGTTGTTTTAAAAAATGAAATTTTAACTCACCAATTTAAGACTCTTGCCAATTCTTTTTCTCATATAGAATTATAGGACTGTACATGGTATAAAATAGGTAAGGGGGCCAAGGACTCCACCATAGAGGATTGGTTTTTAGTTTGGCAAGAGACTGCAGTAGTCCTAAAAGTGAATATATAAAAAGATATATAGTTAAAGCAAGTAATATACTACTTACAAAAAAATAAGCTGAAAATATAGATATATAAAACCACATACTCACATACAAATGTCAAATAATAATAAAATAGCTCAAGATCCTGCCCAAACAGTAACTTTCCATCTATCAGAGCAGCTTATAACTGCTTAAGGCTCCCAAAATTCTTAAAACAATTAGAACACAGATGTGAAGGATGAAGCCTAATTAAGGAGCTGATTACAACTTTAAGGGTGTTCATCCTAAGCTAGCTGATAACACCAGAAGACTCAAACATCACCAGCGAAACCACAAATCAAACACTTAATGGCCAAACATATATACATATATGATGTATACAGTTAAAGCTGCAGGAGCTCTGCCCTCTTTTGTATCGGTCAAGAGGGAAAGGCTCCTGCAGCTTTAACTGTTGTGATGAAGAGGGAATTTCACCAGGTGCTGCATGCATACAAATGACCCCTCCTGAAATCCCCTTTTCAGTGCAACTGTTAAAGATACAGGAGCCCTGTCCTCCTTTTCATATGGTCAACCTATCATGTTAAGCCAGAAAAAAATGTCTTACAAATCCCAGCATGCCCCAGCCGGTTCATGTTGGGAGGATTGGCGCCTGAGGCCTCATCTACAAGAATTCGGCTTTGCGCCTGGTTAGCCAATTATGCGCATATTCACAGAAGCGCATTTACGCCTAATGCCTCTGTACGAGAGGCAGCGAAGTGCATTACTGGATGACCGAAACACGCTTTAAACTGTTGACATGCGGAGAATCGCATGTTTACACGGTAAGGCGCTTTAACTCCCGCCGCAAATTAAAACTCGCAGTTTAACGCACATTCGATAATGCGCATAATCGGAGAGAAAATGCACCTCTACGCCCAATTTGTGCTCCGTTCTTGTAGAGGTAAATTTTTTAATGCACCTTGAAAGAGCTTTAAATGCCTCTTGTAGAGGCAGCCTAAAATCAAGGGATGAACATGCATGCGTAAAGGAACTTTTCTTCAAGCTAATCCATGGTACAATCCTGTGCATGTCTATTCAGAAGTAAATATGTCTGAATTCAATTAGACTTACTCTCGGGTAGATATGGATAGGATTGCAGCCAAAGCGTTCATTGGCTGCCATTTCAAATTGGTTATGGGACTCCCCCACTGATGAATTTTATTTCCCCGGCATCTTGTCAAAAAAGCAAGAAGTAAGATGCTCGAGGATTTCATTCAGAGTGCATTTTAAAGTGGAACAAACTAATTGTACTTCCCAGACTAATATACAGAAAAGAATGGAGTTTTAGGGGGGCAGGGGTTGCATCTCTCTAAGTTTTGTGACATAGTCCCCAACTCAAAAAACATGCCAAAGACAGATATAAATTCGCATTCTAGGTTAAAATGCATCCAAGAATGTGGTTTTGAGGATAAAACACATCAAAAAATGCAACTTTTGTTGCCAAGATCTCTTTTGTATGCACACACACAAACTCACACAAGTCTTGATCGACTCTCTAGTCCTTTTGTTTCGAAGGATGACCATCTGGGAGAATCACTTTGGCACGTTAACCCCAAATGGTCATTAATTTCTCCAGAAACGCCCTACATCAAGGTCATTGCTGTTGCTGTAACCCTATGCTGGGAAGGATGATTTTTGCTTTCTTGCTCCTGAACCTCACAGAGTCCCCTGTCTGATGTATCTAAGGTGCTTCAACACAACAGGGCCATCATGGCATAGTGGTGAGAGCATTGCATTAGGACTGGGGGGACCTGAGTTCAAATCTTTACTCGGCCATGATGACACCCCCTGAGAGACCTGGTAACTATCCCCAGCCTAACGAGGTCCATTTCTACACCTGTCTTTTTTCATGGGATTGCCCCTGGATGGTCTTTGTGCATCCAAATTACGCACAGGGTCTTCCGGGGGTGGGGTGGACAAGGATGGGTTTTCCCAGGGATAAAAAATCCCTGGGAAAACCTTATTCTTCCCGCAGTCCTGGGAACATCCTGAGACTGCGGGAGGTATGGGCGCCCATCCCGCCTGGTACCAGATACAGGTACAAAAGAGGGCAGGGCTCCTGCAGCTTTAACTGTTGTAATGAAGAGGGAATTTCACCAGGTGCTGCATGCCTACGAACGACACCTGCGGAAATTCCCTTTTCTATACACCTGTTAAAGATACTGGAGCCCTGTCCTCCTTTTAATGTGGTCACCCTAAATAAGGGTGCAGCCCATGTTGATCTCCTTGGAGGAAAGACATGACATCGATCTAATCAATTAAAAAGAAAATAAAACAAGGGTGGAGAAGAGAAGACCGCAGGCTGTACTTGGGGTCTGGAAGGGAAATTTGCCAGTGATTCAGGATGCCTCATTCTGCACCACACGAGTCACATGGAGGTATTTGCTCCATAAGCATTTTCCTGTAATGAAAGCTTCCTTCTGTTGGTGGTCTAGGGCGATCAAGACCGCATACCTTGCCTATGGCCAATTAGGGTGACCAGATAAAATCCAGGTCAGGGCTCATGTAACTTTAACAGTTGTAGAGAAAAGGGGATTTCAGCCAGGGTCATTTGTATGCAATTAGTTCCTGGTGAAATTCCCTCTTCATCACAACAGTTAAAGTTGCAGGGGCCCTGCCTTCTTTTGTATATGGTCACTCTAGTATAGTGCATGCAACTTTAACAGTTGTGATGAAGAGGGGATTTCACCAGGAACTAATTGCATACAAATGACACTGGCTGACATTCCCTTTTCTCTACAACTGTTAAAGTTACATGAGCCCTGACCTGGATTTTATCTGGTCAGCCTACAATAGATAGACTGCTTGGCCTCGTCGCAGCTGGGGGCCTTTCTCAACTTTTCCAAGACTCTCTTCTCTTCTCTTTGCTTTAGTGTGCCTGAACACACACGAGCTGAGGCTCAGAAGCCTCTAGAGCAGCGGAGGCCGGTAGCTCTGGAGTCAGTGGGGCGGTGCGTCCGCTCCAGCTTTCAGTCTGAACCAGACAGAACTCTGAAGGAGCCATCCAAGGTATGGATTCAGAGAATGAGATTGCTATTAGTATAGACTATTTGTTAGAGACTTCATAGAATTACAATGCATAGGCTAATGAAGCTGGTTTATACGGAATCAGTCCATTGCTTGGGTCCATCTAGCGCCCCTGAACTGTCTGTGCTGACTTGGTAGCTGATCTCCAGGGCCTTTGCAGAGACATTCCCATCACCTCTACCTGATTCTTTAAGGGTGCAAACCTATGCATGTTTAAACAGGAAAAAAAGTCCAACGACTCCCAGCATGCCCCAGCCTGCCAGCTGGGGCATGCTGGGAGTTCTAAGACTTTTTTTTGTCTAAACATGCATAGGAGTGTACCCTAAATATGGCAGGATCTACACTACTGCTATAAAATGGTTTAAAACGGTTTATAACAGTAGTGACAACTGTTGGGGCCCAGAGCACACACCATATACAGTTTTCAAAACGTCTTCAAAGTGTTATATCCTGCCTGGTGTAGAACTGGCCCCAGTAAATCAAGAGTGGGGAACATGTGGCTCTCCATAAGTTGCTAGACTCCCAGCTCCTATCATCCCCAGCTGGCATGGCTAGTGGGCAGAGATGACGGGAATTGTAGACCAAGGTTCTCCTGAAATTCAGCACTCAGCATGGCCAGCTGGGGAATGCTGGGAGTTGTAGAACTTCTTTCTGTCTAAACATGCATGGGATGGCACTCTACACTGGAGGTGCTGGGGGCTGAACCAGGAACTTCTGCATGCAAAGCGTGTACTCTACCACTGAGATATGGTACCCATACACTGGCTGATTTTGGATGACACAATAAGCAACTGGGGGAGGGGGGAACAATCATCAGTTGTATTGACTATCGTGTCATCCGAATGCTGCCATAGTCAACTCAGCGCTGATCCTAATCCACACCACAGTTGATTATTTATTACCATGTTGTGTGGGGAGTACCCCTTAGATGAACAACTGTAAAGTTGATTATTACCCCACCATTGACTATCGTGTTGTCCAAATTCAGCCATTGAAGTGAGCATAGGAAGCTGGTTTATAGCATTCGGACTAGTTGTCCATTGATCTCACCCAATATTGTCTTCTCAAACTAGAAAACGGTCCTCTGTTTGAAGGCACCCTCGGTTTGATAGGCTGTCCAGTCCAAGTCTTGCTTTAAAATAAAGAACCCTAAAAAGAGGGTTTCCCATCAGCATCTGCAATCCTATACCCGTCTTACCTAGAAAAAAGCCCCATTGAATTCAATGTGATTTACTTCTGAATAGACATGTATAAGCTTGCACTGTTCAATAAAAGTAGTGTCAACTTTCTCAGGATGTTAGGCATGGAAGAAAATACAGGTGTACAGCAGGGGTGATGAATCAGAGATCCTGCAGAGGTTTGTTGCACTACAAACCCCATCATCCCTGACCCATTGGCCATGCAGACCAGAGATTTCAATTCAATTCAATTTTATTATTACGGTCACAAGGCCAGCAGAGACCAGAGCTTGGAGTCCAGAAACATCTGGAGGGCTACAGGTTCCCCATTGCTGATCTACAGCATTTAGCCTCTGTGGTAGGCAGGCAGCACAAAGTCTCTTGATGGGCCAGGCCTGGGAGATGGGACTTTAGCCTTTTGGCATCTCTACACTAAGGGAAATCACATTGTTTACCCGGGGTTGTTGTGCTTCCTGGTTCTTAGCATGATTGAAATGAGCTGATTACACCAGAGGAGAGGAGTAACAAGGCGGAAGGTCCTGCTTAGTCCTTTAAATAGGCTGACCATATGAAAAGGAGGACAGGGCTCCTGTAACTTTAACAGTTGTAGAGAAAAGGGAATTTCAGCCAGGGTTATTTGTATGCAATTAGTTCGTGGTGAAATTCCCTCTTCATCACAACTGTTAAAGTTGCAGGGGCCCTGCCTTCCTTTGCATCTGGTCACTCTAGTATAGTGCCTGCAACTTTAACTGTTGTGATGAAGAGGGAATTTCACCAGAAACTAATTGCATACAAATGACACTGGCTGAAATTCCCTTTTCTCTACAACTGTTAAAGTTACAGGAGCCCTGTCCTCCTTTTCATATGGTCAGCCTAACACTACTGATTTCACACCGTTGGGGTTTATTCCAGCTCTAGGACGTGTGAACTTCCAGCAGTGCCAGCCATGGGCATGCTTTATTTTGCTCATGTGAAGAAGTCCTTTGTCTGGTCAGCACAGCTGGACCTTCTCTTTATTGTACTTGGTCCAGGTGAAGCCCACCAGCGAAAGCCAGGGAAGCCTCACCTGCCACCTTGCTTTATGTGGACGAGTCTTCATCACCGTCGCAAACGTTCTTGGCACAATTCAGTATGGATTCTCTTGACAGGGGTTAGGAAAGCAATCCCAGGCATCCACCCAGCCATGGCAGCTTTGCGATAGTGTACGTATGGGAAGGAAGTCTTGAAAACTCTCACTTCACTTCCCTCTGTGGGTTGGAACGCTGTGTGGGACATTCGTTCTGGATGACTAATTATTTGGTTTCAAAACAGGGCTTTTGTTTCTCCAAGTGTAGAAAGGCAACATGACCACGTTCTGTACTTTTGACCCCCGGGAAAGAAAAGCTACAGATAATAGAATTAAACCCTCATTTCACTTGCGATAATATTTGCATAAGCTCCCTTAGTAAAACGTTGTGTCCATTGCCAAATCTACAGGTTATCACTTCCATGGGGCAAGTGCTCAGAGACGGGGCTTAGGGAGTGAGAGGACTTTGCGGGGAAGCTGCTCCCCCCAAAATTGGACAGGCTGAAATCATAGGCCGTTTTCTATGCCCTATTTAGTCTGATGTTTCCTTCAAGACCCGAGCGCAGACAAAAAAACAACGGAGAGGATATATTTTTTATTGGACCAACAATTAAACATCCATATAAGGTTTCAAGGCCACACAAAAAAAAATTATTTTTCCTTTCTAAATCTCTGCAGCGATTTTTCTTTCCCAGGAAAGTAGGGAGGGGGTGGAGGACTGGATTGCATGAAGGGTACTCTCTAGCATGAGATCAGAAGGTGATCTTAGTGGAGACACGTGGTTACAAGTCTAGTAAAACAAAATAAAACACCGTAATGTGATGTCATCACACTTCAAGTTTCTCTGTGCCAGCTCCTCTTCACTGACTGCCACTTTTAGGAAAAGAGAAACTGAGAATGATTATGTTACTGTTTGAGCTGGGGATACCCACGCTGCGTTAAGACCACAGGATGCTGGAATAGAGATCATCACTTAGGGCACAGTCCTATGTATGTTTAGACAGGAAAAAAGGCCTACAACTCCCAGCATGCTCCAGCCAGCCATGATGGGGCATGCTGGGACTTGTAGATCTTTTTTTTCTTTTTAAACATACATAGGATTGCACCTTGAGAATGTGTCTTGCATGCAGAAAGTTCATAGGGTGACCAACTGTCAGGATTTCCCCGGATTTGTCCTGGTTTTTGTTCTATCCTGGGTGTCCCGGGGGATTTTCTGTAATTTTCTATAATGTCCTGGAAGGACACACTTTCCCCTTTAAGGCCGCTATTAGCATGGGGGGATGACATGTTTCCCTTCCCACTGCTCCAATGAGGGCCTTAAAGGGGAATGCATATCATTCCAGGACATTATAGATAAGGCCCCGATTGGAGCAGTGGGAGGTTGGCACATTTTCCCCTCCAATTTGGCCATTACCGTAGCAGGGGACTGAAGTACTTTCTGGAGGCACTGAAAAGCTACTTTCCCGCCCCCACCCACCCCCACTGGGTGTCCTCTTTTTTTGGTTTCCCAAATATGGTCACTCTAAAGTCAGTCCCTGGATCTCCAGCTAAAGGGTTGAGTAGCAGTTGATGTGAAGGACCTCTGCTTGACAATGTGGTGAGCCACTGTGAGTTGGAGTAGACACTTCTAGGCTAGATGAACAGTTAGCAATGGGTACATCTGTTAAGCATGATTTTGGTCATGTTCTAATTTTTCTACTTCTAGGTGCATTCTGTCACATTTCGATATCAAATTGTGGTTTAATTACTTTTACCCCACGTAAACATTTGCACATATTTTCGTGTGTGTGTGTGTTTTTAAAAATACACATTTTTGTACACTTTTTTTCAAATTCTCACTTTTTGTACACTTTGGAAAATTAGGCATTTTGGCCAGACATTTTTCCATTGAGCAGAGCATTTTTGTCTGCATTTTTACAAACACACGGTTTTTTTGCGTACACTGTTTCAAATACGTGTACACATTGTTTATTGTTCAAATGTACACATTATTTGTTGTTGTTAAACTGTATCAGAAAAGTACAGATTTCAAGGTCTAACTGCATTCCGGTTCATGTCCCGTTTCAGGAAGCACAAATTTGGTAAGTTCACATTGAATACATTTGGCTGCGTATGATGAAATTTTAATCGGATTCTGGATTTCTCTTATTGTTGAATGTTTAAATGGTCTGCTTATATATTTGTATGTAAATAGTTTTTATAATGCATTTTTAAGTTTTGTAAACCACCCAGAGAGGTTTGGCTATTGGGCAGTATGCATAGATATGTAATAAATGACAATAACTTTTGACAAATTTCTTACCCATTCTTACATGTAGTGTGGTCTGGTAGGGTGACCATATGGAAAGGAGGACAGGGCTCCTCTATTTTTCACAGTTGTATAGAAAAGCGAACTTTAGCAGGTGTCATTTGTCTGCATGCAGCACCTGGTGAAACTCCCTCTTCATCACAACAGTTAAAGCTGCAGGAGCCCTGCCCTTTTTGTATCTGGTCACACTAGTATAGCTCCTGCAGCTTTCAGAGAAAGCCGCCTTGGATCGCCCAGTCTCCTGCTGCCAGTGAGGGATTTATATTCCTTTTCTTCTTTAACTACTGTTTTACCGCACTTTATTAATAGGTTAGTTTCACATTTATTTTCTCTTCTGCTGTTCTTTGTTTTCTCTCTCTATCGCTCTTGAATATTCAGGGCTGTGCTTAGTTGCTCTTTTTGTGGTTGCTTTAACTCCTATGATTTCTTCTTGAAGAAAAAGCTGTGTACAAACGTATTAGGTAAATACTTCAAAAGAAAATAAATACTCTTTGTTATTCTGGACGGACACACACCCAAAAAGGGTACCGTTGTCACAACTTATTAAAAAATACAACCACTTCCTGCTCTTCTGCCAGGTCACATCAGTCCACCAGGAGCCGACAAGACGGAGCATTACTGAAATAATTTGTCCTCCTCTTGCTTTCAAGATAAGATGGGGAATGTGGGATTGATTTGCCTAGTAAAAGCGACACCTTTGAACATGCGGAACTCATCTCTGTCCTGTGCTCTGGCTCTCGAACAGTGCGCTACCCCTCCCTCCCTCCCTCCCCCCCTGACGTCCCCCCCTCCTTCGGACGTGTGAAGTTATTAAGCAGAACCATACTGATAGGCCTGAATCTCAGCAACGGGCTTTGGAATCAGGTGGGAGGAGTCCAAATCAAAGCGCATGAGAAAGACCACCTTCCGCAAGGCGGCTGAGTCCCAGGACTGCACTCCCAAAGCTTTTCCCCTCCCTTCCAACCCTGGAGGAGGACATGTTCTTTTGCCGCCACTAACACACACACACACACACAAATTCCTCCTCCTCCTGGGATGGTTTAATTAATAATTAATTGCAGCTGCCTCTAGTCCTGGTTTGCTGACTCAGACATGAGAAGGAATGTGAGCATCTTTAGCCATGTGTGAGAGAGAGGGAGACAAGATGTAACCTTTTAGATAGGCTGACCAGATAAAATCCAGGTGAGGGCTCATGTAACTTTAACAGTTGTAGAGAAAAGGGAATTTCAGCCAGGGTCATTTGTATTCCTCAAAAGACATTTCCCTGAGAGTTTCTGGATATTTCTTTTTTCTCATCCTCTAGGGTGACCATATGGAAAGGAGGACAGGGCTCCCGTATCTTTAACAGTCGAGCAGAAAAGGGAATTTCAGCAAGTGCTATTTGTATGAATGCAGCACCGGGTGAAATTCCCTCTTCATCACAACCGTTAAAGCTGCAGGAGCTATACGAGTGACCAGATACAAAAGAGGGCAGGGTTCCTGCAGCTTTAACTGCTGTGACGAAGAGGGAATTTCACCAGGTGCTGCATGCATACAAATTACACCTGCTAAAATCCCCCTTTCAATACAATTGTTAAAGACACAGGAGCCCAGTCCTCCTTTTCATATGGACGCCCTACCTCCTCCCCGCCCCCTCCTTGCACCCACTCAAAAAAGAAAGCTACTTGGCAGAATTTTCTTCAAACTTTTGTTGAGACAACCCCTCATTCTTTCTCTCTCTCTCTCTCTCTCTCACACACACACACACACACACACACACGCTAAAGCTGCAAGAGATCTGGGACATTGTAAAGGAAACAAAAATGGAGTCTTCTTGGCCACCATCACCATTGCTGCTGGTACTATCATTTGGAAGGGCGGTGGTGGCAGCAGCATTTCAAAAATGCCTTAAGGGCGAAAAGAAGAATGTAACACACACACACACACACACACACCAAAAATAGTTGGAGAATTTCTTCTCCCCCTGGAGAAATTCGGCAAAATGTTCTCCCACCAATAGAGTAGACAATTTCAGGAGGCCGTTTGCTCCCAGCATCCATGTGGCACATGGATGAACATTTGTCAACATATTTCATAAACATCTAGCGCATAATTGGTTGAAGCCAGTGGTCAAATGGTCGGCACTTCCTCTTTCTGAAGCCTGAAACTGCTAACAATTAAGAGCCACAAGGGGTAGGATAGGTTTTTCCTTGTTCATTGATCTTCAAAGGGGTTGAAAGCAGAGGTTTGTCCGGGATTCATTTTAAGTCAGGCACAGCTAAACAGTTCCGGTTGTGGCTCCTCCATCCCAACCTTCATCTAAAAGGGGCAGTCTAGGGAGCCTCAGCTTCTTCCCTGGGAACATAACCTCTCAGGAAGTTCTCACACAAGCGAACAACAACAACAAAAGGGGAGCTCCAGCATCCGCCACTGGTGTAGCCATCCCATGTGCAAATTTCGTGGTAGAACAAAAATGGTGCCGGGAGAAATCCCAGTCTCTGGAGAAGGCCCTTGATACATGCGCCACAGAGACTTTCCATCTCTTTGTGAGGGAAGGAGCTACTACAGAGGACTCCAAAAGTGTAGCTTGGGGAAAAAAGGAGAGTAAGGGGTGATAGGATAGAGGTGTACAAAATTATCTATGGTGTAGAGAATGTGGATCGGGAGACATTTTTCTCCCTCTCTCATAATACTAGAACCCAAAGGGGTCATCCCATGAAGCTGATTAGTGGGAGATTCGGGACAGATCAAAGGAAGGCCTTCTTCACACAGTGTATAGCTAAACTATGGTATTTACTACCGCAAGACGTAGTGATGGCCACTAATTTGGATGGCTTTAAAAGGTGGTGAGACAAATTTCTGGAGGAGGAGAAGGCTATCAATGGTTACTAGTCCTGGTGGCTGCGTTCTACCTCCAGTATCAGAGGTACAAAACCTATATACACCAGTTGTTGGGGAACGTGGGTGGGAGGGTGCTGTTGCACCATGTGTTGTTTGTGGGTTCCTGGACAACAGCTGATGGTCCACCGTGTGAACAGAATGCTGGACTAGATGGACCTTTGGTCGAATCCAGCAGGGCTCTTCTTATGTTCTTATGACGTTCATAGCACGGGGGGTTCCATCCTTTTAGCTTAGTGGGAGATTCAGGACAGATAAAAGGAAGGACTTCTTCACACGGCATACGAACTACAGAATTCACTTCCATAAGATGTAGTGATGGCCAACAATTTGGATGGCATTAAAAGTGGATTGGACAAATTCCCGGAAGAGAAGGCTCTCCATGGTTACTAGTCCTGATGGCTATGTACTACCTCCAGTATCAGAGGCAGTAGACCTGTGCACACCAGTTGCTAGGGAACATGGGTGGGAGGGAGCTGTTGCACCATGTCCTGCTTGTGGGTTGACAGCTGGTGGGCCACTGTGTGACCTGGGTGCTGGACTAGATGGGCCCTTGGTCTGATCCAGTAGGGCTCTTCTGATGTTCTTATGTTCCTACCTCCCATCATGTTGTGTCTTCCAGCTCTTAATACACATTTTCTGGGAGCTTTCACTTCCCTTTGTGTTGAAATGTTTTGTAATGCGCTTCCCTCTTCGATCTGCCTCAGCATTGACAGGACTTCGACTATTTGCACGGAACTCTTGAGACTGGAGCGTTTCTGGTAACCTGAAGCGGCTCAGAGTTAATGTCAGCCTGCAGGCAGCGTTACCCCTCCCAGAAGCGGAGGCTGAGGCAGTGTCAGAAGGGACGAGAGGCTTAGGATTGCTGGAGCCACACCCAGTGAGGCCTCGGGGCCACAGCACCCCAGGTGAAGAGATGGAGGAGTCAGATTGCGAAGACGAGGTACAAATATGATTTATGCAAAAGCGGAGAAGCTTTCGTTTGTGCGAAGGAGGAAGAGGACGAACATCACAGAATGATTACTTTTCATAGCGTTGGGAAACAGAAGGAAGTCACTCCGTTGACTCAGCCACTGGTCCTGAAAGCAGAATGTTGGGATTATAAAAGCTTATTTCTCTTCCCTCAGACATGTCCTATCTATTTTGAACCACATTTATTCACATCCTTGCCCAATTACCTTTCAGACTGTAAGCTTCCTAGGGCAGAAACCTCTCTCTCTCTCTCTCTCTCTCTCTCTCTGATTTGCTTGCTTGCTCATATATTTATTTAAAGGAGGTTGAATTAGTCTCAAGCCATGTCTACACCAGCCATTTATCCCGGGGTTGTCTCTAGGTCATCCCTGTGCGTCCATATGATGCACAGGGGATCCCTGGATCAACCGGGGATGACCTAGAGACGACCCTGGGATAACTGGAACTGGGGATATCCCGGTTTTCCCGCAGTCCCGGAACCATCCTGAGGAGCAAAGCTGGTGTGGCACGCGCTCCTGGGGTCCTGAAACAGGCACGGAGATGCGCAGGGGGTGGCTCCATGCTTTTTTACTTTTTTTGCCACGCATGACTCCTCCTTATGGCTGCCACAGCATCCCTCTCCCCTTCCGGGATGTCGCATGGCCGTCTAGATGCTGGGGAAGGGTCGCAGAAACAGATACGTCCACGATCCTCCCCCTCCCTCCCTCTACACCTGTAAGTGTAGATGAGCCCTCAGTTCATTGAACTTTGCTTCCAACTCAAATCCCATTGATGTCAATGGGAACTAAGTGCAATTTATCTGGTCTGGATTCAACCCAGAGCTTTCTAGGGGCCAACTGAAAGTATCCCAAGGCAATATACCGACAATCATATAATTATACATACAACACGGTAATGCTGCAATCCAATGAGCACCTGAACTTGAGATGTTTCCTATCAGACCCAGCCAGCATGGTCAATGGTCAGGAACGATGGAAATTGTAGTCCAAAACATCTGGAGAACAACATGTCACCTACCCGTGAGCATGTTATTTACCCCTGAGCAACATCTAGAGAGCATCACACCTGCCAATGAGCAAGTCCTCAAATATATAGCCTCATATATATCCTCAAAGCAGCTTAAGGCCATGCCCATGGTCTCCCCCATGTCGTTTTATATGTACAACAACCCTGAGAGGTAGATGACTGGCCCAAGTGAGCTTCCTGGGTCTTGAGTTCCAACCGGAAGCATATAGGCAGCCAGTGCAATTCCTTTAAGACTGGTGTTATATGGTCTCTTCGTGATGTTCTGGCCAGCAGTCTAGCTGCAGTATTTTGCACCAGCTGCAACTTCCAAGTCACCTTCAAGGGCAGCCCCACATAGAGTGCATTGCAGTAGTCTAATCAGGAAATTACCAGTGCATGCACTACTGAGATGAGAGAGATCTTTGCCTGGTTCCCTTGTCAAGAGAAGCCCATCTAACCCATCTCTAATGTCTTTCCTCTAGCAGGGAAAGACATTTTTATTTGAACTAGCCTTTCGCCCATAAGGTGACTAGTAAATATGTTGCAATTGGTTTTAACCGATTGTTTTATAGACATTTTACTTGGCTTGCAATGATGGTGCCTGAAGCCCAGATCCACCTGGGCCTTCCTTTTATGCCTCAACTCCCACAGTTGTTTGCAGCTGGGAGTGGGGGGGGGGGGGGGCTTGGCTGGACCCGAGCCTGCAAGGAGGCAGATACCAGGAAGAAGTCTTACAGGGCAAGCTATTCCCCAGGCAGGCAGTAGCAGCAGGAGCAACCGCTGGAAAGTTGCCTTGCAGTTCTCTGGAGCTTCCTCTCCTTGTGGATGTATTTCAAAAAGCCTGCTGGAATAAAAAAGTTTTTGCCTGCCTCCGGAAGTGTAGCACAGAGGGCGCCAGTCTGGCTTCCTTAGGAAGGGAGTTCCAGAGCCTTGGGAGCAGCCACGGAGAAGGCCCTGTCCCGTGTACCCGTCAGGTGTCCGTGGGATGTTGGTGGGACTGAGAGAAGGGCCTCCCCAGAAAATCTCAGAGCACAGGCAGGCTCATAGGGGAGGATTCGGTCTCCCATATGTATATATTGTATACGTAGCTCTTTTGAAAGAATGTTATGTTTGACCAGCCCACCTAAGCCATGGGGAAAGGGGAAGTTTTAAGGCCAACTTAGTTATGGGTTCAGTGTTGTATTTGCTGATGTGTACATTTGTTCCCATAGTTATGGTACCAGGTTCGCAAGTCAAGTGAAGAATCCACTCTGACTACTAAAAAAAACACAATACGTCTCTCTTCACCCTGAGACTGTAACTCATCTACACAACAGTGTTCATGTGGTAGGTTGCTTGTTTTTGAAGAAACACTTCCTGTAACAATCCTAAAATCTGAAATAGTCCAACGAGAAGCTCACCTAGTCAATGACTCAGATGGGGATTCTGTATGAGATCAGTTGCCACTTTACATACAATCTTTTAAACTGCTGGGATCTTTTTTTTTTTTTCTTCCTCCTGAGTATGAATTTTATGGCATTACAGAAGAAGAGGGAGAGGGGGCCGACAAGATGAGGGCTGGGAAACCTACACGCGTTTGTATTGATCCTTTAAGGTTAAGATCTCAGCGCACTTACATTATTCTAACCCGGAGAATTTGAAATTTATGGTCCCTCTTGAACCTCGCCAGCTTCCTCAAGAGAACTCTGTAGCCAGCCGAACGCCAAGCACCGTAAAATTTAAGGAGGTGAGAGAGAAACTTCCCAGAAAAAAAAATAAACATTTCATGGGAATGTAATAAGTCTTCCCTTATACGAACTCACCTCAGCAAGCTTGAGATTAAATGGTAAGGTATTCAAAATGGTAAACTGATATAATGTGTTGTGTGTTAGATACATTTGTTGATGGGCGTGCGGAAAATGCCTTTCTTTTAGGAGGGTCACATCTCAGAGTATGGACTTTTCCCTCCCCAAGTTATGAAGCCAGTGGCCAATGCTGAGTATTTCAGAACCAATTGGCTACGTTTATTGCCTTCCGCCAGCACGGACGGCAGCTGCACGCACCCTTTTCTCCATTCTTCCATCCAAAGGACCGTGTATTCATTCCCTTGGCTCACGGCAATCCCCATTAATCACATCAATCTGCTTGGTGAGGGGAGTGGAATTGAGAATTCCCTCGAATACTGTACAAGAAATATGGGGATCCTACCAGAAATGGCAACCTTGTGTGGTCTTCTCCAACCACCAACCGTAGTGTTTGGTATAACTTACTCCATATCCTGGTTACCAGGACGAGGGCCTTCTCTGCTGTGGCACCCCTGCAGCAGAATGAGCTCCCCAGAGAGGTTCACCTGGCACCTACATTATACTCCTTTAGACGCCAGGTGAAGACCTTTTTATTTTCACAGTATTTTAACAGTTCTACAGTGTGATTTTTAACCTTGCTGCTTACATTTGTATTTTAAATCCGTATTAATTCCTGTATGGCTGCTCGGTTTTTACCCTGGTTGCGCTTTTATACTGTATTTTAAATTATGTTTTTATACTGTCATTGTTTTATATTTTGAATGGTTTTTATGGTTTAAATTTTTGTAAACCGCCCAGAGAGCTTCGGCCATTGGGCGGTATAGAAACGCAGTAAATACATAAGTAATACATAATCCTGTCCTCTCTTTCTCTGCCTCCACCAGCAGCAGCCAATGCAGAGCCAGATCACTGCACCTAGTTCCTCTCTCAGGATGAGAAATAGTGAGAGGACGTTGTAACGGAATCAGGGAGCGCTGAGGAAGAGATGAGCTCCAGAGAAGATGTCAGGACTCAGCAATGGTTGGGCTCCAGGTATTCAGAAGCCCGGACCACAGGGGCAGCTGTCTCTCAGCTCAAGTGGGCCAGAAGTGGATGGGTGTCAGGAGCTGCTGGGGAGCTGGGGACAACTGCCCCATGTGGTGAGCCACTGGACTGCAAGGGGCAGCTTCTCAGGGTAGTACTCTCAGGCCCTGGACTGATCTCATGTGAAAATTAGAATTAGGGCCTTACATACCATTCTTTCAAATTTCAGAAGGGAGATCCGTTCCCATACTCTAGGAGCCACGCCAGAAAATCCAGAGTCCTGTAATTGCTCCAAAGCAGAATATTGGCTGATTTGGAGAGTGCTAATAAAACCATTTCTCACAGCGCTGCTCTGCAATTCCTACCCCTCACGTTGCTCCCTTTCTCCCACTGCTTGAGGTTCTCACATGCCCGTTGTTGTTGTTGTTGTTGTTTTCCCACTGCATAGTTCAACGTGGAAAGCATTCTTCAGTAAGAACATAAGAAGAGCCCTGCTGCATCAGGCCAAGGACACACCTTGCCTAGCAGGGGCCACCCAGATGTTTCTTGGGGAAACCTGCAAGCAGAGTATGAAGACAGAAAGTCTGAATTCGGACAACACGATAGTCAATGGTGGTGTGATAATCAACTTTACAGTTGTTCATCTAGGGGGCACTCCCCACACAACATGATAATAAATAATCAACTGTGGTGTGGATTAGGATCAGTGCTGAGTTGACTGTGGCAGCATTCGGACGACACAATAGTCAATACAACTGACAATTGTTCCCCCCCCCCCAGTTGGTTATTGTGTCGTCTGAATTCAGCCAAAGCCTCTCCCTTTGCTGCTCCCCAACAACTGGTATTCAGAGAGATACGAGTTGACTACAGAGGTTCCATCATGGCTGAGAGCATAGGCATGCACAGGGGATGTGCCGGATGTGCCCAGGCACACCCTAATTTCTCACTGTACATTCTCCCCAGACGGGGAGGTGGTTCATAGATGCTGCCTGCTCGTCCCCGGCTCCTTCCTCCTGCGGTACGAAGGGACAGAGACAAGCAGTGGTACTTTCACTTCATAATGTCCTTTATGATTGAGTATATTATGTTTGCCTTAAAAAAAATTCCCTGGGTGCACACCCTAATGAAATGTACTGCACATGCCTATGGCTGAGAGCCATTTGATACATCTCTCCTACCCCATACATTTGTCTCTAATCCCATTTCACAGCCATCTGAGTTAGCAGACATCACCATGTCTTGTGGCAGCAACTTCTATAAGCCGTAGTGTAGAGGCAAAATTTGACATGCGGGTTCTCGCCATGGTGGCCCCCATAGCCATGCCCCCGAGGAGAGTCCAACAATTCAGGCAACCATAGCAACAAAACAGTTCTAGCAGTTTTCATCTCTGCCAGGAGCAGGTCTTTCTTAAAGCTGATGGGTCTCAATTGCCCATTCAAGACCAATGCCCAGCTGCCACCCCCTAGATACTTTGCTTGGAAAATCCATTTCCCCCATCTACTGTGAGGATTGCCACCAAGCTCAGAGGGAAAAGGGAATTCTGAGGGGAGTGGCAGATGATATCAGTGTCCCTGCTAATAAAAAAGTGCCAGAGATATGTCCCTGTGAGCCCTGTCTCCACTACAGCACTGTCTGTAAGTTAAGTGTGTTGAGTGAAAATGTCCTTCCTTTTGTCTGCCCTAAATCTACTGCTTCCCACCCACCCCTAGCTGGATGCCCCCTAGTTCTAATGTTCTGAGAGGCAGAAATATTTTTCTCTCTCTGCTATCTCCACACCATGCTTTTTTGTGTTTGTTTTCATTAAAAGGGTGTTGGTGTCAGGATCAGGCTTGTTCTCTGGGGTGTGGATCCCGAATCGGAATCGGAGGCTGAAGAAGAAGACGAGCCAAGACAGGAAGTAGGGGAGGAAATTCTCTAAAACTACAGGAGTCAAGGAGGAATCTTCTCAGGAGGTCATTGAACGGGGGGCTCAGGCTCAGAGATCATCTTCTCCCTTCTCCCCATCCCTGGGAACTCAGTCTTTGTCGGAGGGGGAGGGAGCATCGGAATTGAAAGATCCCAGAGTCCGCCACAGGGTCATGTGGGCTGAGAGGGGGTGGGGGTGGTCCACTGGGCTAGCCACTCACCAGAGGCTACAGCTTGAAGACCTTCCCTGAAGGAGGGGTCCTGTAAAAGCCTGTCAGGCATGATGGGAAACCATCCATTTAATTGATAGGCAACAGCCATGTTCTGTTAGACTAATTAAGCTTAGAGGATAGCTCTTAGCATTCACACTCCCTTCAGGTGTGAAGAGGTATCCATTTACTGAATAAAGCTTTTTGTGGATTGCACAGCAGACTTCTTCATTGTCTCACATTTCAGTGGGAGGGCTTAGAATCCTGAAAGTTGGTATTATGGATGCTACACCTTACCTTCTTTATTTTTAGATGATATCATCTTTGTAAGATGATGAATTGTGAGGCGATGGAACAGTCCTGTTCTTTGCTGCTCCAGAGGGCAGGACTTGAAGCAATGGATGGAAATCGCAAGGAAGCAGATTGTGGCTAAATATTAGGAGACAGACCCTTACGGTGAGCGCTGTGGAAGACTGCCCCAGGAGATGTTGAGTTCCCTTTTGCTGGAGGTATTTGAGTAGAGTCTAGGCAGTCATCTGTCAGGGCTGCTGCAGCTGCATCCTGCATTGTAGATCCGGCATTGAACTGGGTGTCAGACTCAGATAAACTCAACAGGAATACTGATGGACAAAGCGGACTACTAGAGGGCATTTTGCCCAGGTCCCCTTCAAAACTGGAATCGGCCTTGTAGATTAGCTTTCAGAGGACCCATCACTGGCTAGCTTTATCCACCAAGAATGTTTACAAGCATCAGAAACATTGGAATGGAGAAGAGGGATCACGAAGGATCTGGAATATGCCACCATAGCGCCATTTACCTGTGGTGTCCTGCAGGCAGGTCTGGAGAAAGGCAGAGGTTTTGCTTCCAAGCTACAGGACTGTGTGGGCTTTCTTGATTTGGGGTTGTGCGTGGGTTGTCTCAGGTTCCCCTCCTTTTGTGTGTGTGTGTGACATATCACGCATATCCAGGAGAAGGAATGGCCTGGTAGGGAGCATAAATCATGGGCTGTTCTCAGCTTTTTAGGGAAAAGAAAAAGGAAAGTTTGTATGAATATAATTACAGACTCTGATGCAAATAAAACAAGATATGACAGCTTTAGAAGGCAGCCGTTACTAAGCATGAACCATAAAACTTCACTAAGTGACTAGCAATTGGCAGGAAGTTCAAAGGCTCTGCGCACAGCAGACACGGATACTGTGTCCAAAATAACCCTGTTGAGGATGCTTGTTCTCTGCCGAACTTTTCATGCTCTCCGTGCACAGAAAACAGGACGGGCTCGGCTTGAACTCCACCAGGTCTCCATCATGGCCAATTTCAAAGCCTCAAAAGCATTTTTTAAAATAATAAAAAAAAAACAGTAAGAAATCACTGGCCCAGAAAAGAGGCTTTTTGCTCTGAAGGATTTAAAGACATGGGCGCATTGCCAAACCTTGCACATTCTTTTCCCCCATGCAAGTGTTTCAAGTTTGGGGACCGGCTTTCCAAAGGCCCGGCTGCAGTCAATTCTGTTGATTACGATCAGGGACAGGTAACGGTTGGCGATGAGCTCAAGACAACAGAGCTTTCGGAGACTGCCTTCTGTTTTGAAATACCTGTATAACAACCATCAAACTCCTTTAATAGCTAACCCTCTTCATACCCCCAGCCCATACATTTGTTAACACCTCATCTGGCGGCCAGCGTTTTACCCAAGGCTACAGTCTAAATGCATTAGAGATGATCAAGCCACACCAAAGTGCACTGCAGAGCAGTAGTGGCTTTATGCTGTTTTTGTTCTTGACCATCATCAAGTGGAACTGTTGTTTTCTTTAATCCTGTTATAAGGAACACTCTAGTTCAAATAAAGGAACTCTTGGCCAGGTAAGGTACCAGATAATTGAACGAATAAATGTGTGACATATACTCTATAGGAAAAACTACATGTCACAGACATGCCCTCTAAAGATGAAACTACATGTTACGGATATCAAAAGTCCTGTTTTCCCATAAGAGACATGTGGGGGAAGCACACCCCTCAAATCAAACAAAATAGTAAGATTTCTTTAATTGAATTTAATACTCTGCTTACCAGCCTCTTTGTTATTACTAATATTACACATAAACACACACATTCCATCTCTAAAGGGCTTTTTTTTGAACAACAAGTAAAGTTAGCTTAGAAGCAGATCACAAGCTGAATATGAGCCAACAGTGTGATGTAGCTGCAAAAAAAAAGGGAAATGCTATTTTGGGCTGCGTTAATAGAAGTATGGCTTCCAAATCGCACGAGGTACTGGCTCCCCTCTATTTGGCACTGGTTAGGCCTCATTTTGAGTACTGCGTCCAGTTCTGGGCACCACATTTCAAGATGGATGCAGACAAGCTGGAGGGGGTTCAGAGGAGGGCAATGAGGATGATCAGGGGTCTGGAAACAAAGCCCCATGAGGAGAGACTGAAAGAATTGGGCAAGTTTAGCCTTGAGAAGATTGAGGGGAGACTGTTTTATGTTTATGGTTTTAAATTTTGTATATTGTCTTTTTAGTGTTCAATCTTTTAATTTTTGTAAACCGCCCAGAGAGCTTCGGCTATGGGCCGGTATATAAATGTTAATAATAATAATAATAATAATAATAATAATAATAATAATAATAGGTTGTCACACAGAGGAGGACCAGGATCTCTTCTCGAGCATCCCAGAGTGCAGGACAAGGAATAATGGGCTCAAGTTACAGGAAGCCAGATTCCGGCTTGACATCAGGAAAAACATCCTGACTGTTAGAGTGGTACGACAAGGGAACTTATGACCTAGGGAGGTGGTGGGCTCTCCCACACTAGAGGCATTCACGTTGCAGCTGGACAGCCATCTGTCAGAGATGCTTTAAGGTGGGTTCCTGTACTGAGCAGGGGGTTGGACTCGATGCCTTATAGGCCCCTTTCAACCCTAGTATTCTATGATTCTATGCAACTCCTTTTCTCCTTCTGTAAAGGACTTGCCCTCTCAACCCAAAGAGCCCAGCCACACCATCCATTGTTGAAGCTCCAAAGATAACGTTCCAGGTAAAAGCAAATCCTGATGGAGAACCTTCCAATGAGCACAATTGTGGTTGAGCTTTTCAACACCTTACCACCACAGGGGCTCCTGCCATCTACGGCCATCTCAGCCAAAGCCACATTAATCTCTTAAATGAATACTTCGGTGGGGTGGGTGACAGAGCACTGCCAAGCCCTAGGAACTTCACACAGATGAATCCATTTGCATAGGGTGACCATATGAAAAGGAGGACAGGTCTCCTGTATCTTTAACAGTTGTGTAGAAAAGATATTTTGGGCAGGTGTCATTTGTATGCATGCCGCACCTGGTGAAATTCCCTCTTCATCACAACAGTTAAAGCTGCAGGAGCCCTGCCCTCTTCTGTAGCGTGACCAGATACAAAAGAGGGCAGGGCTTCTGCAGCTTTAACTGTTGTGATGAAGAGGGAATTTCACCAGGTGCTGCATGCATACAAATGACACCTGCTGAAATGCAACTGTTAAAGATACAGCAGCCCTGTCCTCCTTTTCATGTGGTCACCCTACATTTGCGGGCAAAGGCAGACATAACATCTGTGGAGCAGCGGGGCCACATTGCAACTTGCCTCTGAAGGGTCAAGCTCTGGGGGAAAAAAGGGGGGAACCTATGCCAGTTTGCATCAAAAGCTGGCCGTGGACAGTGCCAATTGGCCAGTGCCAATAACGTTATCTTTTTCACCCACCCACCAGTCTTTAGGGCATCCTTTCTTTTTTGCTGTGGTTGGGGGGGGGGGGGGGGAGTTAGATTGTTTCTTTAAAAAAAATCTTTTTTAAAAAAAATCTCACTTTTTTTGCACTCTACACTACTGCTCAATCTTCACCTCCTGTGTAATCGGGAGACAGGGTCAAAATTGCAGCTGCTTTCTTTCTTTCTTTTTCAGCCTGCCAGAGCAGTATTGAGTTTCAACCAGTCATTCCCTGTGTTCGGAGTAATAAAAGTTTTGCAAATTGCCCATTTTTCAACCCTATTGAATAAGAATCTCTGGTAACCTAATCCATTCCTGGACCAAATAACAAGGTTCTTTTCCCTTGGCATTAAAGACGGCTCTAAAGGCCTCCTTCTCCTCCTCCTCCTCCTCCTCTTCCTCTTCCTCAGAAGGTGAAAGGATGGAGGAGGGGGAAATGAGGAAGGGGTGTTAAAGAACCCCTTCTGTTCCCTAGGGGCTGTGAGTCAGGCATGTCTGCCCTTCCTTCCCCAGTACTGTCTTTTAATTATATATTTTTCCTCTCCAGAACTTAGAGCGTTATTTTATCTAAGGACTACTTTTATCTAAGACCTTTTGGGGTCTGTAGCTTAGCGGCAGAACACCTGCTTTGAATGCAGAAGTCCTCAGTTCAATTCCCAGCATCTCCAGGTAGGGCTGGAATAAAAAATGGGCTTCTCCACATTTAGCAAAATCCCGCAACCTTACCTGAGCTTTGTCTTCCAGAGTGTTCGTGGGTTTAATGATTGGCACAATACCGTCCCCTGTTTTAATTATACTGCCAGCAGATGGCACTGCTTTATTGTCATTCTTGATTTATTACAGCATTTTCAGGGTTTCATAAAATGGCAGATTCCCGCTTGGAAAGGATGGGAGAGGCTCTGGAGGTTGATGATGTAATGAAAAGGACCCGCAAACTTCCATGAGTGACCAATCACAAGCTTGCAATAAACTGCTCGTGTGGAGAAGCTCACTGTCAGTCAGTGTAGACCAGGGGTAGATACACTGGTCCTCCAAATGTTTTGAACTAGAACTCCCTAAATCCCTGACCTTTGGCCATGCTGCCTGGGTCTTATGGGAGTTGTAGTCCAAGGCATCTGGAAGGCACCATATTGCATAATGGTATAGTTAGTACTGAATTAGCTAGACCAACAGAATGGCTCAGTATAAGGCAACTTCTTATGTTCCCATGAAGTCAGGAACCTCTGACAATTTCTGTTTCTTGTTATTTTTGCCACATTTCCTTTGCTCCCTGTTAAGGGGGGAACTTGGCTTCTGAGATAAACTTCCTGTCCTGTGTTTTGACTACTAGGGGTTCAAGAATGTCCCAGTCCCATTTTCAGATTTGCTAGCAATCAGTATGTCTTGAGTTACTTATATATCAAATTTCACCTGTTTTGAGTAATGTGGAACCATCCCTACAATTTTGGGTTTTTTTAAAAAGTAAAGTCTAGATGGCCATCTATGAGGGATGCGGTAAGAGCATATTTCTTGCATGACAGGTGGGTGGATTTCCCACTCTGTGATTCAGGTCCTCTCTTTTGAGGAGTGACTTGTAAAATAAACTTGCATTAGGGGAAAAAAACCTTTTGCGTTCTGAGTTGCTAATTGGTCTCATTTTTCCACTGCTAGAAATTGTTTTAGGCTGTATTTTACTGTGATTGTTGTTATATTTTAATCATGGTATTATATTTTAGTAATGTGTTTTACTCTCAGTTTTCAAAGCCACCCAGGAAGCATATGTTGATGGGCGTATGAATATATTAAATAAATAAATAAAATGCTTTCTCCCGCCAGCCCCGGCAATTAGGATATCTTGAACAGTGTGGTGTAGTGGCTAGAGTGTTGGACTAGGAGTTGAGAGACCTGGGTTCTAGTCCCCACTCGGCCATGGAAGCTAACTGGGTGACTTTGGGACAGTTATATACTCTCAGCCCAACCTACCTCACAGGGTTGTTGTTGTGAGGATAAAATGGAGAGGAGGAGGATTATGTATGCCGCCTTGGGTTCCTTGGGGGGGACACGGCAGGATATAAATGCAATAAATAAATAAAATAAATAAAACATTTGTACCTATTGCTTTGAGAAATCTAATTACTGCCTTTCTCTAATGGATCGAAGGATAGTTGACTTCATGACAATAAAGATACAATAAATATTAAAAACAGCCCAATGAAGAGTCATGCTGGCTGGGGAACGCTGGGAGTTGTAGGATTTTTTTTCTATCTAAATGTGCATAGATTGCACCCTAAAACACATCAAATACTTGACAACTTTCCACTTTCTTGGTAACACTGAACTAACCTAAGCATTTTGATGCCTCTGTGGGTAACGGTATGAAACCCCAGTGTCTTTTTATATATATTATTTGTGCCACTGTTATTACATAGAAAATGCCAGTTCTCTGGAAATAGTGGTTTTGCAATCCTGAGTCAGTCAAAACACAAAGCGTGTAACCCAAACGTAGAAATTCGCTGGGCCTATCTTTCTGTCGCAAGACACAAGCTTTCGGTGTTCTAGGGGGTCTCTCTCGCCAATGTTCTCTCACGCTTATACTTTTTGTTTAAGTAAATGTCTTGTTATTTTCAAAGTTCCCTGGGGACTCA
This sequence comes from Anniella stebbinsi, assembly GCA_029215795.1. Taxonomy (NCBI): domain Eukaryota; kingdom Metazoa; phylum Chordata; class Lepidosauria; order Squamata; family Anniellidae; genus Anniella; species Anniella stebbinsi. The sequence continues at coordinate 93,743,334 of JARDYH010000008.1, read as the reverse complement.
TTAACAACCTCTTTTTAATGGAAAAAAGCCAGCTTAAACTGGCACAAAAGACTGTTAAAAGCAAGTTTTTATATTGTATGTTATTTAGGGTGACCAGATTTTGAGGATCAAAATCCCGGACCCCCCCCCGCCACCCCACCCACCCAAAACAACCCCCCCGCGCAGCCCCCCCGCCCCCCCGTGCCTCCCCCCGCCCCATGCTGCCCGCACGCCCGCCCCGCGCCACCCGCCCCACGCTCCTTACCGGCTGGGGCGTCTGCTTCCCTCCAGTGCTCGGAATCTACTGAGAAACAGGCTTCCTGGCCTGTCTCTCAGTACCACGCCGGGTGATGACGTCATCACCCGGCACGCTACTGAGGGACAGGCCGCGAAGCCTGTTTCTCAGTAGATTCCGAGCACCGGAGGGAAGCAGACGCCCCAGCAGGTAAGTGCCTCGCGCCGCCGCCCGCCCCACCCACGCCGTGCCGCGCCGCCCCCCCCTCCTCGCGGGAGGAGAACGAGCTGTTTCCTGGAGGTTGCCCCCTGGGGCCCGGTCAGCCCGGTTTGGCCCATTTTTCCCGTTTAGGACCGGGAAACCCCGGGGGTTCTGGTCAGCCTAATGTTATTTTGTGTTTTTAGATTGTGGTTTGTTTTATATATTTTTTAATGATTTCATGGTTTTAATTTTTGTGAACCGCCCAGAGAGTTTCGGCTATAGGGCGGTATAAAAATGCAATAAATAATAATAATAATAATAATAATAATAATAATATTTTGGCAAGGATATGGCGTTGTTGTTGTTGTTGCTTTAAAATCCCAAATAGCAACAGTTCAGGACTTTAATTGCATTTTTATGCCTTTCTCCTCTAATGCAAAAATATGTAATGTATAACTTTGAACAACTTTTACATCATTTAAAAGCGGCATTAGATACTTTTTATCCCAAATGATGGCGATTGTTTCATGTATTCCTTTGCCTCAGACTAGCAATTTGCAATTCACAGGGGGATTCTGAAGTATACATTGAGCTCTGTACCTTCACGGAATATTTCATTCCCTTCAGCGCAGCTACACTAAAGGGTTGTGTAGGGTGAAGAATGCATTTGTATACCCATCAGAGGAGAAATGGTGGCTTATGGGGCAACTCCGATGTCACTAAATGAGATATTTCAGAAGGTAATACACTGTCCTCAATCTGATGAAGGCATTTTGGACTCATTCTTCACTCCCAAGGCACCTTGCTATAGAGTCGCACTACCATGGCTAAAAGCAACTGTCAAGATTCCTTCTGTGTCCTGGACCCTTTGAACAATTCTTTAAGGATCTCTTGTCTCCTTAAGAGTCCCATCTTTTTACCTTCCCCTACCCAAATACGTGGAGTTTAGGTTGTAGATGCGGGGTGAGAAACACTCCAGACACTTTGGGCTTAACACAACAGTTTGCTAATAAATTAAAACAAGCAAATTACAATTAATGGTATTTAGTTAATGGAGCTGAGTGATACAAAGACATTAAAAGAAAAAAAAAGTTGCAAAACACAAGTTCTTTTACCCTAGCTACATTTAAACTTCTTCAGGCTGCTTCTTCCTCCTGCCTTGGTCTTCCCTGGCTCTGACTATCTCTCTCCTCTCTTTTTGTACCCTCTTCTCCCAAATCAGAAACTACTGTTTCAACCTTGAAGAAATGAAACTTAACTGGAGAAATGAAACTACTCCTCTCAGGGATACGCCATCCCAACAGAAAACCGCAGACCTCTAGGCCCGGCTTTATTACCTTGCCTCTATGGACCTCAACCCTTCACAGCATCACAGAATAACACAATTTTGTAAATGTGTTCCTTTGTGCTGGAAAAATAAGATTATCCAAATACTTAGCTTTATTGTGGGCCCTTCTAAACTGAGGGAGTCATTTTACAATATTTAAGGTTTGAGCTGTCCTAACATCATGGAGAGCATCCCAGGCTGATATTTCTCTTGCTCACCTAGTTCATATCAAACCACCATCCCTATTACAAAGGAGTTTCAAGGAGTTAACCAATTGTATAATTAACCCATTTGCTCTGTATGTTAGAGTAAGCCACCCTTACTAGCCACTGGGCTCAAAGGGCCAAGACCTGCTGTATTTTATGCAACAGGGATGGGAAAGAGAAAGAAGATGGTGACTCTAGGAGGTACTAGGTTTGTGGGACCATGGTTTATGCTTTTTGGATGCAGGGCTGCTGGTGGGAGATGGAGTGGACCTCATGAAGACTGGGACAAATGTGTTTGGCTGAAGAATGATGAGTTTGATCTAGAGGTACTAAACTGAATCCTGTGGGGGAGGGAGATGAAAGCCCAGAGGAAATGACTACAGATAAAGACTCATGCACTGTAGTAGCAACTGGGAAAAGAGCTATAGCGGGACTTGTCAAAACTCTTAATGAAAATACAGGGAGATAGTTGAAGCATAAAGTTCATGGCTTTCAGTGCTTTTATACTAATACTCAGAGTTTGGGAAATAAACAGGATGAGCTTGAATTTTGATTCAAAAAGGCAAGTAATAGGTATAACTGAGACTTGGTGGGATGGCTCCCATGACTGGAATATAGCAATTGAAGGCTATAACTTGTTCAAAAGGAAGGGGGAGAGAGGATTTGCACTATACGTTAGAAAAGTACACACTGGCTGAATTTGGACGACACAATAAACAACTGGGGGGGGGGGGAACAATCGTCAGTTGTATTGACTGTCATGTCGTCCGAATGCCGCCATAGTCAACTCAGCGCTGATCCTAACCCACACCACGGTTGATTATTTATTACCATGTTGTGTGGGGAGTACCCCCTAGATGAACAATTGTAAGTTGATTATTACCCCACCATTGACTATGTGTTGTCTGAATTCAACCACTAAGTTTCTACTACCGAACACCCAACAAAGAAGAAGGTGTGGATGATGTATTCCAAAAGCAAATTCCAGATGTGTCAGGGAAGCTGTAATAGTATGCCTAGGTAACACAAGTGGGGGAGTGCTATGGAACTCATGTCCTACCTGTGGGCTTCCCATAGGCCTCTGATTAGCCACTGTGGGAACAGAATGCTGGACTACATAGGTCTCGGACTCTTCTTATGTTCCTACCACCACCTATTATCCGCCCCGCACACTTAGGTCCTCTGGGAAGAACTTACTCAAGCCAGTCAGAACTAGGCTGGCGGGTGTTACCCAGAGGACCTTCTCTTCCATCGCTCCCAGACTATGGAATGGTCTGTCGGAGGAGGTTAGACAAATTAACAGTCTTCATGAATTTAAGAGAGTCATGAAGACTGTCCTCTTCCGACAGGCCTATCCAGATGAATTTTAAGATGTTTTTAATGTTGTATTTTTCTCTTGTTTTTAATTTTTTTTTTTTAACTGTTGTGATTTTTATGTTTTATATTGTTGTTGTTCCCCGCCTCGATCCGGAGGGAGAGGCGGGCTACAAATAAATATTATTATTATTATTATTATTATTATTATTATTATGGCGAGGTGGATGGCGACTAGAGATACATGCTTTTCGGTGGTGACAGCCCAGCTGTTGAATGCTCTTCCTAAAGATACTGGAGTTGGCAACTACTTTCCTAGCTTTTCAATGCCAGTTGAAGACTTATTTTCTCCCAAGTTCTAACTTCTTGTGGGTTTTATTTCTGCCTGTACTGTTTTGCCCATTTATATTGCTGCATTTACTGCTGATGTTATTGTTTTAATAATATTTTATCGGGGAATATTCTAAACGCTGAACTCTACATCATCATCACTATTATCATGATCATTATCGGCACTGATTAAACTTGGAAGCTTCTGCTGAAAGGCAGGAGATAGAGGGTGGGTGGGTGGGTGTAAATATTTTCTTGTATTTCCTGGCTATGTTGTCAACTGCTTTGTGCCCTACCTGGTGGAAAAGCAGAATAAACCTAAAAAAAAATATCTGATCAATACCCAATGTCAGGGCCAGGGCATGGTCAGGCACCCACCAAGGGACCACACCCCAGCAGGAGCCAAATGAGAAGACTCCTTGGATTTGCTCCTCCTCTTCACCGTTCTAATCTGCTTGTTCGGCTGCCTCTCACTTTGACCCAGATAACAGTGGTGGTGGTGGTGGTGGTGGTGTGGCAGAGGAGCAGTAGCTGGCATGGCCTACTTGCTTCCTGCCTCTCTGCTTATCAAGCAAGCAAGTGGTAGCAACGATGAGAAAGAGAATGAGGAAGAGGAGCAGCTGGTAACAATGGTGCTGAGAAGGTAAGACTCACTGACAAAGGGGGTCCATTGAGGATGTCCTGCCCATGGGACCTCACCTGGAGCCAATGCTGCCCAGGGTCTCCTGAAAAAGGATGATGATGGTTCCAATAGCAATTAAAATAACTGTTCCATCACCAGGGCTGGTATAGCGTTTTTTTCCCATTCTGTGCAGGGCGAGAGCGTTGAGGACTTTGGATCCAGCAGATTCATCGCTTCCCCCAATCTACCCATGACGTTCCAACAGAACACCCCTTTTTTTGCCCTTACTGCCCACGGAGCACCAACACGATGGACCCCCCTCTCCAACAGTGGGCCTCCATCTTCTGCTCCAATGGGGCGTGTTTACAGTATGCTGTGGCCCTGGGATGTTAACCCAATGACACCAAAAATGTGGTTTGGACCTGAATTGAATCTGACGTGCGCTCTTGAAGCTCAGAGGTTCAACACCAGGTGCTCGCCCTAAAGCTTTGGCTCCGGCTATAGACAGCTCTATTTGATCTGGAACCAAAGGAGCATTCAGCAGGAGGAAGGGGAGCTTCTTGGGAAGCAGGCCATTTTCTGTGAGCCTCTTCTGCTGATGGGAGCGTCATTAGGAGCAATCAGCTTTGCTGCTGTACTGTAGCCAGCTCGTAATGCCGCAATTGAGCCCTTGTAGTGAGTTCCATGAGAATCTCCCTTGACTGAGGCTTCCTTTGTTCCTTGGCTGCCACTGGGCATAGTCAGGTAGATGCAGAGCACAGCCTGTCAACAAACCTAAGCCGTGCACACCTGGCTAGCAATAACGATAATAATAATAATAATGAAGATTACGATGACGATGATTGCGGTGCTGATAGACTTAATAATAGTAATTAAATTGATTATAACATTTTATGGGCACCTGCTCCATGGGATGTTGCCTGCATCAACAACTGCAAGGCACCTGCAAACTCCTGGAGAGGAACGGAGGGTGGGGGACCTCCCATAGGTTTTGTTTCCCGATCCACGGAACCATCGGTTGCTCCCTATGTGCATCTTCTGCCTGCTCATTGTTACAGTTCATTTTGTGAAATGTAGACATCAGCGTTTGCATGACAGGGAAGAAGGTAGAGGGCGCTTTATTGAAAGCCAGAAACCCACCCTTAGATTCATCCCAATTTTAGCCACATGGGCCCCAGAGGCATACTTAGACATTAAAAGTCGTGTCAGGATGCAGCCCAGTATGCCACCCAGAAAAAAAAAGAAAAGAAATATGTTGGGGTGGTAGGGAATGACCTGGAGGAGGGGCCTAGAGGCGCATGGGCAGCAAGGAGGTGAAGCAAGTGCGTTGCCTGTGGGCTCATATGTTTTGTTTGTGTTTTGGTGGTATATGGGTATGTGGGTGTTTTGCTCATCTGTGTTTGTGTTTTTCTGAGCATTGCCAGTCTGAGTCTTCTGGGAAATGGGTTTTTTGTTGTGTTTTGTGGGGCCCAAACTGTGCTTCCTGGAGGAGAAGGCTACCAAAGGCTACTAGTCGTGATGGTTAAGTGCAACCTCCGATGTCAGAGACAGTAAGCCTGTCTACACTAGCTGTTGGGGAACATGGGTGGGAGGGTGCTGTTGCACCTTGTCCTGCTTGTGGGTCCCTGGTCAACAGCTGGTCGGCCACTGTGTGAACAGAGTGCTGGACCAGATCGACCCTTGGTCTGATCCAGCCTTAGGGCTCCTTCGATGTTCTTATGCTTCGGCATTTGGGGCTCAGACCCCACCTCTACCTTCTGCAACTCAGCAGTTTGCCTTCTGTGGAACGGGTGCTGGAGCAGAAGACTGTGGGTTTTAAGGAGGCTGTTGTTGTTGTTGTTGTTGTTGTTTTGGAGGTCAAATTCTCACCTCTGCCTTGAGTTTAGGTTCTTGGCCAAGTTACTTTTCTTTTGGTCTCACCAGTTTGACTTATGGGAAATGGGTGCTTGGTGCCTGGCCACACTCACCATGGCAGCCATTTTGTGAATAAGCAACATCTCCCATGGCAACCATTCTGTGACCGTGTCTACAGCACTCTAGAAATTCCAGAGCTGCCCACTGACCCAAAAATGTTGGGGGCCTGTGACTACTTTGGCTGGCAACTGCTCTCCACAGTGTTAGGCAGGTCTCTCCTATCACCTCCTACCAGCTTTTTTAAAAAAAACCGAGGACGTCAGGGGATTGAACTTGGGGCATTCTGCATGCAAAGTGGGTGGTCTGCAAATGAGCCATGCTGCTGTTGTGTTGCATTTCTGAATATTTACTGGTATATGATCTTAATGTTCACATTAGGGATGGTCAGATCAATCAATTCCTAGTCCATGTCAGTTTTGAAAGAGTTCATTCATAGATCTGTTCCATTCCATCTCTGCATCAAACTGCCATTTTCTTAATTTAAACCCCCCCACAACATCCACATTATTTTAATGTTGTTGTTTTTACTAAACATGCATTTTTCTATGCATTTTATCCAAAACTATTTTATTGATTTTGATTTATATCCCACCTTTCTGCCCATGGCACTTAAGATGGCCAACGATCAGCAAAAATTAATAAACAACCAAAATATGTAATATATAAATAAACCAACAGATTTCAAAAATCTATCATGTCACTCCTCCTCCCATGATCTGGTGTATACAGACCCACCATGTCAATGGAGAACTAAGCCTGCGCTGTGTGTGGTGGCTCTTAATGTGAATTAATGTTAGTATATATGAAATATGATTTTTTAAATGCATTTTATTCTAAAATATGTATTTTGGTATGATACTCTAAACCAAGTATTATTATTATTTCATCTCTTTCTAGCCCATGGCAGGCTTTGCCAAGTCATGCTGTCTTTTACAGATTCAGGAATTTCCTGACAATTGAGCATATTTTAAGTATGACTGCTTTCTGGATGTTGGCATGGATGTATTCTGGTAGGCCCAGTTTCTGGAGGCTTTCCGTATAAGTTTTTGATATGATGCCAGTGACTGAGGTGACGAACGGAATAATTGTGACATTTTCCTGTTGCCATAATTCTTTGACTTCCATGGCCAGTGGTGTATATTTGTCTCTCTTTTCTTCTTTTTCAATAACATTTTTGTCATTCGGTATTGCTATGTCGATGAGGTGTGTGTCTTTTACTTTTTTTTGTCGATGACCATTATGTCTGGTCGGTTGCAGGGTATTGTCTTGTCGGTATGAATTGTTCTGTCCCAGTATATTTTATGATCTGCATTTTCCAAGATCGTTTCAGGTGAGTATGTGTAGTATGGTGTAGATTGCTTGATAAGGTTGAATTTGATGGCCAGTTGTTGGTGAATTCTTTTTGCAGCTGTATTGTGTCTGTCTGCATAGTCCATTCCTGCCAGAATTTTACATCCTCCTGTTATGTGGTCTATTGTTTCTTGAAACTGATGGCATTATTATTATTACGATTACCATTACTATTATAGAAGAGTGTGTGTGTGTGTGTGTGTGTGTGTGTTGTTTGAGCGAAGAAATGTTTGCAAAATTTGGAGATCTGAGAAAAACAGAGGAGAACTACGAATCACTTTGGGAAATGTGCATCAAGTTGGGTTTTTTTAAAAATGAGTAGTAAGCCCTTCCCTGCTAAGTGTCTTTTAATAGGGTCTGCCAGAAACTAATCCTGGGGCATTTAACATGTGAAGTATGTGCTCTGCCTACATCTCCCTTTCCCAAACCCAACCAGTGGAGACAGCCATGTACCAGCCAGGATGAGGTGGTGGTAATCCTGAAGTAGTAGAGTGAATTATACTACTTCAGATGGCAAGTGAGGAATGCCATTTTTGAATGCTTCCTCATGGGCAAAGCTCCTTGCAAGTAGAAGACAAGCAAATCAGTAAATGAAGTTCCTTCTTAGTGTTTGTTTATTAATCATGTGGCAGAATTGGGACTTAGGAGGGTATCAAATCCATCCCCCTTGCTCAGTGCAGGATGCAACCACAGCACCCCTGACAAATGCCCATCCACCCACTGTGTAAATGCCTCCCCCACCTCTGAGGCAGTTTGTTCTGCTGTCAAACAGCTCTTACCAGTAGGATGTTTCTTCCAATGTCTCATTGAAATATGATTCCCGGGCATTTCCACCCACTGAATCTAGTCCTGCCTCCTGGAGCAAACGAGCACATGCCTACTCCATTTTAAAGAGAAGTTTTAAGAGAGGCGGAGAGGGTGGCTGATTTGGAAGAGTCACCGGTAATAAAGCCAATATAAACCAAGTCTCCATCACTCCGTGAGTCTCATGGAGATCTGTATCCCTTTTAGCATTACTAGTCCTGTTGGCTCATGCAGGATGTGGTAACAAATCCTCCTAATCTCCTTCTGACACCAGGATGACGAGTAATGCACCTACAGCCGCATCACGTTTCCCACAGCGGCTGGGGAGGGGATGGGAAAGCTATTAAAAGTTGGTTCCTCTCACATAGCGATGGGCCGCTGATTTATTCCCGCTTCCAATGTTGCTTCCCTTAAGTGGGGCTCGTGTGCCGTTCAGCTCCTCCGGGCATACTGAGAGACCCACGGCATGATATTTCCCAGCCCTTAGCCCTGTATCATATCCCTCTCACTTAAGCATTGCACACTGGGAGGAAAGAAAGAAAGCAACGATAGGCTCACAGCTGGAGAAAGGAACCGCCAAGGGCTTACAGAGGCTGCACTCTTGTTTGAAATGCCATCTGCCAAGGTCCAACTCCCGAGGTCATCACAGGCTCGTTGGAGCACTGCTGGATGTTTCTGGAAGCAAACGTATGTAATGCGCATCACCCTTCCATAACAATTTGAACATCTTTCTTAAGATGGGAACCAGAAACTGTTTTAAGAAAGAAGACAAGAAAGGGTTCGTTCCATATTCATGGCCTGTTGGGAGGAGGGTAATAAGATCTTGCTAAGTTATTGCTATCCTGTGCGGTTGATTAACACTGGAGAGCGAATCTCCTTCCAATCTATTTACTCTGGAGACTAAGCTCTATCTTACAGAGTCTGAAAAACTGATGTACTACCAAGACTTGAAAACCACCCATCAAGTACATCGGATCAACAGAGGGCAAAGGCTAATGTTAAAGAGATGTCATAGTGGTATGAGCGCTTCATCTTGCATGGTAATCATATATTCAAACAAGATGAACACCAGGAAAACCATCAATCTTTTCCTTGTCCCTACACTTCATCTGGGTGGGCTGCCTGGCTGCCTACCTACTCTCTCTCTCTCTCTCTCTCTCTCTCTCTCTCTCTCTTTCTTTCTGTTTTTTAAAGAGTAAAATGTGCATCTGTTTGCACATTCATCCTCCATCTTTTTTAAGAAGTGGAAACTTTTAAAACTGCTTCGGGGACTGGGGGAGTTGTTTCTTGGTGACATCATAGGCACTAGTAGTGGGGTGACCAACTGAAAGGATTTCCCCGGATTTGTCCTGTTTTTTGTTCTATCCTGGGTGTCCCGGGGGATTTTCTGTAATTTTCTATAATGTCCTGGATTGACACACTTCCCCCTTTAAGGCCACCGTTAGCGTGGTGGAGGGGTGACATGCTTTCCACACACACACACACACTGCTCCAATGGGGGCCTTAAAGGGGAAAGTGTGTCATTCTCAGACATTATAAAAAAGGGCCCCATTGGAACAGTGGGGGGCACGCTTTCCCCTCTGATTGGGGCGATTATCATGGTGGGGGGAATGAAACACTTTCTGGAGGTCCTGGAAAGCCACTTTCCCACCCACCCTCACCCCACCCAACAGGGTGTCCTCTTTTTTGGTTTCCCAAATATGGTCACTCTAGGCACTAGCTTTGTGTTGTCCAGTGCCAGATTTGAGAACTATCCCACCCCCCTACCCTGAGCTCGGCCATGGAATAGAAAGGTACATTTGGACTGAACATGGCAAGGAGACTTTGAAACAAGTCCAATTGGTTTACATTCGGTTTGATCCAACAATTTCCCTGGGGCCTAAGTTCAACTAACTTAGTCTGGATCCCAGTGTTTATATCTGACATCTCCCTGACTTTTGTCAATAGGCCTGCCAAATCTCTTTCTTCTCCTCATTCCCCGATCCAAAAAATTGCCCTACAACTGTGCAGTTCACAAGAACTAAAACAGCAATTCTCAAATTAGGCCAGGCCACTGAGTAAGCCCCTTGAACTGGTATTTTTTTAGCAGGGGGAATAGTAAAGAGATAGTGAAACTCAAAAGCCCTAAGCCAGCGCCAAGTTAGTTTGTTCAATAAACTGGCCCTGATTAAAGTGACCTAACAAACAAACAAGGAAATCAAGAACAGGACAAAATATTCTTAACTAGTCCACAAATTTTCTGCAGACTATCTGAATGGAGCTTGCAGACTGCTGGTGGTTCATAGACCCCAGTTTAAGAACCCCCAGACTAAAAAAAGAGGGAAATGTTTTTAAAACTGTAGAAGGTTAGTATTATTCTTGTAGAATATTTGTTACGGCATTGTAGATGATTCGCATCAGAAACAGAGATTAGATTTTCTTTCATTTTATTATTTCTTTTCCTTTGATTTGCATCATTATCCTACCTTTCCATAAGAACGTGCCCACAGTGGCTAGTAACAATAAAATAAACACAAAAAGACAATGGTATAAAATATATCACTTATAAAACCAGAGCAGTTAAAGACAAGTCAATAAAAAGTCCTTTTTTTCTTTATGTTTCACTGTAGAATTTCACTTTAAGACAGGTTTTGGTCAGAGACCCTGGAACTGCTTTTAAGGTGGTGGTGAGGCTCAGTGGTCCAATATTAAATTAAAAGGGTATCCTATCGTGGAAGGACAGTTCATTAATATTGAGAATGGGAGAAAGATGACAAGCTCACTGTTCATGGCACAGAACCTTCACTCTCAAACTCAGCTCTGTTCAATGACCAAAAAGGCCAGAGTTAAGGCTATCTCAGATTGGCTGAACCTCTACAAAGCCAGGAAATCGGAAGTGTCTTGGAAACTAACACAGGGTGAGTGCAAATGGATTTTCAGAGCCCTTATGACAGCTAAAAGACTTATATTACCATATTGGAAGGATAAATGCTCACCTCCCATAATGCAATGGATTGAAGCCTTAATAACCTTATCAACATTTGGGCGGGTGATATACAGGCGCAACTTGTGAATGGATAAATATATGGTTATATGGTCTGATTTTTATTTTATTTTTTAAAATTTATGTATAATTCTCTCCTTTTTAAAAAAAATTTGATGAAAAATGATGTCATCGCTGTATATGTCATGGGTTTATTTTCACGATTTTTTTTAATTGTTCTGTTCTTTGATATTCACAATAAAGGAAAAAGGGGGGGAAAGGAAATTGGAAGCATGAGCTGATGCATTAACTAATCATGCCCCATGATTAGTAATGATGTAAAGCAATGTCACCAATAGTGCTGCTTACAATTTACCCTCCATGCATCCACATGCATTTACCCTCCATGCATCCACATGCTTCCTTGCTCTTTCAGGCCAAAATTCAGATAGGGAGGAGGGAGTGCCTGGAACCAGTAAAGACAGCCCACATTGTCCTGGTTCTGTACTGGTTTTTGAAGAACCTGAACCTTACTGTATTGCTAGAGGAATCCTCTTGGGAGTTGAGCCATGCCTGTTTGTTGCTTGCAAGCAAGCACAATTTGTGATGTTGCACAACATCATTTAAGATCAGGGGGCATATATGTTATGGCATTAGCCTATGCTTGCAATTTCCTGGCTTTGTGGAACTTCAGCCAACGTGAGATAGGCTTAGCTCAGGGGACTGTCTATACATGCTCAAAGCCCCACAGTGGTTGCAAATCTGTGCTGCATCAGTTATAGGACACAGCCACAGATTTGCAGCCCCTCTGGGGCTTTTCTGCAAAGCTGCATGGTAATAATGTCGGGATTTATCCTGACTTTTTCAGTGGGAGCGAGGTCATCCCAGCTGTTCCACTGTCTGACTCCATGGCCGATCCAAGGGGATGGTCCTGGCAGAAGGCGACCACTAATAGGTCACTGGAAGCCAGGAAGAGGGGTGGGGCAGTGGCTCCAGGGCCCAGATGACTACCGGAAACCCTATGCTCCCTCCTTGGTGTGGGGACTACTCGACGCCACCCCAAGTATGCAAAACTGTGAGGTTTAGGAGGAACCCAGCACCAACTCAGTGCCGTGAAGACAGCCCCCCTGGTCTTAAACTAGCAGAGTTTGTTATCATTGGATTTCCCGGGTTTTTAAAAAGGGAATTTTTTATAACAGTACTCTGAAAGGTATATCACCAGCACAAACTGAAAATCAAAGCCAAAAAAATGCCATCAAGATGTGTGCACATGAATGGATATCTCCCTATGTTCAGAACAGGTTACTTCTGAGTAAGCCTGCACTGGATTCCAGCAGAGCTTTTTCCTTTTCCTCCGTCTCTTCACCAGTGATCTGCCAATCAATGAGATTGATCCCCTCTTCTCTCAGTTGACAGCTTCTTGCTACCCATCCCCCACTGTTAGAATGCTGGCAGGGACACTGGAATTGCTCTCAAAACTCTGGCGTACTGGCAGCGTTCTAGCTTCAGACAGAAACTGAGCATGCCTGGCATAACTTTGCCAGAAGTTACTGCCATAATAATAATAATAATAATAATAATAATAATAAATTTATTTCTTACTTGCCTCTCCGTTTGGATCAAGGCGGGGAACAACAGTAAACACAAAATATGATAAAATACATAAAACTGATTAAAAACATGCATTAAAACATCATAAAAAACATCCTAAAAACATTCTAAAATTCCACTGGATATGCCTGCTTACATGGGGAAGAAAAACCTTGATAACTTTTAAACCATCGCACAGAATTTCACCGAACCAATGAAAGGCACACCTCCTCAACAACCCTGAATAAAGCACACCAGTAGATCCCCCCCTGAATTTGAAAGAAATATCTGAAATGCTGAGTAAAGCTAGAGTAAAATGTACAATTCCATCCATTTTCAACAGTTTTTAACTAGCTGTATCTGTGGTGATTGTTACTGGATCACCTTGAAATTTTGCACAGTTGTAGACCTCATCAGGGAGATGATGGATGCCAAGTTCCAAGGTATTATGCACCACAGTTGCCATTTTTATAAGCAGTAGAAATTTGAGTCTTATAATGGCAGAACTTTTAATCTCTCCACACATTAACGTTCAGTCCAGCTCGGCTCCTCCTTACAGCAAATCTCTGCTCCCAATGCACAGCAAGCAAGATGGTGCAGTCATTAGCTGGGTATTAGACAACAGGCTCCACCTGTTCCTCATTGCCAATTAGCTTTGATTACAACTGCAGCCTTTTTGCTTGAGTATCCCAGAAGGAGTTCAGGAAAGCTCTAGCACTTTGCCCTTTTCCTTTTCCTACTGTTTTGGGATATATGTGTGATGATTATTGAATGGCACCCAATGGGTATGATTTCTGAAACTCCAGTAACAGGTCGTGCATTTTCTCTGCATTTCCAAACTTGAAGGTAAATCTTGTGCTATCAGGACATGACTCCTTAGCCAATGAGGAGGAGGACTAGTCCTGGGTAGAAGTTAGGCAGAGCAGGTTTTTAAAACTCAAGCACATGGCGGGGAAATGGTTTCTGCTGGACCAAGTGAGACATTCACCTCCTTCAAATGAGAGGTTTATAGCACGCTCGTGACTGGCCACTCACGGATGTTCAAGGGTCATTTTGATTATGCTGTGAGCCTCCTGCACATCTCCATTTCCTGGTTTTAGCATTAGAAAATAAGCCTCAGAAAACCTGACTCTTCTGAAATTTGTCAGGATTTGTCTGGATTTCCTGCTGTGTGCAGGCAAAGTTATGCTATAAAACACCACTAGATGGTGCTGTCCCATTGAACTGTATGAGCCACATGGTCACTGCTCTGTTCCCTGTGAAATTTCAGCTTGTTTCAAATGCGGAAGAGAAGCAGGAAGCAGAGCAATGGTAAGTAAACACGATTTTTACCTGTCTGAAAGTCCTCAATGAATCCACATCCTGCCCCGAATCCACACAAGAAACTGAGCATATACACACATTTGCACACATGCTACTTAAAATGGAGTGTGTGTGTGTGTTGTCATTAGAAAAGATGGAGCTAGTCAAGCATTAGAAATCCAGATATAATTGGCATTTTCTTCACACAGAACCAACATCTATGTGTGATGCCTTCGTCCAGGCAACAATACTGCTGATGCTGATAATGGTGAGTTCTTCCGGAATCTAGTTTCGTTACAGCACAAACATGCAACCTTCCCCTTTGATCATTGCCTTGCAGGAAACTCAAGGCAGCCAAAAGTCTTTCAAGGCACATGAGAAATGGTGATTCCTAAGAGGAGGCCCTGCAGCATTTCAGCTTATCAGAGCATCTTGCCATCATGCATCAGAAAGTCAAAAAATGCTGTGACTTGCAACAGGAATCCCATTGCAGGATACAGCGAGATGAAGGCCGGGCCAACACATTGATCTGACAAATGAATGACACATTAGTTATGTTAAGCAACTGGAGAATGCATATCATTAGGCTTCTGGAAACCTAATTGAGGAAGGAATACAGGTGGTTTGCCGAAACAGGTAATATATATTTATACAATAAAATATTTCAGAAGGGGATGTGCATGCACCCTCCAACATTCCACAGAGGATAATAGGAACATTCTGGTGTATTTTTAACTCCTCTTAGGGCTGAGCCAGGGCTGTCAATGAGGAGCCAGGATTCAGGACTAAGGGATGAAGCCAAAGGTCAGAGCCAAAGGACAACCCAAAACATGCCACATGCCACAGACCAGAAGACACAGACAAAATCCCAGTCCTAATGGGAAGTCCTTTATAGCCCTTCCTGTATAGGAAGGTTGAATGGCCTGCCAGGTTCCAGAGCCTGAGAATCCTTCACTACCCAGGAAAATGCTCCAAACAGCAGTTCCGGTAGCTAGCTCATTATACAGGCTAGCCGTGGGTTCCAGCATCCAGCCTAAGGGGCTCCTGAAATCTCTATTTCCACATGTTCCTACACATTGCTACAGGTTCTTCACTGTTTGCTGTTCATTCATTCTGCAATAGCCCAACCTGGAGTGGATTTGGATAGGAAGTTATGGGAGATGATAGGAAAAGTCAGTAGACTGGTGTGTTGTGTCCATTTCCATTTGTATGCGCTAGAGTCAAGATGCATCCATCCCAGCCCACCCCTCTCAAATTTAACTTCTGAAGACATGGGGAGGGTTTGAAATGAAATCTGAAGAACTCAAGAGCATGTGCATGTACAGCGTAAACACTGACCCAGTTTTATAATGTCAACCCCAACATCTGCCCAAGAGGGACAGTGAGCCTGTCTACACTACTGCTTTAAAATGGTTTATCACAGTTTTAAACCGGTTATTGGCCAGTTTAAAACTGTTATAAACCATTTTAAAGCAGTAGTGTAGATAGGCTCAGTCATTCCAGGTACCAGAAAATAGAAGCTATCCCCTGGTAAACAGAGAGGTTGACCATTTCATTTCTAAAATGCAAGGGTTTAAGCCAGACTTTTCCAACCTGGCATCTCCAGATGTGTTGGACTACAAGTCCCATCTTTCCCAACGGAGCAGGCTGCTTCCACCAAGCTGTGCATGCCTCAATACTGCACGCCAAAAGTTCCCACATTGGGCTCCTTAGAGGATCTTCAAAGTGTATTATACTACAGTCAAAACCCTTCTTTAAATCCACATCTAAAGAAAAAAGATGGGTGGGGGGTGTCATGTTGCCCAGCAGAAGGAAATTCCTAAACTGAGATGTCTGATAATTTGAGGTGAACTTGGAAGAGAATGCCGGTACTGACAAACTTAAAGGATTAGATGAGTGTGTGGGGGGATGGGGTGGAAAGGGTGTCCTTTTTTTGAAGAGGAATTTTGTGTAACTCAGAACTTTTAATGCATAGCAAAATAGCCTGGTTGAGGCTCATGAAACTGACATCTGGTGCTTGGAAAAAGCCAAGTTATGTTATTGTGGAGGTCACAAGGTGAGTTGCCTCGTCAGCAAATGAAACGAAGCCAGAGATCACATGGATGGAGTATCGCGTTTCTGAACATGTTATTTTCACATCCCGTCATACACAAATCACCACTGTTCTAAATGAGTTGTAATAGTCAGCTCCCTTTGAATGTTTGGCTTTAACCGGCTGCCTTTCTCCAAGGGGAAAAATGCCCTGTTTTCCAATAGCACCAAGAGCTATCTTTAAAAGAAAGAAAAAAAGCAGGTTGCTTGGCTGAAGTGACAAAAGGTAGCAAATCAACCCTCATTACGCCAGTCACAAATCATTGCGCAGCCAAGTAGCCGAGTAAACAGCTATTAGACAAAGCAATCAGAAGGAAGGCTGAGCAGAGAGAAATTCTGGCTTCAACTCTGGAGGCTCCAGGAAAGGGTGAAAGCTCCCTCAAACCTGTCTCCCTGCCTGCCGTCTTTTGTATCTGGTCAAGAGGGCAGGGCTCCTGCAGCTTTAACTGCTGTGATGAAGAGGGAATTTTGCCAGGTGCTGCATGCATAGAAATGACACCTGCTGAAATTCCCTGTTAAAGATGCAGGAGCCCTCTCCTCCTTTTCATATGGTCACCCTATTTCTTCTTGAGCATTGTTTGTTTTAAAAGATGGCTCTCACTAGAGCTGTAGTGCATCTCTGTTTGTTTCTCACTTTGGCTTTGGGTCAGTTAGAGGTCCAGGTCCCAGGTTCGATTCCCAGCTCCTGCCTTGGAGAGCCATTGCTGCTGGTCAGTGTCGACAATACCAGGCTAGACGGACCGATGGTCTGACTCAGTATAAGGCAGCTTCCTATGTCCCGATTGTCCCTTCATCATCACCGCCCAAACCTTTGGGGGAAAGGTGGGGGGTGAGGAAACTATTTTGTTTCTGACAAAACAAGGTAGGGGGATTGTCTGCCTTGAAACTGGAAATATTACCGGGATTATCTTGTACGTCAAAGTCGCTCCCCAGTCACTTAACAATCGCTCAAAGAAATGATATAAAATATCACTTTTTTACATAGCTGAAATAATAGAGTATTTGTCAGTCGATTCCTGGATGACTGAGCGCCTTTAACTCCCTGAAACTGGATGCCCTTCTTTCTCTCCCTAAACCTCCCGAGAAAATGTTGACAAAACAGGCAATTTTCTGTAATTTCTCCACAACCTTCTGTCATCGCAGGGAGGTACTCGTTGCCCGCTCATTTTCAGATAACACCGGCAGGTAACCTTTGACATGTCTCTCCTCTCCGGCTTCGAAGGCTGCTGTAAGTATAACAGTTGTGTCTTTCAGGCCTCAGTCTACGGGGCCACGGTTTAGGACTCAGCACGCTGAAGGGCGCCTTTGTTCCCTCAGCTGACTAAGAAGCCCTTATAAAAGGGATAAGAAATGCGGTTAATAGCTCAAGCGTGGGCTAATCAGCAAGCGCTATTACCCCTCCAATATTAGGAAAGATGACAGAGTTATCAATAACCAAGCCCCCAGGTGAGGTATGTGAGCCGATAATGTGAACTCTGGCTTGATCCCTACTCAACTGAGCGTTCATTTAAAAAGAAGCGTTCCTGTCTCTTTCCCCTTTCTATATATATATATATATATATATATATATATCTCGCACACACCAGCCACAAAGCATTCGTTGTGCGAATGTGCACTTTATTTTCCTTTTCTGTTTTTAAAGTACAGTAATTTGGCAGCTTTAAACATGTTTTTTTTTAAAAAAAAATGATGAACCATGTGTTCTCCATATTAAAGCATAGTAGACCACTTATTATTATTATTATTATTATTGTTGTTGTTGTTGTTGTTGTTGTTGTTTTAAATTTAATACTGCCCTTCAATTATATTCCAAGGGCCGTTTCCAGAAAGAATAATCTAAATATAAACACACACACACACACACACATACATATAGATATAGATATAGATATAAAGTGATATGCTGCAAAATCATAAAAGCAGCATAAAAACAGTCAACAGGATTAAAATTGCAGCCAAATAAACTATTAAGGGTGCATGCCTATGCTTGCTTAGACAGAATTAAGACTGATTTCTGTCTAAACATGCATAGGATTGTGCTTGGAAAAAATTAAAAAGTCTTTGGTGCTAAAAAAAGAGAATCAAGCAGGAACCAAGTAAACATCTCTGTGGTAATAATTACTAGCCTCACCTCGGATGGTGGGAGCACTTCCTCCATTGAAGATCTTGATTTACAAGTAGGTAAATCTAGAGAAAGATATATCCTTCTAGATATGAACTTTTTGATATTCTACTCTAGAACAACACATAAATTCTAAGTATTAATATGATTGCATTGTTTTTAACTGATTTCCCCTATTTTAGAAGCTATTTCATTGCACTTGCTCTTACTTATATGCATGCGTGTATTTTTTATTTGAAATACAGTATGGGTAGAATTCAGCCCAGTTAAGCACTTTTAAGTCCCCTTGATTTCAATGGTGGTGATGTTATGCATACGCTTAATTACCCCATTGGAATCAAGAGCACTTCAGATTGGCTGGATCGTGCCCTGTATATGTTTTGTAAATTAATTAAATTTGAAAATCAGCATAAAGAAGCATGTCATATGATGGTGGGATTTAATTGTCAAGTTACATGAAGTTTGCTTTATCTTATTTTACTTTTCTTTTTAAAGAGAGGCTTGGAAAATCAGATTTCTTTCTAATCCCATCTTTTGAAATCAGGGTTTCTTTAATACAGCCTCAGGGTATGTTGTTTTTAAATATACCCTGTCTTGTAAGAATGCCTTGTTTTCATCAGGTACTTGACTGGAGTTTTGTTACTAATGCTAGACTTATAGTAGCTAAAGCCAATATAATGCTTTCCCGAAATATTACTCAGAACTGCTTAGGCTAATATTTCCAAAAGCCAGAATACTTTAAGGAACTAAGAATACAATCTCAAATGGCTTAGAGCCACATACCACAATGTCTGACAAAGATACTTTTCCATGCTCCATATTTTAAAACTAGAAATCTCCATTGTGGCATTATTGTTATATTCTTATTTTAAAATCAATAATTGTGGATATTTTTTTAAAAAAAATCTTTGCATTTCCCCCAATGGAAATCCTTTATAAAATATTACACAGAAAGGAAAGGAATGTTTAAATACAGGTAGGATTAACAATAAAGAAAAATAGTACCATCTCTATAAAAAATATAGTCAAGTTTGTGACTTTCCTATAGCTGAAGGGACGGGTGTAGGAGGACACTGTAAATTACCACAGATCTCAAACTGGGGATCCTATTCCATAGAGGAAAAGCCAAGTATCTCGCCCCTGTGCTTCCATAGTAATTGGCCAAGGAAATATACTCATTTTGTTCTCCCGTGCACAGCAGCACTACTGCTGCAGGTGGCCAGAGGGTGGTATTGCAGTTACTAAAACTACATGGATCAGGTGACATAACGAAGCCAATAGGGTTTGACCTGGCCATATAAAGCTGATGACTGTGGCCTTGCTCTTCAGTCTGTGTAACTTGTTACATAGGTACAGCTTGAGCTGCTCTTGGATGAGACATCTCAACTTGACTGCCTGCTTGCTTGCATCCAGACTGATATTCTGCCTAAAGATTCATTAGAAAACATTATTTTTATCTTTCTTTTCTCGCTTGTGGTGGTTTTTCTAGAGGGACATGACAAGCTTTGCCAAGTCGTGCTGTCTTTTACTGGTTCAGGAATTTTGATTATTGAACATGTTTTAAGTATGGCCTCATCTACACCAAGCAGGATATAGCACTATGAAAGTGGTACGAAAGCAGTATATAAAAGGCAGGAGCCCCACTACTGCTTTATAGCAGTATTGAAGTGCATTGACAACTGTTGGGACCCATTGACACATACCATATACCGTTTTCATGCCACTATATCCTGCTTGGTGTAGCTAAGGCCTGTGACGGCTTTCTGGGTGTGGATGTATTTTAGCAGGCCCAGTTTCTGAAGGTTTTCTGTGTAGTTTTTTTATGTGATGCCAGTGACTGATGTTACTAATAGAATAATTGTTATTATTGTTATTATTATTATTATTATTATTATGTACCACCACTCTGCCAAGGAGTTCAAGGCATATATGGGGTTATCCTATTTTGCCCTCACAGCAACCCTTGCGAAGGCCACGAGAGAGTGGTAGGCCCAGGCCATCCCGTGAGTATTACAACTGCGTAGGCATTTCAATCCAAGCCTCCCTGGTTTCAGACGGCCCACCATCTTTTCGCTACACCGGCTCTCTGATTAAAATCGGTTCAAATACACGGCTCGACCTCCACAGAAAATACGGGCATGCTCTGGCCTTAACATGTCTTTTACTTATTATGAGCCGACCTCCCAAAATAGGAACGCTCCGTAAAAATTATGAACTAGCCTCAAATCTCATTTTTCTTTTGGTGTGCCCTGTGTTTGCCCTTTCTACACTCTGTTCACCCTGCCCCAGTCAGGCAACCATCTATTGTGTTAAGCGCTCATCCTCCGGTGTATGACACCCCGGTCCGTCTTCAAATTACCCTTTTTATTGAAATCAATAAAAAGGGGGGGAACACAACACTGAAGTATATGGTGGCAGCTTTGTTATAAACTCATTAATGGGAAACAGCCAACTGGATGGACCTTTAGCCATCCTGTCATTGATTCCAGTGCAAGCAGAAAGATGAAGTGTGATAATAAGTGGGCAGTCACCACACGCATGTGCGAACGGGGGTTACCTCTGACAAAGGTTCCACTAGCACACCAACCACCGACTTCTTGTCCTATAAAGCATAAGTAACATTCAACTAGATTTCTTTTTCTTTTCTTTTTGTGAGTCACTGTATTTAGCTATTTCATAGAAACTAAGATTCCATTTTGAGTACAGTAAAGTTCTTCCAAATTCCTTTATTTCAGGATGCTGGGGTGGCTGTGGGAGTGAGTTGCATGACCGAATGCTTTTCCCTAAACCACTCCAAACCCCTGCCCTCTTTTGTATCTGGTCACACTAGGCAGGGTTCCTGCAGCTTTAACTGCTGTGATGAAGAGGGCATTTCACCAGGTGCAGCATGCCTTCAAATGACACCTGCTGAAATCCCCCTTTTAATACAACTGTTAAAGATACAGGAGCCCCGTCCTCCTTTCCATATGGTTGCCCTAACCAACTGGGCAATAGAGGCTTTCCTCTCTCTCTCTCTCTCTCTCTCTCTCTCTCTCTCTCTCTCTGCCCCCATAGCCATGCCTGGGGGTGACTATTGGCAAAGTTGTGCCTGGGGAGGGATGGCTTACAGTTGGGGGGGGTCCCAATAAAACTAAAGAAAAAACAAAGATGTAGGTGTTAGCTGTGTCTTTAAAGCAATGTGTAGTTCAGTCCCATCCAATACAATGGGACTTACTTCCAAGGAGACGGATGAATGGATCAGTCTGTTTCCAGTATGTGTTACTTTTGCATGTGTTCCACATTGTGTTGTTTTTTTAAAAAAGTCTTCACAGAAATTGATATTTAAATGCATATTTTTGATTGTATTTTCTTTCAAAATGTGTTTCTTGAGCTAGGCACGGCCTTGCAACATTCAGATAAATGCAAAATCTGATGGAGATCTGCCTTCTGACCCACACGTGCATCTGTATCAGAATTTGGAAAACTTGAATTTCTCAAGAATCCCTCAAGAACACTTGCATAGTACTGCGCTGTAAGGGAGGGGCATAATAGAGATGCCTAAAATTAAGCATGATGAGCGCAAAATGAAGGGAGAGAAGTCCCCACACACACCCCTCCCGTGACACAAGAATTCAGGACCCGTCAGTGAAACTGAGTGGCAGTGGATTCAGGACAGACGGGACTTCTTCATCCAATGCAGAATTGATTTGTGGAAATTACTGCTCCAGGATGCAGTGATGGCCACTAACTTAGAAGGTTTTAAACAGGGATGAGACAATTTAATGGAGAAGGAGGTGAGGGCCATGTAGATCAAACAGGTTCAGTGACAGAAATTAATGCCACCGTGTACCAGTTGCTGGGAAACATGGAAGGGCTTTCCAGAGGCATCTGATGGCTACTGTGGCAAGCAGGAGGCTGGACTTCATGGGACCTGGTCTGATCCAGCAGGGCTCTTCCAATTCAAAGTGCTGGTTTTGACCTTTGAAGCCCAAGTTACTTGAAGGACCGCCTTCACCCATATCAGCCTGCCCGAGGCCCTTCTCACCTGCCCACTAGTGAGAGATATTAAGTGGGTTTCCACATGGAAGAGGGCCTTCTCAGCAGTGGCCCCACACCTGTGGAACAAACTCCCACCGACGATCCGCCATGCACCATCCTTACAGGCTTTTAAGAAGGCCTCAAAATGTTTTATTTTACTATGGCCTTCTCTTAAATACTGTTTTGCAGCTGTTACCCTTGCTGTTTTATTACTAGTTTTTAATGTTAGCTTTTATTGTTTTGATTGATATTTTACTTTTATGTATTTATTGCTTTTAATGTGTGTACTGTTTTTATATCTGGTTGTTTTTATATATGGTTGTTAGCCGCCTTGGGAGAGTTTCTGCCCTGAAAGGCGGCTAAGAAATGTATTAAATTAAATTGTATAAATAAATAAATGTACTCCTATTCAGTAGGTCCTTTACACAGAGCATCTGAGCCAGCCTTCCCCAACCTGGTACCCTCCAGATGTTTTGGCATTCAACTCCCATCAGCTCCAACCAGCATGGACAATAGTCAGGATTGTTAGGAGTTGTAGCCCAAAACATCTAGAGGGCACCAGGTTGGAGAGGCTGATCTAAATTCTAGGTTATATTTCATACTCATGTGCAGGGAAAGATTCCATACTATGATATCTCCTTTAATGGAAGACAGCTCAATTGGTGATTATTAGACATCACAACTAAATTGAACCTCTATGTAGAGGAGCAGTATAACCTCAGAATACTAGGTTCCAGAAATAAGCAACAAGGAACGGCCATCACTTTCACATGCCCTTCATCCTTTGCTTGCGAAGATCCCGGAAGGATTTGCCTGGTGGTGGTTGTGAACAGAATGGATTGTTGGTCTCACCCAGCAAAGCCTTTGTTATGTCCTCCATCTGTATGGTGATAGTACACCATTGGGCCAATGACCTACAGCCAAACCAGCCTGAGCGCTTGGATAATCATAATAATCACAGACAGCAAAGAACACGCTGAGCCTTTAGCTAAAACTGCAAAAATAGGCTTTGTTCTAGTAATAAAGAAGCAGCTAATGCAGCAGCTTGTAAAGTAATGGAGAGACGCTCATAATGATTGGTTGAACAACGTTCCTTGTTTTATTTTAAGAGTTATCCAAAGCAGCAGCGTCCAGTTTTCTCCCTTTATCTGATCAAAAGCCCCAACGTCGTTATTCGGTAGCAGCATCCCTAGATTTGGTTCTGCTCGTTAAGTTCCCCTAATTGCGTTTTCATGTTTCATATTACAACCATTTTGATTTCCAGGGCTTCTGCTGGATGGCTCTAAAGCACCATACCTCTCGGCCAGATAAGCTCTTTATGAAAGGTACTTTTCCGTCTCTCCACCACATGCTCCACTTTTCAAAGTTCAAACTTTAATGGGCTTTTTATGAAACATAATTTGGATGCGAAGAGATGAGTTAAGGTTTCCAGCATTCCACCTTGCAACCATTTTACAAGTCATGGACGGGTCTCTGTGAGTCCTGGGGGCCTCTTACGTTGGCAGAAAACACTACCATCTTTTCCTCTTTTCCTTCTCTTCCTGCCCTCTTGATATGTCATGGGGAAAAGTCTGTGCCCGATCGTGCTTAAGATAGAGTTAGGGACAATCTCTTCCTGAACATCTATCTCCCACCTCTGTCTGTCTGTCTGTCACTCTTGCACAGACATGTTTATAATCTTCCTGGCTTTCTCTTCTCCTCCGTACCTCTCATTATCTTTGGCATTTCAAAATTTTGTCTTTGCCTAGACCCTTCAGCCCCTTTAGCTAGAACAACCTGCCGGGAGAGATATGCCAACTTACCAGTCTTCTAGAATTTAAGAGAGCGATAAAGACCAATCTCTTACAGCAGGCCTACCCAGTCGAATTTTAAGAGTTTTGTTGGCATTTTAATGATGTATTAGTTTTGTATGCTTTTAATCAGTTTTATGTATTTTATATTGTTTGTATTGATGTTGTTCCCTGCCTTGATCCAGAGGGAGAGGCGGGTGAGAAATAAATATGTTAGTAGTAGTAGTATTAGCTCTGAAATAGAAAGCACAGTTCACATTAAAGTTGCGTCCCTCTCAGCTGCTCCAACCAGCCCTCCAACACTTCCTTTAATGCTTCCAATAGTTGTTGGTATGACACCTGTTTATCCGGACATGCGGGGAATTGATCACAGGACTTTCTGCATGCAAGGCATGAGCTCTGTCCCTGAACGACAGCCTCTACACCATTTCGACTAGCTTGTGCATTTTTAAAAGGCTTTCCCACCCCCCAGATCAAAAAATGCCCACCTTCAATTTTGAAATCACGCAAATGTGAAAATCCCAAAACATAGAGAAGATTCACGTTGGTGTGGCATATTCACAAACACCCACCCCCCTTGTCACTGATATCACTAATTTCCAGTTCAGTGTATGGTGTGTGTTTTTTCCCAACATCGATCCTATATCGGGCAAAATTAGATTTATTGTCTTGGTTTCTTACACAATTACATGGAAAGTGCTGTTTTTATTCCTCTCCAGGACAGTAAAAAGCAATAAAATTCTTGCAGATTTCGACAGCGGGCAATTCAATAAAAAGCTATGTATATTTTATAAGGAACAATAAAAATAAGTCTATAGCTGGATCATAAAGAGGTTGTGGAGAAGCTTTCTTGTTTGCTTGCTTTTTTTCCGCCTTTGCTTCCCAAGTTGCCATCCCATACTTGGACTGTTGGTTGTTTGCTTGGCTTGTGGCCTCGGCTCGGGTTCCAGGCGACATGCTTGCTTTCATCAGGGCCAAGCAAGATCCGGACCCTAGTCCAGTGTAGGATCGCCAGCTGAGGCTCAAATACAGCAAACAGATGGTCCTGCTCTGTTAACCAGAAAAGAGAAGAAACCTAACCATTGTATATTTGCATACCAGGCCTGGCCAATCCAGAACTTTCATACTGCCTGCTAACTGCAAGGGCTGCTTTGTTTTGCTTCCCTCCCCCCTTTCTGGCCTATTGATCTTATTTGCCAACCATGCTGTGCAAAAGACAGTTCCTGGGTAGGGATGGGCATGGCTGGCCCAAAGCAGGTTGCCTCCTGAAGCATGGACTTGCCTTTGCCATCTCCGTGCCTCCCAATCTGCCTGTAGGGTGACCAAGATGTCCGGATTACCCCGGATTTGTCCTGGTTTGTGTTCTGTCCTGGGTGTCAAGGGGGATTTTCTGTAATTTTCTATAATGTCCTGGAATGACACACTTTCCCCTTTAGTGTGGCAGGGGGGAATGATGCATTTTCCAGAGGCCCCTATTGGAGCAGTGGGGGGGGGGGGGGGGCAATGACACACTTTCCCCTCAGAGTGGAGGAGGGGAAAGCACATTTTCTGGAGCTTCCGGAAAGCATGTCATTCACAATCGCCATGCTCATGGCAGCTACCAATAGCATGGTGGGGGAAATGATGCACTTTCTGGAAGCCCTGGAATGCGCGCTTTCCCACCCACCCCCACTGGGTGTCCTCTTTTTTGGTTACCCAAATGTGGTCACACCAGCTTACTCTTCCTGGCACAGCTGCGCATGCCCACCTCACCAGTGCGCTACCTGTAAGATGTTTCCACCTTCAGGAGCCGCGCGGCGCCTGCACATCTGGCAAAGTATTACGAGAGAACCCGGAACTTCTGGGACGTCTCACAATACTTTGCCTGACCTGGAGCAGGCACACGCATCTCCTGAAGGTGGAAACACCTTACAGGTGGTGCACTGGTGAGGCGGGCATGTGTATCCATACTAGGAAAAGTAAGCCAGCAGGCAGGTGGATTAGACCAGCTCTGTTGGGAGGCACATGAGTGGGGTGGGCACATGTGTGGGTAGCAGGCAAGGCAGAAGGAGCACAGGAAAGTGAGTGGCTGCTTCTTGGTCCTGCCAGCTGCCTGCATGGCCACGCAGGCAGCAGGCAAGACCAAGAAGCAGCAGAACCTTGGTAGGAGGGGAGTGCCACTCTTTCCATAATCCGCTGCCTGCTGCACCAGCTTCCTACCACTTCATGGTAGGGCCGGCCCTGGGGATGGGTGAGAATTTCAGCTCAGTTCATTTTTGATAAGAATTAACCAAAATATGCAAATTCCTTCATATTCAGAATGGAAAGAAATGTATTTTTGATTGATTGATTGATTGATTTTTTAAAAAGTGGGAGAAAATGAAATTGACACATTTGTCCATCTAGGAAGATGGGTTTGAGTGCTTACCTCTTAAAGCTCTGGGCTCAAATCCCTGTGTATTCAACCATGTTTGTGCTGAATTGAGTTGCCACCTTTTTTCTGATATTCTCCTCTTCTTTGACATCTATATGGCAGGCTATTGTCCTGTCCATGATGGGAATAGCTGTATCTATTGAATTTGGGGAGTACAGATGGGTTAGAATTTCATTTCAGTTCATTTTCAATAAGAATTTACCAAAATTCACAAATCTCTTCTTATTTCAGACGGAACGAACTTGAGATCTTAAAGATTGGATGTGGGAGAAAGTGAGACCTGACAGATCTAGTTATTTCTTATATTTATATCCACCTTTTCTCCAAGGAGCTCAAGGCGGCATATATGATCCTCTTTCTCTATTTTACCCTCACACCAACCCTGTGAGGTAGGTTAAGGTGAGAGTCAGTGACTGGCTCAGAGTCACCCAGTGAGCTTCATGGCCAAGTGAGGACTAGAACCCGGATCTCCCAACCTATCCCATCTCTTCTCTGTGGAACAGCAGCACCTACAGGACCCAAAGCAGATTATGGTGAAGGGGACTTTTGTCCTTCTCGTATAGTGAGGGGTGGACCGTGAGCTGTCTCTCTCTAGTTACATTGCTGTGGAAGTAGATTGGACAAGCGTGAGAGGGCTACAAAAGAGCAGAGAAAGGAGTAGCCTTGCACCCATTCTGAGGGATATGGATATGTCAGATGCAAGAAGAAATTGCTGAGCCACTTCCTTGAGATGATGCCAGGGACAGTTGAGGAATTTGGGACATCTGCCTTTGGGAGCAAACTCACATGAACACAGAATCACAGAATACTAGAGTTGGAAGGGGCCTATAAGGCCATCGAGTCCAACCCCCTGCTCATTGCAAGAAACCATCTTAAAGAATCCCTGATTTGCAGATTGGAACATGGTCCACTCCAGATTCCGAAAAGGTGGTCTGAGTCCTTCCTTTTCAACCTTTCTATTCTATATTTTAAACAGGCTTTTCTAGCAGCCTAGAGTTAGAAAAATGCAGCAGCTGCCGCACAGGTTGAAGTGGGGCCAGAAATGCTCCAGGGATGGAGGGAACATGATGACACATTGTTTGCAAGCTAAATTTGATCCTTTTCACACTCTGTAGCCTCTACAGACACCATTTCCCCCCACACACACACACACACAAACATTCCCAAAATTTGGGGGGGGGGGGCAGCAGGAGCCTTGGGGTTGTAGAGGCTGCAAGAGGTGCATAGGCCATGTATTGCCCACCCCAATTTAAATCATAGTACATATTTCTTAATGTGCATCTATACCTATGTATTAGCATATGCAGTTTTTATGCAAATCTCTGTTCTTTGTTTTGGCAAAGTCATAGAATCATAGAATAGTAGAATTGGAAAGGGCCTCTAAGGCCATCAAGTCCAACCCTCTGCTCAAGGCAGGAAACCACCTTAAAGCATCCCTGACAGACGGTTGTCCAGCTGCATCTTGAAGGCCTCTAGTGTGGGAGAGCCCACCACCTCCCTAGGTCATCGGTTCCATTGTCGTACTGCTCTAACAGTTAGGAAGTTTTTCCTGATGTCCAGCCGGAATCTGGCTTCCTGTCACTTGAGCCCATTATTCCGCGTCCTGCACTCTGGGATGATCAAGAAAAGATCCAGGCCCTCTTCTGTGTGACAACCTTTCAAGTATTTGAAGAGTGCCAGCCTAGCTCTAAGTGAAGTCTTAGCCATGGGTCAACGAGGTTTCTGGTTCGAGTTCTGGAATCCCTTGAACAGCCACATCACATTTCTTCACCTTTACAACATTCAACATAAGTTTACCCCGGGAGGTTTTGTGCGATACGGGTCCATCTTTAAATTTTAAAGACGGTTGCACTATAAAATGTGTGTGTGGTACGAACTTCGTTGCAAAGTAAAATGCTTCTATAGTATCATCGTGGCCATTTCCTTCTTTTACGAGGCTAAGAATAAATATTTGATATGTATGTAATCTTTTTCTGTGCACACTTGCATCAGCACCCTGATACGTTTTTTTTATTATTATTAAAGAAAAATAAAATAGAATAAGTCTCGTATTAGCCTGAGGCTATGAGGGGATTAATGACATAACATATGCTAAAATATATGCCATTTAAGGAGGAAACAACAAGCTTGTTACTCTATCTCATTGATTGAGGAGCAGGATTTCTCACAAATGGTCCAGAGCATCATCATCATCATCATCATCATCATAATTTATTTCTTACCCGCCTCTCCGTTTGGATTTAGGCAGGGAACAACAATATGATAAAATACATAAAGCTGATTAAAACTTGGCACACGTTATTAAAACTGCATTAAAACATCCTAAAAACATCCTAAAAACATTCTAAAATTCCACTGGATATGCCTGCCGGAAGAGAACAGTCTTTATAGCTTTCTTAAATTCTAAAAGACATCTGGGGTTACAGGTTGAGGATTCCTGCTGCAGGACATAAGGGGCTGATTTTATCAGGCCCTATAAAACCTGACATTGAGCTCCATCACACCAGCGATTTATTGCACACTCGCCATGCCTGGCGTGTGGTTTTGCAGCGCGGGACTCGCATGACGTTGTCCCTGCCCTGCACTCATCTCACCTCTTCTCCCCTTTGTTGCATTTTATTTTGGTGTGGGGAAAGTCTGGATTATTTTCCCCTCTCACTTTTTCCTTTGTTGGGGGCATGTGCTAATGGAGTCTTGCTGATGAAAAGGGAGGGCAGGGCGGTTCTCCTCCTCCAGCACATCATCCTACGGACATGTGCTTAGTCGGTTGAATGGACTTTTTACTGCTCCAACCCCTCCCTCATTGCCCACTGAAACGGAGCCCTGATGAAACCTTAAATCAGTAAATCTCTAGACAACAAAGCCAGAGCGAGGGGATGAAAGAGTCCATGCCCATCAGAGTACCACAACCAGTGAACTGGAGGAGGAAGGAGAAGGGGCGGGGTAGGGTAGGGTGGAAGAGCAAACAAGCGAGAATCCACAAGAAAGGGGCCATGTGTGATGGAGCCCTTGACGCATTTATGAAACGGAGGTAAAAAGACATGGAGGCAAACTGGGGGGGGGGAATAGGTGTGATGGAGCCCTCTGTCCTGACATCCTCAGTATGAGCAATGCATTACTCAGGTATGGATTGAACTGCTGTTTGACTGCCATCCCTACTTTGACCACTTGCTTGCTTCCATATCACCAACCCTGACAGGTTGGTTGTGACAAATGGAAGAGTTGCGTTTGAATCCATCTTCACCAGATGTCCTTTATGCAAGTCACTCACATGGGTCGTGATGAGTGAGCTCTCCACTCTCCAGCTCTGAATCTGAACTGTTTGGAAATAAGCTAAACTTTTCCCCGGAATTCCATCTATTTGACCAAGGAAAAAGAAAGCTGCTCTTTCATTCCTTTGTTCCTTCGCTCCTTTGCTCTTCCACACCACTCCACCACTCCCCTTCTCTTTCTCCCTCCAATCAGGTCCTGTCAGATGAGCACTTCAACCAGACCGCCTTTCTGCCGGGCAAAAATGGAACAACCCTTTAGTCTGGCTCTTTGGGGGCATCGAGGGAGTACAATCCTGCCTCTGCAGCGATTCGGGTGTTGTATGATTTTAAAAAACGCTTTGGAGACTGGGATGCAAGGTGTGGGTTTTATATTGAGGCTTGGAGCCGGCTGCTGGGAGAGATCACTTTTCCCTGCCAGGACCTGATGCAATCCATTCAAGCCTCCAGTTCCTTTAAAACTACACAGAGGCTTAGGGTGCATTAAATGCACTTAGCGAAAATAATCCAGACTTTTAGCGTTCTAGGAAAAAACAGAAAAGGCGGGGGAAGAGGCGGGGTGTCAGCAGGACAGGCACAGCATCATGTGAGTACCGTGCTGCAAATCTGCACACTAGGCATGGCGAGAGTGCACTAAATCGCTGGTGCAATGGAGGTCATTAGACAAGAGAATAGAACAAGGTATCTGCATCCACCTCCTGAAACCACTGTCGGATGTCAGGTGTTTGATGGACAATTCACAAGGCTGGCCTTGTGAATTGTGAGCTGAAAGCTTGGCAATTGTTGTGAGAAAGTCTGTCTCTGTTCTGTGCTTATCTGTGGCTGCTAGCCGAGGCCTTGAGTTCCTTGAGAACAAATGTATGTTTGGAAAAGGTGGGGGCTATCTTGCAAGCTGTCTCTCACATAGCATCGCCATCAAGAGGAGGTTGAACCGTGCTGCCCTGTTGGCACGTGAGTTTGGATTACAGGCCTGAAGTCCTGTCTGTCAAAGTGGCCTGGAATTGCCAGCCTCCACCCTATAAACTGGGGTGAGCGAGGGGGATGCCCTTTGCTAGGAATCATCTGTTCTACGGTTACCATCTGTTCTATGCTTGCCAAGAAACTCGTGTTTGGGATTCTATCTGGTTTGGAGATGTTGGATGCACTCTGTACATGTTCTGTTGCTATTTGGACTTGGAATTTCTAAGAACTGTGCCATGAAAAGTGCTCTGAGGCTTTTCATAGATTTGGACTTGCAGATTACTATTCTGGATTCGTGTTCTGTGGCCTGACAGAGAGCCTTCCCTGCATGGAGCCAAAGTATGGGCACAGGGGAGCGCCTAGGCTGACCATTGCTGTTCTGGAATTGTGTGTATGTGTGTGACCTGTGAGAGAGCCTCCTCTCAGAGCCTTTGTTACAGGCAGAGGGGTTTCCTAGGTCGAAGAGGTTCGTGCCCTGATATCTTGCTTACGTGATCAGCTCAGTGTTTACCGGCAGGCTGAGTCTGATTCGTGCAAGATGAATCTGTTCTTTGCCGGGCTTCATGCATCCCTGTGCTGGAGTTTATCCTTGAGTTCTGCTCGTGTTCCTGATGAGTCAGGGTGAGTGGCCGCTGCTGACTGTTCACATGGGACAGGGGCAACTCTACATGTCTCCCCCCCGAGTGATTGCTGTTCGCATTAAGCCATTGTACCTGAAGCAGGTCCGTCATTAGCTTTATGTGGATGTATGCAGAAATGAAACCGTTATGCTTGAATTCCGTGCGATTTCACAAATAAAGGAGTCTCACCGTTTTGGGAGTGTGTTGTCAGTTTGCCAAGTTCGTGAGCAAAAGTCTGGAGTTGGGCTTGGGTCACGACAACCACAAACAAGGAAATACCTGTAGAACAAAGCAGTGGCTTTTCCCACAACAGTTTAGGATGGTGTGGCAAATTAGGGATATCACACACACCGGAATGGCACTCAACCTAACACAAGTCTTGGCCAGTGAGGTGAGAAAAGCTCAACCAACCTCAGGATGCTGTTCCCCCAACCCTGGGACCTTGTGCCTGTCTTATAAACATTCCACACCCGCCCTCCAACAGTTTGAGAACCACAGGCTTAGCTATAAAGCAGTGCATTCAAGCATCTGGAGCTCATGAACTCACATCCCCCTTGGGTATCACATTCCTGACCTGGTTTGTCTCTGGGGAATTCGGGTATTTACACATCTCACAGTCAAACCTTGTGACCAGAAGTGCCTCAAGTCAACTGGTATCCTGCTTTGCCTTCTGTCATCTGGGTTCAAGAAGCGGCACAGTCCCCCGTCCGCCCCCCGTCCTAGATGCAAGCAGGATGCAGCGTCTGTTTCTTATTGGGGGAATCTCTCTCTCTGTCTCTCTTTTAATACCCTCCTTTGATATCTTCTTTAAAGCTTATTCCTTTTGTCCATGGGTGGCTGTTACGAGGTGTTAACATGCATCGAGCAGATTCACAGTTTCTGGTGGAAGCCGCAGGAGCAGCAGCACGGATTTCGCCAGGCCTTTCTTTTCCGGTTATTGATCTTAATTGTGTCAGCTCGTCCTTGAGCATCGTTCCGCTCTTTTTCTCCCTGGTTTTTATTTCCCTTCCAGGCACCCCACCCTTACCCCGCCCAACTCATCTCCCTGACCCCAGCTCCTTCTGGGTTTCAGAAGGGGGAGCTTTCAAAGATCCTTTGATGTCTGGCTTGCAGCCACACTCATTTGGTTTTGCGCCATTTCTTACAAAGATAGCAAATAGACGCTGTCCCAGAAAACTTGTTCATCGTCAGATGCTGCAATTGCATAGCATTACAGGGTGGAGAAGGGCTGTTTAGCAAAGGCCTTCTTTATCATTATCAGTTTATTAGTCAACCCATCAAACAAGATAAAACTAAATAGGGCGACCAACTGTCAGGATTTCCCCGGATTTGTCCTGGTTTTTGTTCTATCCTGGGTGTCAGGGGGGATTTTCTGTAACTTTCTATAATGTCCTGGAAAGACAAGCTTTCCCCTTTAAGGCCGCCATTGGCGGGAGGGAATGACACACTTTCTGGAGGTGTGTCATTCCCCCACTGCTCCAAACAGGGACTTAAAGGGGAAAGTGTGTTATTCCTGGACATTATGGAAAAGGCCCCAATTGGAGCAATGGGGAGGCAGGAATGACACGCTTTCCCCTCTTTAGCTCCAATTGGGGACTTTAAGGTGGCGGGGGAAATGACGCGCTTTCCAGAGACCCTGGAAAGCTGGTTTCCTGCCCCGCCCCCAGAGGGTGTCCTTTTTGGGGGGTTTCCCAAATAGGGTCACCCTAAGCAATCAAAAACACAAGTACATTTGATTCACACCATTATAGTATTAATGAAGCCCACAAGCCATTACTCTCCTCCCAGTCCTAACCAAATCCTCAAGGGCGGATATCCTTATCGCTGTCCATAAGCTATAGGAGGCTGTCACAAAAGATGAGTTTGGATGGAGGTTGGTGGTGGCTGGTGGCTCTGAGGTCAGTGGGGTGGTGAATACGCTCCAGGTTTCAGCCAGAACTCTAAAGGAGCTATCCACAGTGCTTCCGCCCCTTGGAAGCTCCTTTAGAGTTCTGACTGGTTGTGACTGAAATCTGGAGTGGATTCGCGGCCCACTGAGTAAACAAAACAAGGCTATAGAACAAACTGCCCTCCTCAGCCTGACATAGAGCCACAGAGAGACACGGTGAAGGAGATATCTAGGCAGGGAGTGTGGAAAGGTTAGGATGAGTGACCTGCTGTCACCAATAAGGTTCATGCATGAGCAGAGATTTGAACCTGGGTCTCCTGATCCCAATCTGACAGTCTAAACGAAACCAGTTCAAACTTGCAGTATCAACTTTGTTGTTGATTTTTACTAAAAGCCTGAGATCCACCAACCAGAAGCAGGCGCAAAATATATAAACTTAGAATTAACAAATTTTGAGTCCAGGAATTTGTTTTGAGTATCAGAAGTGAACGGAGCGCACACATAAAACTCTGTTTCTGGTTACACCAAGGTTTCTTCATTTTAGCTATCTAATTTAGGGCAAGTAGTGGTGTTTTGTTGTTGCTATTGTTCAGAAATTGGGAGTCAGAAATCCTTGCTGATCTACTGCAAATCAACCAGAGATCTGCTGGTTGATCTAAAATCTATTTTCTGCCCAACCCATCTCTACACCACACTGGCTCTCATCTCTGTGTGTAGCAAGACCAGCATGAAGGATCCACATTCAAATCCCCCCTCCCCCCAGAATGCTTATAACTTTGTAACCATCCTTTCATTTATATTTATCTTTTCGTTTCTAATCACCATTCTAATCCCCCTTTAGATTTTGTTTCGCTTTGTTTCTTTAAATAAAGAATCTGCCCCCCCCCCAAATGGAAATGTGGTATTGGCCAGGCTAATCGCAAAGACGTTGAGAGAAAGCGGAAACGCCCGTTGCTGGGCAGTAAATGAGAAGCACGGTTTAGAGACCAATATGGGAGTCATTCTGGCTCTGAAGTGCCTCTATTTCAGTGGTCGCCCCTGGATACCGAGAGATGGTTATTTCGAAGGCTGACACAGGAAATTGCATCTTCTGAGGAACTGTCCCATTTCTTGGGTATATAAAAAGCCACCAGAATTTCCATCATTGCCCCTACCCCAGAGTTCACCCCTGTTGCAAGCCACATTTTGTAAACCCACCAGAATTTAGCAAGGGAAGGAGAGAAATATACTAGGGGCTGCGGCCTTATATGGTGTCAGATCAGTTCTTTCTTCTTCAGAGCATAATCATTTTGCCAGTGGTGTGTTCATCCTCTCGGGCTGTGTTGCACACATTTCTGCAAAAGAAATAAAATCTCCCTCGCAGTTTGGAACTGCAATTGCAGCTGCCTTGAGCCGTCCTACATTGGGGTGGGGGGGTAGGGGTCTGCCAGCTCACTCCAGCCAGGGCCAGAGATGAATATGGGGGGTGCTATTTATTTTCCCCAAACACACACTTTGCCCAGCAGATTTCTGCTTTGAAGTAATCAATTCTCATCAAAAGCAATGGAAGGGAAAATACCTATGGTAGCCTGGTGTAAATTGGGATCCTGATCCGGGGCATGCTGGGAGAATGAGCGGGTTTCAATCCTGGCATGCCCCTAGAATGCCCTGGAACAGGCTCTACCACCTGCGACAACTCCACCAACGGTACCCCTACACCCAAAGAAATTTCCGTGGGCATACTGGGGGGTCTCCAAAGTGAACATGCCATTCTGCTGGTGGCACTGGTCTCCACGTATAATCTCATCTATGCCATCCTAACTCTTCTAAACAGACCTCTCATGGGGGATTAGGATGGCTCGCTGTAGTGTTAAAGCTAAATTCCAAAATGCTATTGTACACCTGATTTGTATATTCCCGGTTGAATACACAGATGCAATATATAGGAATAAACCAAACAATCATTTTATAAAAGAAAAAAATCAAGGTTGTGAGAAATAGCGCAGCCATGCAATCCATATCTGTGTTGGCATTTGGATAGGGTGGGGCTAATTGCCTCATCCCTTGGATCCTTGCCAAATCTATAGCATTCAGGAGGTCACTAGAGTGAGCAGACGCTCTTTTACAAAAGCGTTTGGAGCACATCTTCCTGTGGAATGCACTATGCGGGATTTTTTTATTATTATTATTATTTTACTGTCTCACTGCAAAGCCATTTCATTCCACCGCACAAAGCAACCTTGGTCTGATGGCTGCATACCCGAGCTCCAAACTAGCCCAAATTCGCAGAACAGGCAAACTTCTGCCAGTAACGTATGCCAAGCAAGCGACTTAAAGAGTTTCAACGCAGTGTTTCCCTTCTGAGATGGTTCGCTGCTGCTTTCCCCCCCTCCTTTCCCTGCTCCTCCCTCTCCTCCTGTTCTTTTTTCATTAGTTGGAAAGGATACATCGAAGTGATGGGACGGCATAATGAGCGTATCTTAATGAGGACATTTCCTTGAAAGGACTAAGCGGTAGGCAGCCATGCCACACGAAAGGAACGCATCAAGCGTTTTGGCTGCAGAATTCATGGGTATCGTACTTCAAAACCATTTCCTCTGGCGCAGAAATGGCGCTGCTCTTTTCAAGAAGTTTAAAGGAGGGGGGGAATCCATGCTTTACCCTCCTCCTCTTTCAGCCCTTTATTAAAAACCAAGTCAACAAAAGTGAAACATTCCAGTGTTTAAGTCTGTAGACTTGGCAATGACTTCAGGGAGATGGGAGACAGAAGCTCGAACCTGAAGCAAAACCGAACTGAATTTTTATTGTTCCTAAATCAGGACAGAACTTGGATCCTGCTTTGAAAGTCTCTGCTGAACTTGAAACCAGAACAGAATTCTACACACATACACACACACCACAGATACACACATCAGGTTGCTGAATTTCAACCCATGTACTCTTGTCTTGGAAAACAACAAAGACCTCTTTCAAAGGTTTAGGTTCCAATCCATTGTAAATAAAGAGTGTTCATTCAGAAATTTGGATTGGGTCAAAACACATCAGCCAGGCTCTTGTCTGGAGGGAGGCAACCGGAACATACCACCTCAGTGTCATTCCAGCTACTCTGGTTGCCAGCTTCCTTAGATAAAAGCAGAAGACGAGCCCTGCTGGATCAGACCTAAGGTCCATCTAGCCCAGCACTCTGTTCATACAGTGGCCAACCAGCTGTCGAACAGGGAACCGCAAACAGGACACCATGCAACAGCACCCTAACGCCCATGTTCTCCAGGAACTAGTGAATGAATTGGACGCTTCTGGGACCAATTCAAGGTGCTGGCCATAAACTTTAAGGCCCTAAACAGCTGGGGACCAGGATATCTGAAGGACTACCTCCTTTCTTATGGAATGGCCAAGAGTATGGAAAACAAGTCCTAAGTGGAAAGGTTGAAGGGACTGTCTACGTTTAGCCTTGAGAAGAGAAAGCCAGTGGAAGGTGGGGCAGGCAATGATATCACTCTTAAATATCTGAAGGTTTGTCACACAGAAGAGGGCAAAGGTGGTCCTGTCCAGAGGTCAGGACCAAATCTAATGGGCTTCAGTTCCAGGAGGGCCACACCTGGTTGAACATCTTAATAGTAAGAGCAGTTTGAGATTAGAACTAGTTACCTGGAGCGGAGGTGGACCATCCCTCACTGGAGGTCTTCAACCAAAGTCTCTGGACAGCCATCTGTTGAGGATGCTTTCGCTCTGGATTCCCTGCGCAGAGCCCCTTCCAACTCAGATTCTGGGAACCTGCCCAGGTGCTTTGTTCAACAAAAGAGCCCCTGCTAACTTCCCCCCAGTCATCTGAATTATGGTTGGAGGGAATGCATCCTTTTTGACAGCAGTATGTGGGTTGTGGAGTACCTTCCTGAAAGAGGTCTGCCTGATCATCTCTTTGCTACCAATTTAGTTTGTGGCCAAAGCTTGGCTTTCAGGAAAACCTTTGGGTTGATTTAAAGTGGCTGAATAAATGCTTCTATCAAGATTTGTGTGTGTGTGTGTGTGTGTGTGTGTGTGTGTGTGTGTGTGTGTTGTGTTTTACTGTTAGGCAATGTCTTCCTGTGCATTGGTAAAACACTACAAAAAAAGAATCTTGATACAACTAGAAATACAATCACATCCATACTGGAGTGTTTTGTTTTTGCAGTGTTTTGTCAATGTCCTTTATTTGAAGGCATTCTCTGTTACAGAGGGTTAGACTACAATCTGGTTGGACTCCCATAGGCCTCAACCAGTATGGTTGGGGATTATGGAAATTGTAGTCCAAAACATCTGATGGGCATCAGGTTGCTAATGGAAAGACTGCCCAGTCCAAGTCTTGTTTAAAGATTAAAACACTGTAACAAAGAAGAGCAGGGGACTCAAAGTTGTCCATCAACAGTTACCATCTGCATGGCAGACAGAGTAGCAGGCACATGGGTTACCTAGTCAGAGTCATCCCTTCTGTGGTGAAATGAATTACGTTTCTAGTTAAATTATAGTGATTGTTTTAAAATTTTCTTATAGGGTGGCCAAGTGTCAGGATTTCCCTGGATTTGTTCTGGTTTTTGTTCTATCCTGGATGTCAGGGGGGATTTTTTGTAATTTTCTAATAATGTCCTGGAAAGACACACTTTCCCCTTTCAGACCGCCATTAGCATGGTGAGAGGGAATGACGTGCTTTCTAGAGGTGCATCATTTCCCTCCCACTTCTCCAATCAGAGCCTTAAATGGGAAAGTATGTCACTCCTGGACATTATAGAAAAGGCCCCAATTGGAGCAGTGGGGGGTGGGAATGACACGCTTTCCCCTCCTCCACTCCAATTGGGACCTTTAAGGTGGCGGGGGGGAATGACACTCTTTCCAGAGGCCCTGGAAAGCTGCTTTCCCGCACCCTCCTAGGTTGTCCTCTTTTTTGGTTTCCCAAATATGGTCACCCTACACCAGATGCAAATTTCATGGAAATCTGTTGTTCTCTCTTCTCCACATTTTTGGTAATGCATTTAGTACTTTCCCACAATCCCGGTCTTTTGGCATAGGGTGGAGATGTTTTGGTACCGCTAGCCCTTTTCCGATTGATTCCTTGTTGGATTTATACACCTCACTGCCGTGTCTGAATGCTAAGCGTTGTGATATTTTGTCATTTTACTGTCCCTTTATTTCTTGGGGAGTCCTGACTTGGAAGAATTTCTTTCCTTAAAGGTGGAAAATAAACAAGCCAACGTAGCATCGTGCACCGTTTGGGAACGGCAGCTTTAGAGATGAATTTTCCCTCTGGTTTGTCTCTTGTGTGGAAAGCAAATAAAACAGGCCAGGAGAAAGGCACTGGCATTAAAACAAAATGCTCACTGGAAAGCCAGCTGGCCCCACACCCCACCCGTCGCCCTTATCTTGGATCTTCCCTTTTGCAAGCATAAAATATCTAGCCTCGCGCTAGGAAGATGATTAGACTACGGGTCTTGCTTCTGTGATGGAGGCAGGCAGGTGGCTCTGGGGACTTATCTCTCTTTGTGGCATGAGGAATGAACTTAATTTGAAAATAAAAGACAAAAAAAAAGAGGCATTTCCGAGGCGCTGACAGTTTCCTGCTGGATCCTGGAGATTTCCCCCAGCCACCTGCAGAGACCCCCACGTCCTCGCTAGCAAGACGCTTGAAAAAAACAGAGCTGAATTGTTCATTCATATATGTATCAGTCCTTTGAATCCTTCTTTTTCACGAGGTGTTATCTATCCAATTTCAACTGCTTGTTGGGAAATCGGAAGAAAATTAGAGCCGCACTGGTCTATCGTTGTAGAACAGCTTCCTCAGATGTGGTGCCCTCCAGATGTGTTTTTGGGACTACAGCACCCACCATCTCCACCCATCGGTTAGGCTGGCTGGGGTTGATGGGGGTTGTAGTCCAATACATCTGGGGGGCACCACATTGGGGAAGTCTGGCTTAGAGTGTCTGACTAGGGCTGGGAAGATCCAGGTTCAAGTCACCACATGGCCATGAAACTGACGGCATGACTGTGGGCCAGTCACTACTTCTCAACCTACTCTACCTCACAGGATTGTTGTGAAGATAAAAATGGGGATGGAGCCACCATCAAGAAGACACTGTTCTCAGTACCTAACCACCTACCATCCACTAATGCCAGTCAGAGCGCAGGGCCTGTGTAGGGTGACCATATGGAAAAGAGGATAGGGCTCCTGTATCTTTAACAGTTGCATAAAAAAGGGAATTTCAGCGGGTGCCATTTGTATGCATGTAGCACCTGGCGAAATTCCCTCTTCATCACAACAGTTAAAGCTGCAGTGAATCTTAAAATCACTCCACTGGCTGCCCATTAGTTTCCGGGCGACGTATAAAGTGTTGGTTATTACCTTTAAAGCCCTACATGGTTTGGGTCCAGGTTACCTGCGGGATCGCCTTCTCCCGTATAATCCGCCCCGCACACTCAGGTCCTCTGGGAAGAATTTACTCCAGTCAGCCAGAACTAGGCTGACGAGTGTTACCCAGAGGACCTTCTCTTCTGCCGCTCCCAGGCTGTGGAATGGCCTGCCGGAGGAGATTCGACAAATTAGCAGTCTTCTGGAATTTAAGAAAGCCGTGAAGACTGTTCTCTTCCGGCAGGCCTATCCAGTTTAATTTTAAGATGTTTTTAATAATGTATTTGTTTTTATCTGTTTTAACGGTTTATCTATTTTATTGTTTTATATTTATATTTGGTGTTGTTCCCCGCCTCGATCTAGATGGAGAGGCGGGTTAGAAATGAAATAAATAATAATAATAATAAATAATAATAATAATAAAATAATATATTAGAATGACCAGATACAAAAGAGGACAGGGCTCCTGCAGCTTTAACTGTTGTGATGAAGAGGGAGTTTCACCGACGTCACCCGGCGCTCTATTGAGAGGCAGGCTGCGAAGCCTGTTTCTCAGTAGAAGGGACCAGCGGGCGGCAGCGGGCAGCAGCAGGCGGCAGCAGGTGGCCCTGGCAGGTAAGTGGGGGCCTCCCTCTCCCTCCCCCTCCCCCCACTCGCGCACCTTACCAGCCAGGGCCGTCCGCTGCCACCCGCTGGTCCCTTCTACTGAGAAACAGGCTTCGCGGCCTGCCTCTCAGTAGCGCGCCAGGTAACATCATCACCTGGCGCACTACTGAGAGGCAGACCGCGAAACCTGTTTCTCAGTAGAAGGGACCAGCGGGCGGCAGTGGGCGGCAGCAAGGAGGCAACAGGTAAGGAGCGCAAGTGGGGGTAGGGGGGTAGGAAGTCCGAGGTCCAATCCTCCGTTTTTTTCTGATCCAGATCGTGTCCTTTCGGATTGGATCAGATTAGATTGGACAATCCAGATGATAGGGATCAGAATCGGATAATTTTATCCAATTTTGCCTGGATTGGGTCCAGATCCAATCCACTGCACATCCCTAATGGAAACAGCTTTTCTGCATAGCTGTTTACCATTTCCTCCCCTTTGTCTGAGCCTTTCCCCATGCAGGGCAGGGCTGGCCCTACCATTAGGCAAAGTGTGATGACCGCCGCAGGTGGCAAATGGGCGGAGGGGCATGAAGCAATGGCAGGAGGTTGGGCCCCCTCTAGAAGAATTCGGTTTGGTGCCTGGTTGTCCGATTATGCACATCTTCTCAGGATCACTTTTACACCTAATTCGTATAAACGACAGGCGGTGAAGCGCATAAACGCGCTTTAAGGTGGTTGAAATGTGGAGAATCGCATGTTTACATGGTCATAATGCGCTTTAACGGCCGTGGCAAATTAAAACTCGCTATTTAACGCGCATGCGAAGATGCGCATAATCGGAGAGAAAACGTGCCTCAACCCCCGATTTGCGCTCCGTTCATGTGGAGGTAAAAAAAATAATGCACCTTGAAAGAGCTTTAAATCGCTCTTGTAGAGGCAGCCTTGGAGAACAAAGCTGTGTCTGCCACATAACATGGACTATACCCCATAAACTAGCCTGCTGCCCTCTGTTGCAGCGGAAGAAACCTTCGGTGTTGAAATCAGGTTCAACTGCCAGTCCGGTTAGCTAATGTACATGGAATGGAGGAGCCGTCATATCATCCCTCACCTCAGGCCTGCCCTGTCCCGTGTTCCATTTCACATTCTTCCTTTACTTTCGAACCGCCCCTGCAAAAATCTCCAAAATCTTTTAATGGCGAAATGCAACCTTTGTAGCTTTTGCAGTGAGCTCTTGCCATCTTAAACCTCCAAAAGCCTCCCATCGCGGACAGGTGGTGCGCGGCAGCCGCCAAACCAGCTCTTCGGCTCTGCGCAGGGGCACGCCATTTGCGTCATCACTGGCCTCGCAAAACCTTGCGCGTGCTCCCCTGACCGTCCCAGGACAATCAACCCCATGAATTTATGGGGAAGGGGACTGCTTTTTCCTCTGTCAAGCCAACAGCCACTCAGTGAGTTACAAAGGCCAACTTCAGAAAAAGATTACATGCGCTGACAGGCAAGCCTTTGATTAGAAAGCTGTTTGAAATATTTATCAATAACCTGAATCGCCTGTCGAAGGTCAAGGAAGCAATTTTATTTTCCATTCCAGCCAGGCACTGCCTCCTTGGAGCAAATCCCCAACCCACCCTGTAGAAGACACTGTCTAAGCAAATCAGGCCTCCCATCAGGATCATGTGAGGGCAAAATCCCGCCTGCCTTTGGACCCAACTGCCCACCTGTCTCTCCAGGTGAATGCCGATATTCCATAGGGCTTGCCAGCTTGTCAGCAGCAGACAGGTAACCTTCCAGCATGTTATTGACAACTTAATTAAAAAGACTAACCAAAGGAAAAAAGAAAAAAAAGAAAAAAAAAACCCAAGAATACAAGTCTATGAACCAGATCAGGGATCTGCAGGATGCCTGAAATCACTATGCACAATGTTGAGGCTTTTGAAGTCACAGAAATACTTCTTTTTGTTGTTTTGGGGCCTTCTTTTAAGATAGATTAATGGGTGCATCAATGGGATGGAAACGACATGTCTGCATGGAAGCTTTGTGTGTTTCGTTTATTATTTCTATTGATTTTGAAGATTTACTCTCCATCTTTCAGTTAAATGATTTGCTTCTTTCGGACTAATAGCAATTTCTAAACCATCTTCAATGCTGTAACACCTCTTCAAGGTGTAACATGTTGCAGTAGTCTAGTCTTTACAATACAATAAATAATATGGGTCTCCTTGGTCTTAATTTGGTACTAATTCCTACACCACATTGACTCTTCAGTTTTGTCTCGCTTGTTTAAGAAAACTTTCTAACCCAGTCTTCCCCAACTTGATGACCCCTAGATGTTTTAGTATTCAACTCCCATCATCCCCACCCAGCATGGCTAAAATGGTCAGGAATTCTGGGAGTTTTAGTCCAAAACCTCTGGAAGAAACCAGGTTGGGGATGGTTGCTCTTTCATAGTGTTGCAAGCCAGAAGAGCCAGAGCTGGTGAAACACAGGTGGCTGCCTTGAGTCAGACCCTGGGTCCATCTAGGCCAGTGTCAATGAAGATGATCATGGGCCTGGAAACAAAGTCCTATGAAGAGAGACTGAAAGAACTGGGCATGGTTAGCCTGGAGAAGAGAAGACTGACGGGAGACACGATAGCACTCTTCAAGGACTTGAAAGCTTGTCACACGGAGGAGGGACAGGATCTCTTCTCGATCATCCCAGAGTGCAGGACATGGAATAATGGTCTCAAGATTCCAGCTGGACATCAGGAAAAAATTCTTGATAGTTAGAGCAGTATGACAATGGAACCAATGACCCAGGGAGGTCGTGGGCTCTCCCATACTAGAGGCATTCAAGAGGCAGCTGGACAATCATCTGTCAGGGATGCTTTAAGGTGGTTTCCTGCATTGAGCAGGGGGTTGGACTCGATGGCCTTATAGGCCCTTTCCAACTCTACCATTCTAGGATTCTATGATCATGTGAGTTTGCTCCTGAATGTAAACCTCCCAAATTCCTCAACTGTCCCTAGCATCGACGATGCAATGATCCTGCTGCTCCTCTCCTGCTCCATCTCCTGGTTTTTACGTTTTAAAATAAGCCACAGAAAACCCGACTTTTAAAAAAAAAATAAGTCGGGATTTGTCGGGATTTCCTACCGTGTGCAGGGAAGTTCTGCTTTAAAGGGCGCTGTTTCCATTGTTCTGTAGGGGCCATATGGTCTCTGCACACTCCCCCGAGTAATTTGAGTTCGTCCCCAAAGCAACGATACGTGATGGTAGGGAAATGCGATCCCCCCCCATCTGATGATCCTTTAAATTTGTTGGTCTTTAAAGTACAAGACTCTTGGTT
Source organism: Anniella stebbinsi (assembly GCA_029215795.1). NCBI lineage: Eukaryota > Metazoa > Chordata > Lepidosauria > Squamata > Anniellidae > Anniella > Anniella stebbinsi. Next base: position 93,699,758 of record JARDYH010000008.1, on the reverse strand, counting down.
GTTTTTGCTGCAATAGACTAACGTGGCTACCCTTCTGGAAATTGTAACAAATATAGCGCACAACAGTCCCATTCCAAAAGCATCAATCATTGGCCCAACCTTTGTGCCCATAAACACTGCTCTACAAAGTCTGAGCGCACTAATTTTTACAGTCATTTAAGGCAAAAAACAACTGAGCGGTAGTATTCCGCGGCATGCTTTTGACTTAATTTGCAGGAAATGAAACAATATCACTCGAGGGAACCGCGTCTCAACAGCACCCTCCTCAAGGTAACCAAATTCTCTTGAATTGTATTCTTGTATTGTCACTGATGATCCCATAGGGTAATAGGAAAATCAAACACAGCCAGTCACCAAAGTGACACGGCGGAGATTAATGTCAACTTTTATCTGTCACTTTGACGAGCTCTCCCACACGGGCATGAAATTTTAAAGGTGCAGTGTCAAAACAAAATGAAAAAGCCGTAATGTTCTCAATCTACTGTTCTCAGAGGGATAGCAGCAAAGGAAAGAAATACAGAGAAATCAATTTAACGATCAAGAGCACGGATACTTGACTTTCTCTATTGCCTTGCTTGCTCGGTTGTTGTTTTTTTCTCCCAGCTGCACAGCTTGGAAATGGTTGTGGGTTTTATTTCTTGATGCTAAATCACGAAACGATCCAGCGCAGGCAGGCAGGCAGGCAGGCAGGAAAGAAGGAAGGAAGGAAGGACTACACAATATAATGTTCGTTCTCTCGACTAATAGAGTGGAAACAGAAGTCAGATTCAAATACAAGAATGAAACTGCATTTTCCTGCAGGGGCCGCGTGGTTTTCAAGAAGCAGAGATGCATGGCAGCTGCCAAAAGCGGCAGCCTCGTGTCTCTCCCTCCATCCCTCACTCCTTCCCAGTAACATGTGGAGAAACAAAATGCAGAACATGATTTCATCAAGTTTAGAGTCACACACACACACACACCTCTATTGGATTGGCTGCTGCTTGTAAAGGCAGAAAAACAGAGCACAATGACATCATGTCCCATTGTTTTGTTTCTCTTCACATTCTGGGAAGAGAAGGAAGAGGAGACACAGGGCTGCTGCTTTCTATGGTAGCCATGCATCTCTCATATAGGCCCTGTTCAGAAGACACCTTAACCCACGGTGGTTAAGGCAAAAGCCTTAACAAAAAAGCCCTAACCACCATGGTTAAAGCCCTAACCGCCGTGGCATAAGGGGCCTTCTGAACAGGGCCATTGTTTTCTATTGCCCTTCTGCTTCCAGTAGCAAGATGTCTCCATAGCTACCTCATCCTTCCTGTGGGTATTACTTCCTGTCCCACCCGACTGCAGCCCACCCGTATCTCATGAGGCCTCTCTTCCTTCCCCTTCAGCCTTTCTGTTCCTTGCCCCGTTCAAAAATTCCCCTCCATACATTCATGGACACATTTAGAGGGAGGAGGTGACAACTACAGGTCCTGCCCCCAAAGCTAACGCCTCTGGTGGCTATGACTTTCCAACCTCCATGCAGTCAACAGAAGGCCTGAAGAGGGAGCGTATGCATGTTTGCCATGGAGGTAAGGGAAGTGGAGCCAGATACGATGATAACACCGGGCATGGGGCAAGCAAGTGGGCATGTTTTCACTAATTAATCCATAGAGGGGGATTTCACAAGGCTCCCAACTTCTCTATATGGGGGCCTTTTCTGCTAATACATGCCTGCTCTAAGGTGACCTATTCTCTTATGCCTGAGATTGTCTGAAACCGCTGGATCTGTGTGCGGCTCCCCATGGAACGTGGCCCTGGACTGACTCTACCCACCTAGGTTGGCCATTGGATCCTCCTGGACAGGAAGGAGCATAAGAGGTCTTCCTGTTCCAGCTGATGGTCTTTCTGAGGTTGGATGTGTTCTTGTATCCTAGGTTGTTTCTTAGTCCAGGCTCCTGGTTTGTCCTCCATTTCTAACTTACTCTTCAGTCCTGAATTCTAGCTTTCTCCTGGTTTGTTATTTGGTCATGACTACTGTCTTGTCCAACAACTTCTGATTCCCAGCTCCTGGCTCATGTCGGAGCTCTGCCCATTATTGTGTCGTCTGAATGCAGTGCGGTTTTGTTAACCATGAGGTGTGGCTTATTTTCTTGAACAAGCCACTTTGAGAAGCCACGGTTTGTTGTGTTGAGTCACACTGCACGGTTAACAAGCCACCCTGGCTGCGTTCAGACAACACGATCACCCACCCTATGGAGAACGTGCTGCATTCAGACAACCTGTTAACCCACAGTTGAACAAACAGCCCACGGTTCAAAACTTCCCACACTCAACCGCTGAGCGTGGGTTAGTATATTATGTGAACAGCCCCATTGAGAAACACTGTCTTAAATGTTAGTTAGTTCTAATGAGTCATTTCTTCTCATTATATGTCCAAAGTATGATAGCCTCAGTTTCTATGTCTTAGATAGGGGGAGTGGCATTACTGTTGCAAACAAATATGTGAAAGAGCTGATAGGCTTGTTTCAATTTCTACAAATCTTTCATTTCCTGAACTCCATGAAGCTCAAAGTGCAATTTAAGAACAAGATACTATGTATCTTTGAGGCATTGAATGTGATTAGAGAAATAAACTTGAGTTCTGCTATTATTGTCACAGATATACTATTTACTGGGATGGGATGAGATTATAAAACTAATAAATAAATAGAATAATTATTATGACACATGTGGTGCATTGTAGTGAGATAATATTGAACTTTTCATTCATATTATAAAATATAACTTAATATCCAAATTTATTGGTACTCCTTAATTACATTATAGGGATGTTTATTTTTTGAGCTCTTTTCCCCCTAAAAATTGTGTTTGCCGGATATCATGGAGGTCTAAACCCAGATATTTTTTTAAAAAATAAAAACCATTCCTTTTGTTACTACAGTGCTGATGGTTTCCATTTTCAACTTTGATTTGATTCCCCCCCCCCCCTTCTTATCTTCCCAAACAGGCAAAAACTAAAATATAAGTGTAACAACTTGCTGCTCCATCTCTCAAATTGGGTATATTTGTACTTATTGTTTTAATAAAACAAAGACATTTCTACTTTTATATTTCACAAATACACCGAACAATATCATTTTACGTGCTGAGTTATACATATTTCATTTTTTCTATAGCTCAATCTGGCCCAGGTTTGCTTGGAAAGATGTTCCGCTGTATTCAATAAGGGTTTAGGGTGACCAATTGTCAGGATTTCCCCAGATTTCTCCTGGATTTTGTTCTATCCTGGGTGTCAGGGGGGAATTTTCTGCAGTTTTCTATAATGTCCTGGAAAGACAAGTTTTCCCCTTTAAGGCCACCAATAGCATAGAGGGAGGGAATGACGCACTTTTTGGAGGTGCGTCATTTCTCCGCAACCCCACTGCTCTAATCAGGGCCTTAAAGGGGAAAGTATGTCATTCCTGGACATTATAGAAAAGCCCCCAATTGGAGCAGTGGGGGACGGGAATGACACGCTTTCCCTTTCCTCTGCTTCAACTGGGGCCTTTAAGGTGGCGGGGGGGGACTGCTTTCCCCCACCACTGGGTGTCCTCTTTTTTGGTTTCCAAAATATGGTCACCCTATAGCAGCTTCCAGGTAAGGGTGCAATCTCACGTCATGTTCATTCAGAAGTAAGCTCCAATGAGCTCAGTAGCCCTGACTCAGTAAGAAGTGCGCACAAGCCTGGGTGTTTCCCCTGCCTTTTTCTGCATTATTAACGCACATTGATAAAATGCCACAAAAATGCAACCCTGATGTGATCATCCGTATGACTGCATCAAGATTCTCCTTCTGTGTAGTTTCCTAAAGTGCAGGAGCACAGGTAAAACACAGCACCAAAAGCATCTTGATATTCCAAGACGTCACAACTGGCTCTTGTTTTGCATCGTGTTATCAAAGCATGGGTGGCGGTGGTAAGGGCAGGGTGACCCTATGGAAAGGAGGACTGGGCTGCTGTATCTTTAACAGTTGCGTCGAAAAGGGAATTTCAGCAGGTGTCGTTCGTAGGCATGCAACACCTGGTGAGATTCCCTCCTCATCACAACAGTGAAAGCTGCAGGAGCCCTGCCCTCTTTTGTATCTGGTAACTCTAGGCAGAGCTCCTGCAGCTTTCACTGTTGTGATGAAAAGGGAATTTCAGCAGGTGCTGCATGCCTACCCATGACACCTGCTGAAATTCCCTTTTCTATACAATTGTTAAAGATGCAGGAGCCCTGTCCTCCCTTCCATAGGGTCACCCTAGATTGTTGGCATCATGGAAAGGACCCGCAAACGTCCGTGAGTGGCCGATCATGAGCACGCAATAAATCGTTCTTGTAGAGGTGCTCACAATCAGCATCCACTGGGCATGTTTAGAGGGGAACTCAAGAGTTTTTTTCCCCAAAGATCATTTGTTCTTCTGCAAACCTTGTGGTTCCCCCAAGCTTACTCATACCTCCCTCTTGTGCATAGATGGTGTCATTTTATCTACACTTGGGAGAATGAGTTTGCTATTCGTTTACTATTTGCTATACGACAAGAATATTAACAGCTAAATGTAGCCATTTTTATTTATTTATTTATTTATTATTTATTTATTTATTGCAGTTTTATACCGCCCAATAGCCGAAGCTCTCTGGGCGGTTTACAAAAATTAAAACCATAAAAACCATTCAAAATATTAAACAACAGTTGCCTTCAGAAATAAAAAAACAAACCCATATTAATGTAATACCTTTATTAGACCAACTCAAAGGTCCCCAAAATGTACAAGGTTTGGAGATCGCCTCTTCATCAGGCCTTGATCTGGAGGGAGAGGGGGGTAATAAATAAATAAATAAATATATTATTATTATTATTATTATTATTACGTTATTAAAAAAAACAAGTCATCTCTTCCCTACCAGACTCCATCCCCACTGCTTTTTGTAATCGCTTGCCAGATGAAATGATCTGCCGATCTTGAAACTTTGCAGATTTTTGCGACCTCTGAGCTGACCTAATAAAGGTATTGCACTAACATGGAATTTGGACTAGTAATGGTATTGCTGGAAGCTAGAGTTCTTACTTTAAGAAAGTGCAAGCCAATGAAACACCTGACCTCTGAAGTTCCCTTGAAAAATGCCTCATTGAAGGGAGTAATGAATGAAGAATTGAAACCGTTTGATATGCACCTACAAGCTATGCCTTCGAGTAATTACAGGCTGTCACAAGGATGAGATGGAGATCTTGGATGCATGTTTTACTTGAATTCTCCGGTGGGAAGGTTGTATCAGACCGTCGAGGGCTGTGGCTTTTTACGTGGGCGCAACAAAGGACAGCCTCAGCAATTAACGAGCAGAATCGCACCATTGGAAATTATTAACGTGTTGCTGCTGTTTCAACCATGCATCATGTTGCAGAGGAATCTACCCATAATTTTAGCATTGGGGCACAGATGATGATGCTAAATATATGCTGGGAATCATTTGTGGGTCCTGTTTTGAACGATGCGCCTTAACTTCCAGGGTTGCCATGTTGAGAGGGGCACGCTGCATCCTGATATTCTCCCCTCTCCCCATCTTTTCGATTTCAGGCCACACACGCTCATTTCTCAGGATTACTTCTCAGCAACGTCTCTAACTCCAGTGATCTCTAGTTTTACCCCAGGGATGAGTGTCTCAGAGGTCCAGGGGCTTTTCCCATATGGTGTCCAGATTAGCTTCCATTTTTAAATCACCCCCTGTTGCATCTTATTGTATTTTCGGGTACTTGTGCTTTATGGCAGAATGCTTCATGCCTAGGCTGACCATATGAAAAAGAGGACAGGGCTCATGTAACTTTAACAGTTGTAGAGAAAAGGGAATTTCAGCCAGTGTCATTTGTATGCAATTAGTTCCTGGTGAAATTCCCTCTTCATCACAACAGTTAAAGTTGCAGGCACTATGCTAGAGTGACCATATACAAAAGAAGGCAGGGCCCCTGCAACTGTAACTGTTGTGATGAAGAGGGAATTTCACCAGGAACTAATTGCATACAAATGACCCTGACTGAAATGCCCTTTTCTCTACAACTGTTAAAGTTACATGAGCCCTGTCCTCCTTTTCAGATGGTCAGCCTATTCATGCCACAACTAATGAGATCGACCCCTTTTATAGCAGTTTTGCAGAAGTGGGGTTCAGTTAACATACACATGACTTTGAGCTAGTAGTTAGTTGCTGCACGATCATCTCACAGTTACAATTAGAGACCTTGCTAGACTACAAGACAAGGTAAGAGTTAGGTGCATTTTTAACGCTATACGTTTTTGCCCTAGATCTTTCACATATGTTTCTAAACAGTCCCAGGTAAGCACTAAAGTGTCTCACATATTGAGCCGGTTCACACGAAACAAGAAGCCACCACGGATGAATTTCCCCATGCGGCCTCACGTCGTGGCGCTGGCCACCATTTTGAAAATTTGAGCCACAGCAAGGACACACCGTAGTTTGTTCTTACATGTGAACCTGGCCAGGGTGGGTTGTCGGAGCGGTTAACAAGCCACCCACAACCCTGAAACAGCCCATGGTTTTTAGGTGGCTTGTTAACAACCCAGCCTGGCCAGATTGGCACGTGATGACAAGATACAGCCTGCCACAGTTTGAATTTTTAAAATGCAAAACAGTAAGCCCCGCAGAGAAATTCATCAATGGCTTGCCATTACGTGTGAACCAGGTCATTCCATCTGCTGTTTCCACACAACACAACAATCCCATCCCCATTACTAATTTCAACTGCTTTCTCTCACATGAGGTGGGACATTGACTCTAGGCACACACACACATACATACATACACACACACACACACACACACACCCGTTGTTGTTGTTGTTGTTGTTATTATTGTTGTTGTTGTTGTTATTATTATCATCAGTATGGCTTCTCCCAGAATGACTAACAGGCCAGTAAAAGCAATTAAAATAATAATAAAAAACACAATTAAAACAGAGTCATATAAAACACACACAGAGAGAGAGAAACTACCATAGCTACAGCCTGGAAATTGAAGCACACACACACAGAAGATCAGGGAAAAGGATAAAATCACAGCAGCAGAATATAGCTCAGGAGATCCCGGTTTTAAAGGATATAAAAATGTTGCTGCCCTGGAGCCCTGAGGATACCACCACCACCCCTAAAAACAAGCACCAGGGCCAAAACTGGAAACCTGGCCAGCCCTCAAGTTGGTGGAGTTGGACAAGTGAAGAGGAAGGATCTGAATGGGAAATCAGGGCAGAACAGTAGAAATGGTTCCTTCCGGTCCAAAGGGTCTTTGAGCGTCATCAGGCGGGGGGAAATCGAGTTTCCCTACCGCCATTTCCCCCCTGCTTCTATCCCACAATACTTCTTTCTTTACACGGAGAAGGAAGAGGAAGTAAACAATGACCATGTGTCCCATTCAGTGGGCATTTTTATCCCGCTGCAGGAAATGGTACGTTTCGCTACAGCCGGAAAAGTCGGATCTTCTGGGTCTCTTTTTGCGACAGGAAAACGAGCAGAAGGGGCAGGAGACGCGTGGGAGGCGTAAGGCGCTGTCAAAAGGACCTGCAAAAAAACATGAGCGGCCAGCAACAAGCATGCTAGAAAACATCATGGGGAGGAGGTAGCAACTGACAGCAGTAAGACCTGTAGGTAGGGCCACCTTCAGGTTTGACTGGGCCCTCAGCAGGGCTGGCCCAAGGCATTTTGCTGTCGGAAGCAAAGGACAAGATGGCACCCGTTTCCATCTACAGAAGCTGACCAGATTGAGAATGTGGGCTGAGATGTCACCAATATGCGGATGACACCCAGCTCTACCTCTCCATTTCAACAAACCCAGGTGAGGCAGTGGCTGTTCTGAATCAGTGCCTGGGCACGGTAATGGACTGGATGAGGGCTAACAAACTGAGACTCAATCCAGACAAGACGGAGGTACTGTTAGCGGGTGGTTCGTCTGTCCGGCGAGGTGATGTTCACCCTGTTCTGGAGGGGGTTGCACTCCCCCTAAAGGATCGGGTCCATAGTTTGGGGGTGCTCTTGGATCCAGAACTGTCACTTGAGGCACAGGTGAACTCGGTGGCAAAGAGCACCTTTTACCAGCTTAGGCTGATATACCAACTGCGCCCTTATCTGGACAGAGATAGCCTAGCTACAGTTATCCATGCTCTCATAACCTCTCGTTTGGATTACTGCAATGCGTTATACATGAGGCTGCCTTTGAAAACGGTCCAGAAACTTCAACTGGTACAAAACAGGGCAGCCAGATTGTTAATGGGGACTGGCCAACGAGACCATATTACGCCAGTCCTTTTCCAACTTCACTGGCTGCCGATCCAGGTCTGGGCCCAATTCAAAGTGCTGGTACCAACATTTAAAGCCCTAAACGGCTTGGGGCCAGGTTATCTAAAGGAACGCCTCCTCCCATATGTACCTGCCCGGACCCTAAGATCATCTACAGGGGTCCTTCTCCGTGAGCACCTGCCAAAGGAAGTGAGGCAGGTGGCCACTAGGAGGAGGGCTTTCTCCGCTGTGGCACCCCGGCTGTGGAATGAGCTCCCCAGAGAGGTTCGCCTGGCGCCTACTTTGTACTCTTTTCGTCGCCAGGTGAAGACCTTTTTATTCTCCCAGTATTTTAACAGTTAAATTAACTCAATTTTAATCCTTGCTGTTTTAAATTTGTATTTTAATCTGTATTAATTCCTGCTGCTTGGTTTTATTCTGGTTGTGTTTTTATATTGTATGTTATTTTGTGTTTTTAGATTGTGGCTTGTTTTATATTTTTTAAATGATTTCATGTTTTAATTTCTGTGAACCACCCGGAGAGCTTCAGCTATGGGGCGGTATAAAAATGCAATAAATAAATAATAAATAAATTGGTTCTTACTTCTACACTGGTGACAGGACAGTGGCCTTTGCTGCAGCTGAGGGCAACAGGCTAGCTTTAGTGGCACAAATCAGACCATGTGGCATTTCCACCCCCCCGCCCCCCCCCCCCATCCTGTCATTGCTCCTTCTCTCCTGCATCTGCCCCCTGAGGTGGCCACCTCACAATGCCTACCGCCCTGGCCTCAGCAAATTGCCCTAGGGTAATCCTCCTCCTACCCCACTGGTATCGGCAGCAGGGAGCCTCCATTTTAATTTACCCAAATGTTCCAATGTAACATCGTTCTGGGGCATGATGGGAAATGTTAATGGCGCCCACACAAATTCTATCGCCCCTCTTCAGACCAAACCAAAGCTTTTGGTTTTATTACAAAGAAACTGGCTGTATATCCAATCCTACCTGTGACGACTTTGGGAGCATTCGGACAACATATTAGGCAACGGAGGGGGGAATAACACACTCACCGTGCATCATTTTCCCGGTGCCCGACACACGACATATTGCCGCTCCTCCCGTCACGCAGCTGAAAGTCCCGGAGTCCTTCTGAGCGGCTGGTGCTCCTCCATCCATCCTCCCAGTCCTATCCCATCATGCACCTCAAGTTCTGCCAGCTATATAGGAGCGGCAGGGGATTTTTCAGCCGCTCCTGCCCAGGAACTCTATGACTGACTGGACTAGCACACGGAGAGAGGGGGGATCCCAACACATGACATTTTAATCAACGGGTTTTGGGATAAGCAATAGAGCAGTCCGTTGTTTTTCCTCATTGTTTAATTCACCAAAATAGCGTACTGTCAGTTGTGTGTCCATTGTGTGTTGCCTGACACACAACACAATAAACAACACAACTGACGGTTGATTTCCCCCCCCCCGATTGATTATTGTGTCATTTGAGTTTCTGCATAACATTCCAGTGAGATTAGAAATGATGCCACTGAAGCACTGCATGAAGCATAAAAATGGCCACCAACATTTGCGTTCGGAGCTTTTTCAGGAATGACAACATCCTGGACCAGAAAAAGAACTTGCCAAAAAGAAACAAAGCATCCCAAAAACAGGTCACCAACCAAAGACATTTTGCACAGCAGTATTCAAAATGCAAATAGCCAAGCTGCATTAAATATTAAACAAATAAGATGCACTCCACATTTTGTAATTAAAACTCCTATTTCATATTTCACACTGTGCCACAGAGAGGTCACAGTGTAATTCTGCAAGCTTTCATGGCTCCCTTGTTTGCAAATAAAGTGTGTGGGAACGCGAAAGTGGAAAAAAGGAAGGATCCGTTTTTCCTCGCCCCTTCCTGTCTTTCTGCTGTTTTAGTGTGTCTCCTTTCCCTCCTTGCTAGGTTGTATTATCCGCCCTGCTCTAGGCCACATTGTATGCTCCTCAGGGGCAGCAACCTGACTTTTAAAAACTATATTACTCTGTAAGGTGCTATGTTTGTTGATGGTGCTCTATAATGGTGATGTTATTGACACTGTGGGAGGGACTGACAGTTCAACAAAATGGGAGCGTTTGGACGGCATATTAGGCAACGGAGGGGGGAATAGCACACTCACTGTGCATTATTTTCCCGATGCCCAACACATGACATGTTGCCCCTCCCTCGGTCGCGTGGCTGAAAGTCCCAGCGTCCTTCTGGGCGGCTGGTGCTCCTCCCTCCGTCCTCCCAGCCCTATTCCATCATGCACCTCAAGTTCTGCCGGCTATATAGGAGCGGCAGGGGATTTTTTCAGCCGCTCCTGCCCGGGAGCTCTATGACCGACTGGAATAGCACAAGGAGAGAGGGGGGATGCCAACACACGACATTTTAATCAACGGGTTTCGGGATAAGCAACGGACTAGCCCGTTGTTTTTCCCTGTTGTTTAATTCCCCAAAATAGTGTACTGTCAGTTGCGTGTCTGTTGTGTGTTGCCCAACACACGACACAATAATCAACACAACTGACGGTTGATCCCACCCCCCGCTGATTATTGTATCATCCGAATGCTGCCAATAACTAACACAGCATATAGGCAGGGCCAGCATCAAGGATAGGAATTGTTGGGCATTTGCAGAGGGCTCATACCCCAGCTGGGGCTCGCGAACAAGAAACCTTTGTGTTTGCCCCTCCTCTGCCCCATCACCACCTGCCTGTTCACCTGCCTCTTACTCTGGTCCAGACAATGGTGGTGGTGAGAAGGAGGAGCAGGAGATGCCACAGCCGAATTGCTCACTGGCTCTCTGCCTGTCAAGCAAGCAAGAGGTACCAATGTTGGGAAAGAAGAAGAGGAGCAATAGCAGCTCATGACAATAGCGGGGGGTGGGCATTGAGGATGGGGCACCACTGAGGGTGTCTTCCCAAGGACCTTCACAAACTAGGAGCCACCACCGACAGCAGTAAGGGAAACACATGTGCTGCCAACACACAGTGAAAAGCCATTGTGTCAAGTCCCCACTGGAGGAATCCTCCTCAGTGGAGGGGCTGGAGCACTCAGAGTTGAAGAACACCCCATTACAACTCATGTCAGAAGACCAGGAGGAGCCAGGGCCCTTGGGGCAGATGGCTGCAGGTCCATCCCTGCGAGTGACAGGAGATTAGCCCCCTGGCCCCCGAAAGCCTCATCACTTCAAGAGGCAGGCCAGTAGGACTCCTTTGAGAAGGAGCGCTCAATTACAAAGGAGGACTCCTCAAGAGGAAAGGCCTCCTTGTGAGCAAGGCTGTCCTCACAAGGAGGACTTTTGCCAGGGGGCTATAACAAACTGCAGCTGAGCCCTGGGTGGGCCTCATGGAACTCCGGCAATGTAAGCCTTGTTTTTAGCCTAGTCATTGCCACAACATGATTCTATATGCTCCAGTGCCTTGTACCATGTTTATCTGACAATACAAAAAGAATCGGCATGCCTTGGGATTGAACCTCCGTGCTACTGACCCTTGCACTCCTCTTTGACTCTTCTTCTTGGACTGTGTATCTGACTGTTGATGTGTGTTTAGACCTTGGCTGTGCCTCAGACCTCTACCACCTACTTGTTGGGTAATACTGTGTTTGAGCCTGACCGATTGCCTACTTCGCTGACATGCCTATTGCATCCATCCCTATATTTGCCTAGCTTAGAGACTTACCCAGCCATAGCAGAAAATACTGTGGAATCAGCAGCCAGTTGCCCAATCCATTCCTGTTTATTTCCCTATTTGCATATCTCAAGCTTTCAGCTTCTGTATGACAGAATGGGCACTGACACAGATTTTATAGAATTTTTAGAGATGGAAAGGACCTTGGAGGTCATCCAGTCCAACCCCCCCACTCACTGCAGGGGTCTGGCAACTACAGCTTTCCTGACTGACGGCTGTCCAGCCTCTGCTGAAATACCTCCAGCCCGTTCCACTGCCAAACAGCTCATATGGTTGAAACTTCTTGTAATATTTATCATTTGGTGGATCTTTTTCTAGTTGACTGTTAAGAATATATATCCTCCTATTTTCTAGTATTGCAAACTTGTGCATCTTTGCTAAAATGGACATTCAAACCTCATGCATCCAATGTGCTGGTATATACAGATTATGCAAAACAAACATGAAACCATGCAGGACTTTTTTTTAAAAAAAAATGCAATTACATTGTTTCTGCCTTTACCAAATGATTATTTACTCATTAAATAAGATCTGCAGTCCTCCTGCTCTGAACGCTGGGGAGCTGTGCTGGAATTCTATCAACATTGGTTATATCGTGTTAGGGTGAGCTACCTTAGACTCCAGCGCCATCTACTGTTTAGACTCCATCAAACACTAGAGGAACAGGGACAACATCTGTAATTTCCTCTGGGCTGAGTTTCCCTTCTGCCTCTTGTTTTTTTGCCAGAGTAGCTGCTCATGTCTTTCCCCAGCTGGAGTGGGTACTTCCAGATGAAGCCTTTACTGTGCATTTGCCCTGCCTCGTTCATGCAATTTTACAGGGTGTCCAGATGGGGATGTCTTCAGGTTGTAATCTGTGTTTTCCCACTGCATTGCCTGTCCTGTTCCTTCAGACACACAAACATACCCATATTAATGAAGAAAAGCTACACAATGGGTGCATTCAGACTAGGCTTTTATTGTGCCATCTCCCTGCGTTGTTTATAGGAATGTTATAAGGGGTTCCAGATGATGTCATCTTCCACTCATAAATAGGGCTGTACTAGCCTCGGGATCCTGAGGCCAAAGCGTGGAGGCCATTTTGGGACGGATCCATCCTAAAATGGCGGATCTGCCATTTCCACCCCCACTCCCAGGCCCTGGAGAAGTCTACAACTCCTAGCAAGCAGTGGCTGGGAGGGCTGGACTTACCGGGGCCCAGAAGCAGACAGTAGAGCCGTCGTCGTCATCGCCCGCCATGGCGTTGCGCGCTCCTCGGTGCTGGTGACTCTGTGGTCCTGGCGCCAGCGCGTCCTCCCGATGCATGGTGCCATTGCGTCATTTCCGGATAGAGACCTCGCGAGATCACCGGCTTCCCTGTGAGAGATCTCGCGTGATCGCCGGCAATCTCGAGAGATCTCTGCCCGGAAACGACAGGGAGTGGGGGGGGGGGGTGAAATGGTGGGTCCATCGTAAAATGGCCTCCATGCTTCGGCCTCGGGATGCCGTGTTTTCCCACCACTCTTTCCGCCTTTTTTCTTATTGCAGAAAATCCATTAAGGGGGGAAAAAAATAGAATTGCAGCACAATGCCTTCTTATTAGGAGCACTGCGACTCCTACACTTAGACGGCGAACAAAAAAAATCCCATGCATCCCTTTGACAAGGTCAGAGGGGTATACTTGGGCCAATCTACATGGGTGATTTAGTGCGAAGTGACACATGGCGTTGTGGCCACTCCACAGTAACTGCGCAGCTTCCCCCTCAAAAAAGCACATTTTCACAAAGCTGTTTTACTGTGTCCTTTCCCCCATAAACATGGCTCCCACGCAGGTCTGCTGCATATTACCTCTGTTACTGGAGGTAACAGGACAAGTAGAGGAGAGGAGGGGTTATACTAGTCATCAAAGCCATTGACCGTGCATCTTTTAGCATCTTGGAAACAACCAACTAAACAAAAGCCCGGAAAAAGTTCCTCTCCTCACTTGACATGATGCATATTTTACAGTGAGAATAATGCTGTACCAAATTTTTCAAAACCTAAAATACTAACTGAACCTCCATTGCTAATGCTTGTCCAGGGGCTGCAAGAACAGCCCAATTTAAATAACACTTTGGGGTCTTGGAGATGAGAGGGCAGAGACTTCTCACCAGGTTAGGCGATCTACAACTGGCTCCCTCATCTCTCCTCGGGGGTGTGGCACCAGCAAAAAGGAGATGCGAGGGAGATGAAATTAAATCCAGACAAAACAGAGGTGCTGTTGGCCAGTAGAAAGCCTGCCTTGGAAATCGCATCAGGTTTATAGCTTGGGAGTGCTCCTGGATCTTACCCTGTCCCTGGATCTTCAGGTAGTAGCAGTGGCAAGGAACGCATTTGCACAACTATGACTAATGTTCCAGCTCAACAATTCCTAAGTTTATTACCCATGCCTTGGTTACATCACAGTTAGTCTATTGCAATGCGCTCTTCAAGTCTGCGCTTAATTAACTGGGGCTTGTCTATATGCCCTGTTTAGCCTGTTCTAACTGCACAGTGGTGCTGTGTTGTTTATATGATGCAGCCACCAACTCGCAGCCACATCAGGCTTCTCTCCCCGAAACTGTGCATTTTCGCGGTATTGATTTACTGCAATTTTTAAGTTGTTCTGAGGTCACCACAGTCTTTCCTCTGTTTGTTGGTAGTGGCCTCGCTTCGGGTAGAAACGGGCATTCCTGGGGGCGGATCGAAGCTCAGGGTAGGTTGGGATAAGTGCAGGAAGGCAGGGCTAGCTTGACGAGATGAATGGCCACCGGCACTGAAGCTTTACTGGCCGTATACCCACGATCCCTCCTGGCATCAGAATTTATCATTCCCACCTTACAGTTGTGATGCTGTGGGGTTTTGTGGGAATAAAACAGCAAAATGGCATTGTAAAGACACCCACTTGGTTACCCTTAAAGAGGATAATGCACAATTAGTGCAAAACATAATCATATCACCCCAATAATGAAAGATCTACACTGATTGCCAATTATTTTCTGGGCTCAATTCAATGTGTTGGTTTTAACCTTTAAAGCTCTGAACAGCTTGGGGCCTAGTTATCTGAGAGACCATATCTCACTATGAACTTGTTCCATTATTAAGATCAGAAAAAGAGGCCCTTTTGAAGACACCGCCATTTTCAGTAGCCCAATTGTCACGCACACAGAAGAGGGTTTTCTCCTGAGTTGCTTCCAATCTCTGGAATGCATGCACTTCTCCCCACTTTCTTTATGTTTAGGAAGGGGATCAAGGCACATCTTTTAAACTTGGCTTTTTAAAATAATTATGTCTTTTAAGGTGTCTTTTTTACTGGCTGCGTTCAGACAACACAATAGTCAATGGTGGGTTAATAGTCAACTCCACGGTTGATTATCAAGGGGGTACTCCCCACAAAACATGATTATAATCAACCGTGGTGTGGATTAAGACCAGCGTCGAGTTGACTATTAGTCAACAATGTGTTTGATTGACACATCCCCTGCCCTCTCTCACCCCCTCAGTCCTCCTGCTGGTATCCCATCAGCCACTGCCAGTTCTGCTGGCCGGACTAGAACAACAGCCGTTGTTTTGGTCGCTCTTGCCAAGGGACTCTGTAGTCATGGAAAATAACCAACTGTGTGTGACAACATACGACACAATAACCAACAGTTGTTCAAATAGTCAACTCTGCATAGCATTGGTTATGTCAGCCAAATAACCAACCATGGTGTGGAAAAGTCCCGACAGATGACACAATAATCAACCATTGATTATTTAACCCACCATTGACTATTTAATCCACTCTTGACTATTTAATCCACCATTGGTTGAGTAAGTAAGTAAAATTTTATTACAGTCACAAGACCAGCAAATCGGTTAGCGTGTCATCCAAATCCAGCCACTAAGTTGTCCTAACCCAGTCGCTAAGTTTCTATTTGATCTTTGTTTTTATCTTCTGGATTTTTCATAAGGCAATTCTTATGCCATGAAGATTAATTGACTTTAAAAACATGTCTTTTTATTGAGTTGACAGGCCTAATTTACAATGTGTTTCCCTGTGCACTCTGCATGCTGTGTCACGAATGGGCCACCCGGGAGCCCCTCCCTTGTCTGGGGTGAGGGCAAACAGTTGTATCTCGATGGAGTGCTCCTCACGCACATGATGAAGAAACATGCTGACACGAGACCGTGCGCTCCGCCCCCCAGCAAACGAGCACAAGAGCGAGCTCCGAACTATGCGCAGGATTCCACAGGAGCAATTTATGGGCTCAAAATAGATCAAAGGCTCACTTTGAACTCTCCAAAACAAGCCTGTGGCATTCCTTGAGCACCGTCATGTGCCAGGATCTTTAAGCACACTCTGCGCTTGCCCTAATGAGTCAAGCTGGATTTCGACTGAGCACTGAAAATTGCTACAAGCAGCTCCCCCTCTTCCTGCCCCCTCCCCTCCCACAAAGCTGGTAAAGGCAGCCTTCCCTACTCTGTTGCCCTCCAGATAAGTTAGACTACAACTCCCAGCATGCCCCATGGATGGCTGAGAGTTGCAGTCCAACACCTCTGCAGGGCACCAGGTTGGGGAAGGCTGCAGTGAAGCAGCTGTAAGGCACGGGATTCTCAAATGTAAAAGTCAAACAGTACCTACTGGTCCCAACTACTCTTGCTTTCTGGTCTCTGTACCTAATATATTCCTCAGAGTGGCCACTGACACTTTACCAAAAAAAAAAAGGATAAAAGAAGACACAGATTTGCATATGCTAATTTATATGCTGACATGCAAATTTAGACTTCATTTAATTTCTATACCGCCCAATAGCCGAAGCTCTCTGGCGGCTCGCAAAAATTAAAACCATATGCTATAGTGTAAAATATAAAATATGGAAGCTTAAAACCACAATATAAAAGTTCAACCAGAATAAACCGAGCAGCAATGCAGATATTTAAAATAAAGATTAAAAATACGGATTTAAAACAGCAGAGCCGAAAGACTAGGATAGTAAAATGCTAGTGGGAAAATAGAAAGGTCTTCACCTGGTGCCAGAATGGGTACAACGTAGATGCCAGGTGAATCTCTCTAGTGAGCTCTTTTCACAGCCTGGGTGCCACAACAGAAAAGGCCCTCTTCCTGGTAGCCACCTGCTCAATTCCTCTGGCAGGGGCTCACAGAGAAGGACCCTTGAAGATTATCTTAGGATCCAGGCAGGTACATATGGGAGGAGGCGATCCTTCAGATGCAATATAATGTAAGTAGCAATACAGTACATCTCACTATAATAGGGAAAGCAGACTGCTGTTCAATCTGCTGACCAGATGCTAGATGGGGAACATCAAGGCCCCTGGTTTCTCTCCCTCCTTAGGGTTCTTTATTTTTAAACCTGATTTGGACCGGACATCCCTTCAAATAGACACCCTCAAAATAGAGGCCTTGTCCTACTGAACATAGGGTACATGGCCAACCTAGGAAGGAAATACATTTATTTACTTATTAAAATATTTTTAGGCTGCCTTTTTGGCAACAAACCTCTCAAGGCACCTCACACAAGTTTAAAAACAATATAACAATAAACATCAGAATTAATAAAAGCCAGTGACAAGAATAAAAAAGACATCCCACCTTATTACGGTCGAAACCATCAGCAGCCTTGTAAAAATACAAGAAAAAAGGCATGGAAAATAAATGAGTCTTTATGGCTTTCCTGAAGGCCTATAATGATGGGGCTTGATAGACAGCAGTTGGTAGTGCAAGCCAGAGATCAGGGGCCACCACAAAAAAGGCCTTCTCATATTTGCCAACCTGCCTCTCAGAGAAAGGAATGTAAGGAAGATCTCTGTTGCCAAACATAAAGTGTGGATAGGCTGGTATGGGCAATGCCAGTCCACAAAGTAACTTGGTTCTAAACTGTTTAAGGCTTTTAAAATTAAAACCAGCACTTTGAATTGGGCTGGTACAATATAGGTGTCACATGTACCAACATCTAACTTCCACTCAGGCAAGCCACATTCTGCACCAGTTGAAGTTTCTGAACCATCTTGAAAGGTATTCGCAAGTAGAGTGCATTACAGTAGTCCAGCCGGGATCATGAGTGTATACATAACAAGGCAAGGTCAGAAGTCTCCACATAGGTTCTCAGCCAATGTAAAAATAAGAAGTAATCCTTGGCCGCTACCACCTGACTTTTCAGATGGCTAGGTGTCCTACTTGACAGACTTCTACTTGAAGGGCTAAGAGCACTAAGGGAGCTCACTCTTCCCCACTAGGTCACAGTCTTTGCCACTAGGGTGAGAGACACTATATTTCTACTTAAATTATAGCAATGATATCTACATTTGCATCTAGGAACATCTCTCCCTATACCAACCTCACAGAATATGATCTTCAGGAGAGGCCCTGCTTTCCACCCCACAGCCTACTAATTTCCGTTTGGCCACGACCCAAGCCAGATCTACACCAAGCAGGATATAGCGGTATGAAGGCGGTATATAAAAGGTAGGAGCCACACCAAGCAGGATATAGCGGTATATGGTCTGTGTCCATGAGCCCAAACAGTTTTCAGTACAATACCGCTATAAAGCAGTAGTGTAGCTCCTGCCATTTACATACCACTTTCATACCGCTATATCCTGCTTGGTGTAGATCTGGCCCCAGACGGGCCTTCTCTACAGTGGCACCCACCTTGTGGAAAAAATCTCCCCTCTGGGGTATATCAGGCCTCAACACTCGTGGACTTTAGGCATTTATTGAAAACAGGGCGACCATACGAATCTGCAGGAGCCCTGCCCTCTTTTGTATCTGGCCACTCTAGCTATATTCCTGCAGCTTTTAACTGCGGTGATGAAGAGGGAATTCCACCAGGTGCTGCATGCATATCAATGACACCTGCTGAAATCCCCTTCTCTATACAGCTGTTAAAGATACAGGAGCCCCGTCCTCCATTCCATAGGGTCACCCTAACTTGAAAATGTACCTGTTTGCTTTGGCTTTCCCCCAGCCATGAGCTTTCCTTGAACCAACCTCACGATCCTATTGCGTGCGTGTGCGTGTACGTGGGTGGGTGGGTGGACAGGGATCTTTTTTGTAATCCTCAAATACTGTTGCTGTGAATAGTCACTGCGCTTGTTTTGCATGCAGTTAAACTTTCATTGAACTGTCCCACACTATGCTCTCTGCCTTTCCTGATCCCTTTACCTTTACATTTCCCATCCACACCTGTGCAAGACACACACACACACCTGCCAACTGAGGGTCACACGTCATGCATCCTTCGAAGTTTATGACATTTTCCTCAAAATATAATGTCCAGTTGCACCAGATACGTTGGGGGGGGGGGGGGGGGAGGGAGACTCTCTTCAGCCCGACTCTATGGTCAAACCCAAGGCGCTTTCTGCCGCCTGCTACCATCTGCTCTATGGTTCTCCCCCTCACGTGACCCGGAAGCGGATGCGTGATGGAGGAAGGGAAGAAGGAAGCGCCTCGCACTTCCGGGTCCGAGTGGCTGGCTGCTGGAGGCGAGGACCTGGTGCCGTGAAAGCCGCCGCCGCAGCCGGGCGAGGGGCGCGTTCTCCCGTTGCCCACCATGTGAGGGAGGACCACCGCCCCCCCCCTCATCGAGGCTCCTCCCCCTGGACAGGTGAGGGTCCTCCACGGCTGGGGGGGGGGGGGGGAGGGGACATGCCAGGGCTGGCCAGGTGTGGCGAGTGATGAGCCGGCAATGGCCCTGATTTGGGGGGGGGGGGTGCGGGAGAGGGGGAGGTGCTGCCAGACCCCCCACCCCGAGAGTCGAAGGGATCCCCACCCACCCACCCACCCATGTTCAGGCGCAGCCCTGAAGGCCGGATTAATGTGTGTGTGTGTGGTGTTGTTGTTGTTGTTGTTGTTGTTTTGAGGGGTGAGGCGAGCGTGCGGCGGCGGCGGCAAAAGTCCCTCTGGCTTGTGGGTTTCTGCCGTGGCCGAGAGAAGATCTGTAGCCCAATGGGGCCCCTGTGGGCGAAGCAATGAGGAAGGGGCTTCTCCATCGTGCCTTTTGGATTTGCCTCTGTGGGGGTGGGGGGGAGATGTAACGTGGCCACCAGTCGTACTTAAGAAGGGAGGGAAGAGGCCGTGAGCCCTGCGTGTGAAGCAGAGTTCCCGTGTTTAGGGGAGGGGGGGGTAGTGACCCTCCGGGCGCTGCAGCTCCTGCTGTGCGTGAGGACCGTGCCAGGTCCAGTCGTTGGTGTCTCCCATGGAAAGGGATGTGGTGGGGATGGCCACCCCGCTGCCGGAGACGCTGAGGAGCTGCTGCCAGTGAGAGCAGTGAACAAAACGAAGCGTGGCTTGTGCCAGGTGAAGCGGGCATCAGCTTGCGGGGATGGGGGAAGCGAAAGGGGAGGGTGTCCTTTCTCCACTGTGTCCCCTCTTCTCAATTTCCAGGGGGCTGGGGGCTTAATGGAGAAGGGAAGGGCAATCGCTTAGCTCTGAGAGTTAAGCCAAGCCTCCCTGCTTAAAGGCAGTCTACCTCTAAATATCAGGTTCCTAAGGGAGGGAGCCTGTAGCATGGGACGGTCTCCTCCGTGGTGCCCTTCTGAATTTCCAAGAGGGAGAGAGGGTCCTGCTAGACATGACTGAGAGAAGAATTATTAGTCCGGGTAGTGAAACGGGGTCTTCATGCTCAGAGACTGTCTGCTGGAAACAAGCAGCAGGGCTGGTCAGTCTCCTTCTTGTCTTGCTTCTCAGTTTCCTTGTGGGGGGTCAGGTCAGCCCATGATTGAGAAGAGAGGGGGCAAGACAAGCTATTAGCCCTAGTAATTAAATGGAGCCCTCATATAGGAGGGACCAAGCAGTACTTTGCTCAAGGTGGGAGCCAGGGAGAGAAACCCTATAGGAGGACTTCTCCATTATGATCTACACTTGAATTTTCTAGGGGGAAATCTGGCTAGCAATGAGAGAGAGAACATCTGATCCTGGTCATTAAATGGAGTCTCCATGATCACAGACAGTGGCCTGTTTCGGACGACACGATAATCAGTGGAGGGGGGGAAACAATCGTCCGTTGTGTTGCTTCTCGGCAGCATTTGGACTACATTTTAGGCAACGGAGGCAGGAAGAGGCAACGGACAGTAAGTTATTGGCAGCATTCGGACGACACGGTAATCAACACAACTGACAACTGTCTCTCCCCCCCCCCCCCAAAAAAAATCCGGTTGATTATCATGTCGTCCGAATGCTGCCAGTCTTCCTCTGAATACCAGAGGCAGGTAACAGGGGAAGGCCATCACCATCACATTCTGTTGCTCAGTTGGTTTGACTTGCGAGCCAGCCATTATTTGTAACCGCCACCAATCCCCTCCTGTGGAACCTGGCAAACACGGCAGGCTTGGCAGAGTCTTCTCTCGTTTGTGCCGTGGGAATGGAGAAGGCAAGAAACAGCGGAAGGGACTGGTGGTGTTCCTTACCTTCTTAAAGGCTGTAGTAGAAATGAAACCTTCCACGGTAAACATCAGTGGGTTCTGGGTGCCCTGCTCACCAATGGGCTGGGGAAAGTTGCTGTTGGCGAGTGGACTTGTGGACACCTGCTGCTTCTCAGTTTCCCCAGATCATCTGCCTGGCAAGCGCTGAAGAAAGGGAAACATCAAAAGACGTGCAAGAACTAATTTATTAGCGCTCAGTGCATTTCAGGTCAGGAGATTTTCTCTCCAGGCAATGATACCAGCTTCTGTAGAGGTGCTCCTTAAACGGTGTCACATGCTGCTATTTTATCAGGTAGTAATAAGTGTTACCATATAGTGTGCAGAATCGCTTCAGTGATTCTTCTGAAGAAGCTGATTTCTTTGCCTCTGAAAACACCCTGAGTCCCAGGAATTCGGCACTTCTGAGGTTTCCTTCTTGATTTGCTGTACTGGTCCTTCGCTCTCTTCCTTTTCTTGGTCTCTGTTGGACAAGATGGACTTCTGGTTTGAAGCACCAGGGCTTCTCTTTCACGTGAAACTGCTCTACAGGATGGTGATATTAGTGATATTTAGGCTGCAATCCTATACACACTTTCCAGGGAGTAAGCCCCATCAAATTCAGTGGGATTTATTTCTGAGTAATCATGCTTCAGATTGTGCCGTTAGCATTCATATATAGCACATGTCAAGTGTTTTGTTTCAGTTAAATGGCTGTTAAAATTTACTGGGTGGGCTGTTTTTCAAACATTACAACTTAAAATGTATTCCTAAGACATTTTTTAAAACCTTCGGAAGAATTTTGCTAGATCAGCCCAAATGTCCTGCCAGTCCAGCCATGCATCTGGTATTTAGAGGTATAGTAATCCTGAACATGGAGGTTCTATAACAGGGGAGGGCACCTCTGGTCTGTGGCCATAATCTGGGTTGCCCAATCCAGTTTGCAGAGGGTTGGGCAACTTCTGTAGGTCCCTCCAACTTCTCCCCCTGGCCTGGGGAAAGGAATCTCTGTGTTATCTCCAACCGGAAGTAACAAGTGTATTTCTCTCAGACTCGGCCATGGCTTGCAGGACCGAGTCACTTTCTCCATGCAGAGGGGGGCACAGAGCAACAATTTGGGGTGGGGTCCTGCAGGCTTGGTCTGGGGTGGCAATCCGGCCCCCAGAACAAATTACATTGCCTGCCCCTGTTCTATAATATAGTCCATACGGCTAATAGCCATTGGATAAGCCTCTCCTCTTCCATTCATTTGGTTAATCCCCGTTTAAAGCCATCTAAGGTAGTGACCCTTACTACATCTCATGGCTGTGAGCAATTAGGATGAATTCTGTTCTTAGCTTTTATGCTGTAGATTAAAACGTTTAGATTTTATATGGTATTGTATGCTGTATTTTGTGGTTTTAATTGTTGTGAACAGCCCAGACAGCTTTGGCTATTGGGCAGTATAGAAATGAAGTAAATAAATAGCTGTGTTTCTAAAAGCTATTTTCATTTTAAAGAGCTTTCTCCCCCATCCCAGGGAACGAGGGGGGGGAACTCCACTTCTGTTTGAGTTTTATTTTATTTTATTATGCGTCCTTTTCCCTTGGAGCTTTTAAAACTGTTTTGCTGCCCTTTTGCTTTAGGGGAAACCTTTATAGGCACAAGTCTCACGATCCCTAGCCCATTGCTGTTGGCGTGGTAACCGGAGTTTCTTCAACACAGACAAGTTCCTTTCTGCCTCAGAGATGCTCTGACACCACGTTCCAGGTGGCGTAGAGTTTGGCTGCCTGGGATGCTAGAGTAGACGTGGCTCGCTCCACACCTCTATTATTTAAATTGTGTGTGTTCTCGTGCATGCCTGCAATTTGGCAGGAAGGCCTAACTGCAGCGTCAACATGAAACCATCCCTGCTATAGAGAGGCATGCGCTGATATCAGTGAGTAGGAAGAAATGGGAGACTAATATCACAATCCTAATGGGATGGGTGAGCGGGGGAGAGTCCGTGGAAGAGAAACGGGCCCTTCCTAAGCTCTGCTGGCTTGTGCCAGCTAAGGCAAAAGGGGTGGGATGGGGTGAGTCCTTTGCTCCCATCCACCCCTGCTTCAGCCTTCTTAAAACATTTCCCGCCCATTGGCACTAATGGGAGGGGAAATAACTACACCAGCTTCAGGCCTGATGTCGTTTGTCAGCTTCCTTGCTCTGGCTTTGCAACTGCAGGGGTCAGCTCGGACTACTTCGGGTGCCCCACGGTACCTATAGCCGCAGGGCCTCCAATTTGCAGATCCCAACCTCCGTTAGCCTTTGAGGTGCTCTGTTTTCTCACTCCACGTTCCATCAGTTGTAATGCACGCTAATTGGAGTCCTATTCTGACCAATTAGTTGTATAAAAAAAAAAACAAGAATTTCTGTCGACTTCTTGTTGTTGAAGGAGAAAAGCAATTGGCCAGGTTGGCTGGATCAGAAAAGTAGACTTCGTTGCCCTTATTTACTCCCAGCGAGTGCTTCATGTGAGTCTCCTGCCATCATTTAAGAGGCAAAATCGTTAGTTGATTAGTGTGTGCGTGTGTGTGTGTGGTTGCTCTGACTGACTGCAGAGGTCTTGCCATTTTTGACAGGTGATATTGTCCGTGTTTCCTCTTTTCTATCTAGAATGTGCTGTGTAATCAAATAGCACTGATGTTTTTTTTCTTGAGGTGAGAGACAGCGTGGATAGAGCAGGGACGAGTGAATACAGGCTAAATCCGGCCTCCAAAAGGCTTCCATCTGGACCCCGACGTAGGTTCTGATCCCAAGACCCCTTCCTTTCATACCGCGTCCTGCCACTACCAGGGCCAGATCCACACCAAGCAGGATATTGCACTATGAAAGCGGTATATAAAAGGCACGAGCCACACCAAGCAGGATATAGTGGCATGGAAGTGGTATATGGTATGTGTCTTATGGGCCCCAACAGTTGTCAGTGCACTTCAATTCTGCTATAAAGCAATCGTGGGGCTCCTGCCTTTTATATACCGCTTTCATACTGCAATATCCTGCTTGGTGTAGATGAGGCCCTGGTACATTATCTGTTGTAGAACTCTTCATTGGCCCCCTGAGCTTTTTCCTTGCACTTTTCGATATAGATAGATAGATAGATAGATATAGGTGGTGGTGGTGAACGCTTGGAGCATTCTTCTCAAAAGCGCTTGTGCGTGATAGACCCCTATTTAAAATCAGACGCACTGAATAAAAAAAAGGTGTGTAACAGGCTTCCTTTTTACTTGTACATTCCAAGATGTGAATGTGAGGTGTCATTGCCTGTAGCCGTCTTACACTTTTGTGCTGCCATCACCTGTGGTCTCATTTTAGGATACAGCTTATCGCCACCTTCCCCAACCCGGTGCCCTCCAGATGTGCGAGACTGCAAGTCTCATCACGGCTCTGCTGGCTAGGAATGATAGTTGTTGCAGGCCCAACACCCCTGGAAGGCCGCAGATTGGGGGAAGGCTACTTTACGGCACCCTGGAGGAAGAACCCTGACTGCGAGCTCTTCTGTTAGGGAGTGAGGATTCACGGCATCATCATGCTGACATCCCATTTGTTGCTCGTGCTACTAAGAGCAATATATTCCATCCTTTCGTTGTGAAACAGCGACATTAATTTGCACGTTGCAACCAATTTCATTACATGTTTATTTTACCCTTACACCAAAGAGATCAGACAACACACACCATTCCCCTCCCTGGAATATAGAATAGTAGAATTGGAAGGGGTCTATGAGGCCATCGAGTCCAACCCCCTGGTCCCCACTTCATCCTCACAGCAATCGTGTGACGTAGTTTAGGCCGAGAGTATATGATTGGCCCAACATCACCGGATGAGCTTCAAGGCTGAGTGAGGATTTGAACTGTGGGTCTCTTTGGTCCTAGTCCAACGTTCTACCCACTAGGCAGTGCCACTGCTGATTGCTTGGGCTCCTGTTTGGAGATGCCTGGACTTGTAGCAGGCGTCTGGTGGGAGAGACGTTGGCACACTGCTAGGTTGGCCACTGCCTGCTGTTGCAACACGAGGGGACAAGGTCCTTTTACTGATGAAAACCACTGTAATGCAGCACTTCTCCACCCTGGTCCCTCTAGGTTTTTTGGCTACAACTCCCTGTATACCTGATATTTGGCCATTCTGGTTGGGGCTGATGGGAGTTGAAGTCCAAAGCCATCAATTCCAATAAACAATAGACCATATAACAGACAGACACAATACAGCTGCAAAAAGAATTCACCCATTACTGGCCATCAAATTCAACCTTATCAAACAACCTACGCCATACTATACATACTCACCCAAAACAATCTTGGAAAATGCAGATCATAAAATATACTGGGACGGAACAATTCGTGCAGACAAGACCTTGCAACCGACCAGGCATAATGGCCATAGACCAAAAAGAAAAACACACATACCTTATCGACATAGCAATACCGAATGACAAAAATGTTGTTGAAAAGGAAGAAGAAGAAGAAAAGAGAGACAAATATACACCACTGGCCATGAAAGTCAAAGAACTATGGCAACAGGAAAAGGTCACAATTATTCCGTCAGTCACATCAGTCACCGGCATCACATCAAAGAAATATACAGAAAACCTCCAGAAACTGAGCCTACCAAAATACATCCACGCCAACATCCAGAAAGCAGTCATACTTAAAACATGCTCAATTGTCAGAAAATTCCTGAATCGGTAAAAGACAGCGTGACTTGGCAAAGCCCATCATGTCCATCTAGAAAAACCACCACGATCGAGAAAGAGATGATAATAATATATTTATTTCTTACCCACCTCTCCCTCTGGATTGAGGCGGGGAACAACATTGAATACAAAAATAGTATAAAATACATAAAACTGATTGAAAACATATAAAACTAATATATTATTAAAATAACAGTCAAACATCTTAAAATTCAACTGGGTAGGCTTGCCGGAAGAGATCAGTCTTTATGGTTTTCTTAAATTCGGAGAGACTGTTAAGTTGATGAATCTCTCCCGGCAGGCCATTCCACAGTCTGGGAGCGGCAGGACAGAAGGTCCTTAAGATAAACTGCCATCTACACAAGTGTCTTTATTGGTCACGGATTTCCTAAATGAATTTCTTTCCAATTAACACCACAATAAAGAGACCCAATTATAGATGCAACTAGTGCTATGTTATAATGAAAGGTTAAACACACACAAAATCCCCAAACCGCCAGTAGACTCAGTTATAACTACGGATTACTGGTGAAGTTCGTAGATTTACGGCTTCCAATACTTCTGGAAAAGTTCTTTATCAGATTCAGCTTTGAAATGTTGTCCACCACCAATCCTCCCCAAGTTGATGTCTGCCCTACCTTTTTTTCCACCAGTGTGCTTACTTGTGGCATATAAATTTTGGACACTCAAAAACAGTGGAGGTCCCTGCCTGTTCCAGTTCAACGGGACTTAATTCTGGCCAGGTTGCCCTCAGGCCCTTGTAACTGTATGCACATTGCACACACTGTACTCACTTTCAAAGTATCGCGTTCTATACTACCAACTTGCAGGTCAAAGATAATTAATTGTTCTCCTTGGGTCCTTCTTAAAGGTCTGAAGGAACAATATATCTGGAAAGTGGAGAACAGGACTGATCTCTGCTCGTTTCTGTAGGGATAGAATTGTAGAAATATTGAAATATTTCTCTGCCGTGGCTATGAGCCATTTCCTATATAAAAAAAAGGTGGGCAGAAAGTAGATCTCGTAATATTTTGAACTTCAATTCCCAGCATTCCTGATCATTGGTCTTACTGGCAGGGGCTTCTGGGATTCGAAATCCCAAACATCTGAAGATCTACCCCTGCCCTGGATTCTTTTGAGCATTTGGTTGAGTCACTACGTACCGTTGATCAAGGGCCACTAGGAGGCTACCGCCCCCCTGTCTCCCAGGAAGAAAATCACAGCAAGGGGAATACCAGCCTGATCTCATCCATCAGTCAAGGAAAGATCAACTTCAGGGAACACACTCTGCCCCTCCCTGCCAGGAAGAACACTCATCAGTTCTTAGTAACTAAGAAGTTGTGCCTGCGTTTGCATTTTTCCTCCTCCCTCCCTATCCGTTTTCTTTTTGTGTTGTGTCTCTTAGTTTGTAGTCTTGAGTAAGGGGACTGTCTTATTGAATTTGTGATGCTGCTTTGGGAGCCACCTCTGGCTGAAGAGCAGCGTGGAAATGATTTAAGTAATAATACACAGAAGCTTCTACTGAAGTTTAAACTTCCACGTGAGTGCATGTCCGTGTGGGTCTTAGATGCTTATTTATGTATTTATTTGGGTTTATAGCCCACCCTATCCCAAGAGCTCAGAGCAGGTTATATATATATATATAGATAGATATATAGATATATCTATATAGATATATATCTCAGACCATCTTTGACTGCTGAAATTCAATTGGAACAAAGGCCTCTTTTGCCACTTCTGGAAAACACACATGCTTTGACTTTGGCAAGTCCCCAGAAGGGAACTCTTCCAAGATTGTGTCTCGCTTTCTGCACACTCTTTCTGCACACTCTTGTAGACCTGAGCTGATGCATAAGTGGCATGCTTCCGAGAATGTAGTAGTAAAGCTGGTATCCTACGCACGTCAAGTGCAGGAGTGGATGTGATCACTTCCATATGCTTTCATAGGATATCATCACCAGCGCCTTGAATGCATCCTAAAATGAAATAGGGAGCCTCTGTACACACTTAGAGCTATAGTGTAACCTAGTTCTGATGACCGGCTGAAGCTTTTAAACTGTTGTCATCTGTCATTTGAATTCAGCTGCACCTAGAAAGCGAGCCGTACCGCATGACAGAGAAACCAGTGAAAAGGGGCAGAGCCGGTCAGTACAAGAGAAAAACGTGCTGAAAGGTTTTAAAATTTCCCCAGTTAAGCAGCAACAGCAGGAGAGAGGATGCTGGACTGTTTCAGTCTCTCTTTGTCGCCGCTTCAGTAAGGAGAGTCGCGCCTTCACTTTATTGTCCCTTTTTAATCAATCAAAAAGCACACAAATATATGCAGTACTGCCAAGAGAGGCACAGTGGTGTCAGATGTGAAAGCCAGGTTCAGGTTTGAAATAGCCTGTGGCGGGTCACTGTTACCTTCAGGGGAGCAACCAGGGGAACTCCTGAGAACTGGTAAGAGAGAGTTGGTTCTTTTCAGGTTGTCGGTGTGCAAGAAAGGGTTAATGTAGATGTTCATCAGCAGGCAGGCTATTAAGGGTATCTGTGCATGAATACATTTCTGAGGATTTGTTTATTTGCAAAGCTGGGCCCGCTTTCATATTCCTGAAACCAACCTCCTCTTCTCTTTTGCAGTTCTCTGATGAAATGGAGCCAGGGACGAATTCTTTCAGAGTGGAGTTCCCCGACTTCTCTAACACCATCCTGCAGAAGCTGAACCAGCAGCGGCAGCAAGGGCAACTGTGTGATGTTTCTATCATTGTCCAGGGTCATCTCTTCCGAGCCCATAAAGCCGTCCTGGCAGCCAGCTCCCCTTACTTCTGTGACCAAGTGCTCTTGAAAAACAGTCGGCGGATCGTCCTGCCCGACGTCATGAACCCCCGAGTGTTTGAGAACATCCTCCTGTCGACGTACACTGGGCGGCTGGTGATGCCTGCTCCAGAGATTGTCAGCTACCTCACGGCAGCAAGCTTCCTCCAGATGTGGCATGTGGTAGACAAATGCACAGAGGTGTTGGAAGGGAACCCGTCGGTTCTTTGTCAAAAGCTAAATCGGACCAGCGACCGCCAGTCCCCGAGCAGCAGCAACTACAATGGCCTCGTGGAGAGCTTTGAGCTGGGGCCTGCGGGACAGACAGACTTCCACAAAGTGCAGGAGCTGAGGGACGGCGAAAACGAAGAGGAAAGCTCAAAAGACGAGCTCTTGTCTCAGCTGACGGAGCATGAGTATCTTCCCAGCAACTCCTCAACGGAACATGATCGGCTGAGCACAGGGATGACCAGCCAGGATGGTGAGGAGGGAGCAAGTGACAGCGCGGAGTACCAGTACTCCAGGCCCCTCTACAGCAAGCCTAGCATCATGTCTCACAAGCGATGGATCCATGTGAAAACAGAGAGGTTTGTGCAGGACTGTGAAGGGGCGGAGGCGCATGGCCCTTATGATGAGCATCAAGTATCCGAGTCGATGAACGCCACTCAGGCAGACCACTCTGTCCAGACGTCCGTCCCAGAAGATCTTCGTGTCTCCGAGAAAAAGATGGAAACGGGATTCGGCGCACAAGCCAACGAAGGCAATTACGACGAGCAGGTAGATTTCTATGGCTCTTCCATGGAAGAATTCTCTGGGGAACGGTCTGACAGCACTCTAAACCTTCAGAGGCAGGATGCTGGCGGTTATGGAGAAAGCGTCGAACTACCTTCAGGGATCAAGGAAGAAAATGCCCTTTCTGGGTTTTCTACTGCTGACAAGCTTTACCCTTGCCAATGCGGCAAAAGTTTTACACACAAGAGCCAGCGGGACCGCCATATGGGCATGCACCTTGGCCTCCGGCCTTACGGCTGTGGCGTGTGCGGCAAGAAATTCAAGATGAAGCACCATCTCGTTGGCCACATGAAAATCCACACAGGCATCAAACCTTACGAGTGTAACATTTGCGGGAAAAGGTTTATGTGGAGGGACAGTTTTCATCGGCACGTGACTTCTTGTACAAAGTCGTATCAAGCCTGCAAGGTGGAACAGAACTCTACTGAGATGAACTGAAAAAGAGGGGTCAGGGAGAGCGCACGGGTGAGCGCATGGGAGAGCGCATCGATGCTTAGCTGAGTGAGCAGCATGAACACGGCGCACAGTGTGTGCCTCGTACTTCTTGTTTTGAAATTCAAGATGGCTTGTTTAAAATAAATTATCTGGGGGAACCAGTACATTCAAACAGGACGTTGATCTCCAGCTGTTATTGGGGACGCCTCTCTCAAGATTGCAAATAAGGAAGCAAGGTAGAGCGGTGGTACATTAGTGTGATTATAATTATTGCTATTTATTCTTTTGTGTGTCAGGAGCACTCGGTTTTCTTCATAGGAACGCTGGGCGTCATTTTCGCTTTCAGTTCATCTCGGTAGTGTCCTGCTTGGATATTTAAGGCTCGGCAAACAGGTGTATGGATAGATGCACATCCTGAGTTCCTCATGTGGCTACTTCCTTTCACTGTACTGGTCGAAGTAGCAGTACTTGTGTTTTAAATTAATGAAATAGAATCAAAAGCAGTTACCTGTTTAGAACCAAAGGCTGATTAGATATCTAAACGCAAGTTGCTTAGACAACTTTCAGGTGCCGACAGCTTTAACCAGCAGCTGCTTTTTTGATCTGTCAAATTTGAAGTTCCACCGAGTGGCTTGGTTTGTCCTGGCCGAGTAGTTCTGCTTCATGCTTATTTTTTTAATCTTTTGTAAAGCACTTGGCTATTTTGTGGCAGACACTTTAGAGACAGAATATAACCTCATTCTTTACCCACCCCACCTCCCAAAACATTGTGCCTAATGCAATAGTCGGTCAACGAGCCTTCGCTTTTGGGAGAGTATTGCATTTGCTCCCCTGTAGAGGCAAGAATGCTCTTCTCTGGCACTTGAGGCTCAAAGCAGATGTTTGTTCAGTCTTACCCAGTTTCGGAATTTGCACTTCAAGAACAGAATGCAATCTACTGATTTCTACTTCAGGGTTCGCGGTGTCAGCTTTTGGCACTGACTGCCTCACTTAACGCGATTGGGAGACCTGAGTGGCTGGAGCCACAGGAGCCAAACGGAGCGACTCCGTGATTAAAAAATCAAAATGGCTTTGGCCAGATGTTCCCCAACACTGTGGTGCAGTGCGGATACCTCCAAACCTGAAGCGGCCTCTGCATCCCTCCGTATGACACTTATCCACTGTGGCGGATGGATTTTTAAACACTGGATTCTTTTTTTGCAGCCGGAAGTTATTACAGATTTAAAAGAACGATGGTTCTTTCCCCCACCCCCTAACTTTCCTCACCCCAACTACTGGGTGAATGCACAAGATGAAGTCAACATGGAATGACCAGAGCATTTGTGCTGCTATGTGTGAGAGGGTGGAAAAAATATCCCCCGAGTTCGCTGTGGACAGAGGTGGAGTAGATGGTACCAGCCATGAATGTTACCTGGCAAAGTTAACTTCATTTCCTTAATGGAAATAATTAGCCAGTGCCATGGGGGCTAACTAGTGCCAAGGCATGTCTGTCTTTTCTCTCCCTCCCTCCCACCCCCTCCCACCCCCAGAAGCCTCAGCCTGTAAACTGTGAATAGAAATGGTAGACCTTGTATTTTAAACCTATGTGCATACACCAAGGAAAACAAACATTTCTGGGGTTGTTACTCTCTTCCCTTAGTTACCCAGTTATTGTCTGGCACGAATATGGGCTTGGTTGTTTGGTAAGACAACTGTCCCGCAACTTCCTCCGTGGTGCATTGCTTGCAGGTTTTTAAGTAAAAAAGGAAATCAAACGCTTTTCTAAACTTGACCCAATTTACCAATCCTTCAGCTCTATTTCCCCACCCCCTCCCCTCCTGTGGGTAAACTCTTAAATTATCGGCTTCTCTAGTATGGCACCTTCTATTGTTGACAATGGACGCAAGCATATAGATGGCCAGCAGCAAGGGTCTGTTCTGCCTGCATATATGAGCTCGGCAGTGCCCCAGGGTCGAAGCGGCTGCCACTGGCTTGAACCCGAGCGAAACAAGCTAACTCAGCAGGGATCTACTTGCTAACACTGTAACCTGCTAAATGTATAGAAGCACTTTGTATTTAAAAGCAAAAAAAATGAAAAAAGAACCCTTTATAATTTTTTTTAAAAACTTTTAAAAAGAAAGAGCAAAATATATATATATTCCTTCTGGTTTGTTTTCTTATTCATGTTGTCTGTCTGATTTTTTGTTTGTTTGTTTTTATTTTCAACCCTGAATTTTTATAATGGGTAAGAAGCTTTTTGTTTACATGAGCAGTGGTACTGGGGTTTTATGTATGGAAAACTATGATTCTGCTTTTAGTTTGATGTCTTTAAATTTATTTGTTTTT
This sequence comes from Anniella stebbinsi, assembly GCA_029215795.1. Taxonomy (NCBI): domain Eukaryota; kingdom Metazoa; phylum Chordata; class Lepidosauria; order Squamata; family Anniellidae; genus Anniella; species Anniella stebbinsi. The sequence continues at coordinate 93,667,329 of JARDYH010000008.1, read as the reverse complement.
GTTGTTGTTGTTTTGGTAATCCTTACTGCCTTAGAATGTCCAGGAAGCCTTTCCCCCACCCCCTGCAATCTTCTATGGGCTTGGTTAGGAAAAAGAGGGCCTGTGCGACTTACCATTCTAAACTTTTCTTGCACTCTGACCTCACAAACTGTTCCTCTATGCTGCCAATCTAGCCATAGCAAAAAGAAGAGAGGTTCAATATGCCCCATTCTGACTGCCAGCTTTTCTGCCGGCCCTGCTTTTTGTGCCATTACCTGCTTCCTGATGGGCAGGATTTAAGCGGGTAAAGCTTTCCCCACAAACAGAGAAAAGGGGGCGAGGAAGCTTTACCAGTGCAAATTCTGCATCTTGAGCAACTGCAAATCCCTTGAATCCTTACCCCAAACTGTCATGGAAGACCTTTTGCTCAGTTCCCTGGGAATCTCTTCTGCACAACGGATCGTTAAAATAAACGGGAAGCGTGTGCAAGAACCATTTCTCTTTCGTATCAGTCTTGTGCAGGGAGCTTTCTTGCTGAATGGAATCGTTTGCTACCAGCTTGATGCCCTGCCTGAACAAGACGTGTACAGCTCAATTGAATATAGGAACAGTTATTGAATAACTGACTACAGAGCTTTAAAATATAGTTAAGGTAGTAAGTGGTTTCACCGAAGAGGGGAAGATATCCAAGAGCCTTTCATTATGACTCTCAGTATTAAGAGTAACTTAGATATCTATCTTGGGGGGTGGGGCAACCCTCACAATTAACTTGAACAATCCTGGGTCTGTGAGGAAGGCCGCTGTGTAAACAGGCTTATTTTTTTTTCCCCCTTGTCTTCTCTGCCAGCAGTTCCAAGCAGGACATATGCATTATTGACAGCTCGATAGAATCGTGACCAATCTATTTGCTTCTGCCAGGAATTGTTACTGGGAAAGGCTAGGCCTAAAGCAGGAGTAGGAAACATGTCACCCTCCTGGAGTTGTTGGGCTAGGACTCCCCATTATCCATGCCCATTTATGATGGGAATTGGAGTTAAACAGCACCTGGAGGGCCACAAGATCCCCACCTCTGGTCTAAAGTCTTACATGCGTTCACACATCTCGGGCCTGGGATTGTGCGTATTGTGACGAAATAGCAATATATATTCCCACCATGCTATGCCAAGTTCCCCTTTTCCAGTAAAGGAGTGCTAACTAACACTGCCTTGCCAACAAGTAAGTGTTCTTGTCGTGATGCAGAGATGACTTTAAAAATGTAGATGATACGCTTCATTTTGAAATTAAATAGAATGCCTTGGTAACAAGGGCAGGATCCTTCTCTAAACCCTCTTTCCCTTCAAGAGGGGGAGAACCAGCCCTTAGGTGCACCTACGGCAAGTCTTTGGATCTTAGCTATTATCTTTCGAACTACTGCAACTAGGGTGATGCATCTTTGTCCTCTGCAGCAGTCTGCTTTGGGTAGTACGTACTATATTCATGCTGATTTGTGAAGATAAAACTGCTGGGTTTGGGAACTCTATTCTTATTCCTAATCCTTAAAGGATTTTTAGAGGTATTAACCACAGACCCATGAGTGCTTAACAGGTGATTTGTCAACACTTTGCTAACACAGCATGCTTCACAAGTCGAAGAGTGTAGGCTTCATGTCAAGTCCTCTCTTGGCATTCCATTGTTTTTAAAATGACAAGTCCTGAATGTTTTTGGGCCGATGCTATTTCTAAACCTGAGAGTCTATTTTACTAAAAATATTTGTTTTTATCTAGGATAGTGGAATGTTAAAGCATTCTCTAAACATTCACATTTCTATTTGGATAATTTAATTTAATATGTGTAGTTAGAATCATACGGTCTAGCTGTTGGAGCCATGAGTAGGGAAAGCTGGAAAACTAATTGAATATTAACATTTGTGATGTGGTGACATAGTCATTCTTCTATTTTGCTTGAAGCCTGCATCCTAAGTCAGTTGCCGCTGCTTCTTTTTCGCCCCCTTCCGCTTCTGGATCCCATTATATTTCTTGAATAAATGTAACTGTTTATGCAAGTGAGGTGAACCTTCCTTAATTCCACTACAAAAGTTTCCCTTATACGCATTGTCACTTATATTATTACAATTCATATCCTGTTGATCTTCTGTGAGTTGTTCTGCCTATATTGCAAAGGTTGGATCATTTGATATCTCTATAATACTGCTGTCCTAATAATGTACAGCATGGGTTTATGTGATATTACTGTTTCATTGTTTTCTTCTTATAGAAGAGTCAGCTGCTCTTTTGTATAACATGTTTTAATAAATGTTACCTGTCTTTTTCTGGATTTTTTTTTTTTATCCACCAACCAAGGCAATGCATTTGATAACACACACACACAGAGAGAGAGAGAGAGAGAGAGAGAATCATGTAGCATCTTAAAGATTAACACCTTTATTGTGACATAAGCTTTCATGGACTAGATCCTACTGTATTAGATGCATGATAGAAGTCCATAAAAGCTTATATCTCAGTAAATGTTAGACTTTGAGAGAGGAGCATCTGCAGATCATAGGGCACAGTGAATCTTTCCTCCAAGGCCAGAGAAAAATCTAACCTTGGAAGAGGAGATCCCACTGTGGATCTCCTCTCAAGTGACTCCCTCTCCTGAAGTTGGGATTCCAACCTCTGGAAGTGAGGAAATGGGTGTGCTGGGGGCAGGTCAGTGGCTGAGGAAGGGAAAGGAGAGGCCATGGATCCACTCAATCCAACCGCCTCTTGGGCCCTGTTCCCACCACTGCCAGTTAGACATCTAACGAAAAATGCTCCGATGCAGGGAAGAAGCAAAAATAACCTCCATCATTCGTCCGGTCCTGTTGGCAAGAGTCCGGCAGGACATAGGATGGGTGGAGGCCTCTGTCCTTTGGCATATAACCCATAGGATTGTGTTCTCAAGTTCCATAGGATAGTGTGTGTGTGACAGAGAGAGAGAGAGAGCATGGCTTTCTATTATGCATTTGCTTAGAAGTGATCACGTTTACCTGCTAGACTTTGTATCAAAATGTGTGAGAATTCCTGGCTGCTAGAAGTTCTTTCTTTCCACAGACGACTAATCAAGTAGGAAGGACTAAGGGGAGCTGACAGAAAACCAAGACAAACTTGTTTGTTGTTATTTAAATATATGTCAATTCCCACTGCAAAGACTTAAACATACAAACAGGAATCCATAATTAATATAACGGGGAAACAAAATGGGTATCAACCATAATGAGCGCAATAATACAAGTAGAAATATGCGCAATATAAAAATACAATACAAAAAGTGTTCATCCGCAATACACAAATCTTCCCTCTTCACCACAACTTAGAATGAACATCTGCAAGACAACCTACAACAACAAAATCTTAGCTAATGTCCAGATGCCAGATTCACCAGGCACCAAAAGTGGGCCTGTTCAGACGACATGCTAAGCCATGGTGGTTAGTGAGCATTGCTAATCTGTGGTTATGTAGCCACGATGGTTATGTAGCCACGATGGTTAGAAAAAATGTCGTTCACATAACACGCTAAGCCATTATGATTAGCTCAAAATGATTTAACCATCATGGCTTAGAGTGTTGTCTCAATAACTTGTCCCATCAATTTCAATGCTACAAAGATATGACTAATATGCATCGCAATCCTTGGAAGTAGCATTGGGTGAATCGTTCTAGGATTGCAGCCTTATTCTGGATTCAGACCTATATATTATAGTCCACAAAACAGCCATGACATAATGTGAATACAAATAGGGGTTTCGTAGTTACCATAAAAAAAACTTCATACTGAAAAAAGCACAAATCCTATCCTTGTGTGTTCTTGTACAAGGGTAGATCAGGGGAAGCATTTTCCAGGAATGGGGTTTGGAGGAGTGTCATGGAGGAGAGTCAATTGGCTTGATGAATACACAGGGGAAGGGAAAGTAGAATAGCAGGGAGGTTTTGTAGCAATATGGTAAAGCAGCTGAAGGACTGCCCTTTCTCATATGAACGTGTCCACCTTTGGAGATCATTTTCAGAAGTTCTATATCTCCCAACGTCCCCAGAAATACACAGTTGGTCTCTAGGGAGAGAGTCTTACCCGTGGTGGCACCTCAGATTTGGAACTCCCTTTGGAAGAAGGCTTGTGTCAACTGCTCTTTAATAGCCTTACATAAATTGGTAAAAAAAATGTAAGTAGCTGTATTTTGGTTGAATTGGCTTTAACTGCTTATGGATTCTGAATATTTTGATTGCTGTTTTATTGTGTTATTTTCCATTGCTACTGTAGTGTTAGATTGCAAGTGATACCTTCAGCTCTTTTGAGAAAAATTGGCATATATTTCTGGCATGCACAAGAGTAACATGCTAAAGGTGCAATTCTATGCATGCTTTCTGGAGAACGTTGGGCGTTGTAAGCGTTTTCATAGAATCCAACCCCCTGCTCAATGCAGGAATCTACCTTAAAGCATCCCTAACAGATGGTTGTCCAGACAGTTTTTCTGTCTATACATAGAGTTGTGCCTTAAGTGTGTGATACCCTTATTATGAATAAGATGCCCAGTTCCACCCCTTCATGCTCAAATTAGTGCATGGAAAATACAAAGCATTTCAGAATCCAGTCTTTTATTATCAGAGTGTGAGCGACAAGTAACTTAACCCTGTAATCACAACAGATGGAATTTAATCTCCCCTCTTCACCAGAATATCTAACTCAGACATTTATTTTCAAAACACTAAAAAAATATATTCAGTCTCACCCATGTTTGCCCTCCATACAGCTGTCGCAACTGACATTTGTTACTTGGGACCTGAGAGAATGTTTGCTTTCCAAACAGAGTAGACACACTTCATCTTGAATCAGGTCATTTTCTAAATCCCCAGCAAAGCCAGTATTTATGCATAAGAACCTCCTCGCCCTTCTCACTTTTCCGAGTATCTTCAGAGGTGGAAAATATGAACAGGGTATTTCGGGGCAATCGGCTGGTGTGCATTAATAGTTATGAAGTCCAGTATGCATAGATCTACAGAATAAACTCATGTTGGCTTGGTGTGTAAGTCAGGATAATCAATACCTTTAGTATGTCTCATTGCCCTGATCTAGAAGTTGATGCAACCAAATCCTGAGGAAATTTTTCAGATGACACTGTTAACTGAAATACATTTGTGGTAGAATTTGGGAGGCTGCCACTGGAATCTAATTCTGAGCAAATCATCTTATATACTAACAGAAAACTCAATGCCCGTTCCACACATTCTTCCAGTTTCAAGCGTTTGTATCTGAAGCTGGGTGTTTTGGACAGAACAGGGATTCTGTTGGCGGACCACACGCCCAACTGCTCAGTGGTCACTCTTGAGCTAGCTGAGGTGGTCTCAGGGTTGGTGCTGAAGTGGGCTTTTTGTGCTGAGGGACTTCAACATGCAAGCTGAGGCCGTCTTGTGGGAATTAGCTGAGGATTTCATGGCCTCCATGGCAAGCATGGGTCTGTCCCAATTAGTATCTGGCCCCACACTTTGAATTTGGTTTTCTGTGTAGAGATTTGGAGGTGAAGGAACTTTCTATAGTTCTGATTATATGGACCTGGTGAGATTTAGACACACTGAGTCCCAGAGCCTCTGCCGCAGTACAAAAGACTTCAGGGGGGACCTAAAAGAGGAGAGAACCCTCCCAAATAGTTGAATGAAGATTGGACATACTTAATGGTCACAGGATTCTGAGTGACCATTGCGGTTGGAGGGAGGGCAGAAACCCAGGTAGGAGGGGAATGGAACATAGCAACCTTCCTGGTGCCCTCCAGATGTGTTGGGCTACAACTCCCAGTAACACCAGCCAGCTGCTGGTGCTTTGTAGTAGCTGTGAGAAGCTGCCTGGGCAAGAAATTCTCTTAATACTGCAATCCTATACATGCCCCCACGGAAGTTAACCTCAAGTAAGTCAGCACCGGATTGCGGCTTTAAGGCGCAATCCTATGCATGTTTAGACAGAAAAAAAGGCCTACAACTCCCAGCATTCCCTATCCAGTTCTGGGAATCGTAGGCTTTTTTTCTGTCTAAACATGCACAGGATTGCACCTTTAGTGACCTCTCAGCCTCAGCTCTCCATTTATAGTTTATGGATTATGTTGTTGACCTACCATGCAAGACTGCTGGTACAATCATGAAGCACTTTGAACACTCAAAAGGGAAATATAAATAGCATTATTACATAGCATGTTCTTATGTTTTTTCAAATCACTGAAGCCTCCCAGTCATATCCTCATTGTTGGTCTCAGCTGATTTCATGGGATATGTTTAGAAATGTTAATTTTCTTGTTTATATGTACACGATTAATTCTAAGCAGTGTGAAATCTTTGCTTTACAGTCCATAATAATAAGGGTTGTTAGTGAAATACTTAAGACTCTTCTTCATACCATACAGAACAGTTGTGAAACATATTTATATACAGTTCACAGCTTCTAAACCAGAGGAATTTCTGGACCATGGTAAGATACGTTTTAACCTACATGCCAGTTTTAATAGAAAAGCAGCATATTTTACTTCCCAGCCTATTCTAAAAGATAATAAAGAATCCACAGCACAGAGGTTCACAATGTAAACACCCGCAGAAAGGCTCGATTTTAAGTACACATCAAGCCAGAATGAGTCATGGTCTTAATAACCCCCATTTCCCCAGAGAAACCAAAAGTCATGAAGAGTTTATGATTATAAGAACATGATGCTCAGCTGAATCGGTTCATAAACTTTGGACCCCAAAGTGGAAACCCTTTCAATTAACCTATTTTTGCAGAGGAGAAGACAGACACAGATTAGAAATCTTAAGTGTGCAACACATGCTGAACAGAGCTACAACTCAGATAAATGTTCAAGCTAGGACAGGAGGCTGGGAGGAATATTGCTGACTGTGATCCATCTTCTTTGCAGTCTGTATGAAATAAACTAAGCCGATCATAATGAATGATCAGCTTAGGTTGGTTTATTAATTACTTTCCTATACTACCCAATAGCCGAAACTCTTTTGGCGGTTCAAAACAATTAAACCACAAAATGCATCATCAAATACAATATAAAATGTAAACGCTTAAATTTACAGTATAGAAGTACAAACCAAAATAAAATCTAGCTACAACACAGAGGTTTAAAATACAATAACAGATTTAAAGCTAAAAGACTAAAATGGCTGTGATAATAAAAAGGTCTTCACCTGCCGCCGGAAAGAGTACAATGTAAGTTCCAGGTGAGCCTCTGGAAGCTCATTCCACAACCAGGGTGCCACAGCAGAAAAGGCTCTCTTCTTGGTAGCCACCTACCCCACTTCTTTCCCTATAAGAGAAGAGGTGCTGTGTTCTCTATAGCCTTAGCAGGCTGGTTTAAGTTGATTATAGGACATGACACTATTAGAATCCACATTTTTACATCGCGCTCTCTCTCGCTCTTCTGTTCATGAGTCTAGATGATCATGGCTCTTAGTTCATCGTCTCAGGTTCCAATACCTGCATAACAGTGAGTTCATCCATGCAGTAGGCATTGGTCCAATACAGTTGTCACACGCTTGTGGTACTGTTCTGGAGGCAAACCAGGGGGCTGCTTAGATGCTCTGAAAGCCCCAGGGTAGGTACGCAGTGGTGCTGCGTCGGTTATACAACGCAGCAGCCACCTCATAGCCATCGCAGGGCCTTCCCACGAAGCTGTGAGTTAAAAAAAGTCAGGGACGTACCCCAACTTCTTTGCCAGAGAGAGGCAAGTATGATGCATCCGCCATCTAACCTTGCTCTGGCATCACGGCAGAGGCGTTCCTAGGTGGATGGCAAATGTTGATTGGTCGCCGTGTGCCCGGGCAGGGGACATGCCCTTGTCCTCCAAGGGCAGCCTAGACGCTCCGAAAGGCCGCACTATTCCTCTGTGTCGGGATTAGCCTCCGCCACCCCACAGCAGAGAAAGAGCGGGGTTTCCCTAAACGCAGCGGCAACCCAGCACCATCAAAACAGCCCCCAGCACCTCTGCATGTGTTGTTGTTGTTTAGCATGAGAATATGCTGATACCTGTGGTAGCAGCAATGCAGTTGAGCCACGTGGTGGTACTAATTCACACAAATGTTGCTTAGTAATTCTAAATCTGCATGCATAAACATATATTCACACACATACACACACACACACACACACACACACACACAAATATGGGTGTTTACCAAAATCTATGTGTACATGTGCATATACCAGGGATGGGCAACATGCCATCCCTGTTGCAGCCCCTGTTGCTCCCCAACAGCTGAATCTAAAACAAAATGGCATCTAGAGTGGCCATTTTGAAGCTTTTTTAGCCCTCATTTTGACCCTTCTTTCATTCCACTCCAAATGCCATTTAAATGGTCTCATGGGGGGATTTGGGGGAGTAAAAATGGCCCCCAGACCTCAAGATGTTGCCCACCCCAGGATGTACATGTGTATACGCACGGATATCGCCCATGCACACCACTAATGCGTCCCATTGAAATCAATGTGTCGCTAACAGGCAGCACAACCCATTGGGTTGAATTTCGTTAAGAAAAAAAATTTGCTTGTGCAGAAAAGAGCAACTAAAATGATCAAGGGGCTGGAGCAACTCCCCTATAAGGGGAGGTTAAAACAACTGGGAATGTTTAGCTGCGGGGGGGAGCGAGTAAGGGGAGACATGATAGAGGTGTACAAAATTATGCATGGTGTGGAGAATGTGGATAGGGAGACACTTTCGTCCCTCTCCCATAATTAGGGTAACCAGATTTTGGAACCCAAAATCCTGGTCCAAAATGGCCACCCAAAATGGCCGTCCAAAGGGGGCGTGCCCACCCCCCAAAAAACATTAAAAAAAAATTTAAAAGGCTACCCGCCCTGTGAGATCTGAACTCCCCCCACCCCCCCACCCGAAACAAACACCTCCACCACCAAGCCGCCCTCCCCAAAAAACACAGCGAGGGGGGAGGGGGCTTACCTGCTGGGGCTGTCCGCTGCCGCCTGTGGGTGCCAGCGGACGGCAGCGGACGGTCCCAGCAGGTAAGAAGTGCGACACGGGAGGCGGGAGGCGGGAGGCGGGAGGCGGGAGGGCCCCCCCCCCACTTACCTGCCGGGATGTCCGCTTCCCTCTGGTGCTCAAATGTACTGAGAAACAGGCTTCGCGGCCTGTCCCTCAGTAGCGCGCCGGGTGATGACATCACCCGGCGCGCTACTTAGGGACAGGCCACGAAGCCTGTTTCTCAGTACATTTGAGCACTGGAGGGAAGCGGCCACCCCAGCAGGTAAGTGGGGGGGGCCTCCCGCTCCTTACCTGCAGGGGCGGCGGCTTCCCTCCAGTGCTCAAATCTACTGAGAAACAGGCTTCGCGGCCTGTCTCTCAGTAACGCGCCAAGTGATGACGTCATCACCCGGCGCGCTGAGGGACAGGCTGCAAAGCCTGTTTCTCAGTAGATTCGAGCACCAGATGGAAGCGGACGCCCCAGCAGGTGGGGGGGGGGGAGTCCCCCCTCCTGAAACCCCACCACCAAGCCACCCATCCCCCCCAAAACCCATCCCGGACCTACCGGGTCTACCGCTGCTCGTCCGGTTGGCCCGGATCTCCCCAGGTTTCCTGGTTAGGTCCGGGAAACCCTGGGCGATATGGTCACCCTAGACCCAGTGTGGTCATCCCATGAAGCGGATGGGTGGGAGATTCAGGACAGACAAAAGGAAGGACTTCTTCACACAGCACAGAGCTAAACTACAGAATTCACTACCACAAGATGTAGTGATGGCCAACAATTTGGATGGCTTTAAAAGGGGGTTGGATCAATTCCTGGCTGTCAATAGCTGCCAGTTCTGATGGCTATGTGCTACTCCCAGTATCAGAAGCAGTAAGCCTGTGTACACCAATTGCTGGGGAACATGGGTGGGAGGGTGCTACTGCCACCCACCCTGGTCGACAGCTGGTTGGCCACTGAGTGAACAAAGTGCTGGACTAAATGGGGACTTGGTCTGCTCCAGCAGGGCTCTTCTTGTGTTCATATGATGTGCCCTGTGATGCAACAGTACATTGGTGGGGACACTAAATTAAAATCCACTGGACCCATAAGGAACTGCATCTTGAATCCTCCCCTCCCCCACATCTTGGTTCTGAAAAGTATAAGATCCGTGGTACTGAAACTGATGTGCTATATGATTCAGCTTTGATTTTGGATGCACTACATGTAAAATCCAGATGATTTATCAGCATCCATGCCTTGCATCAATGGAGCACATTATTTGAGTTGAAGAAGCAGACGTGGGGTTCTTCGTGGGCATAGTTGGAGAAGGATGAGTTCTATGCTTTGTTGGGGTTTTGTTGGGGGGTGGAGAACTCAATGCAAAAATTCCCAGGATCCCCACCGAATTGTGTCTTATATCCACGATTTTATACTACAACGGTGCCATAAAGCTCCAAATCTTATGTGTTTTTGTAGTCCATTCCATGGGCATGGATGCGTTCTGTGATTAGATTGCGGTTTGGGGGTGCTTTCCATGAAAAAGAAAATCATGAGGATTCCTCAGGATCCCTGCCTGTGTTATCCCTGTTCAATCCCTAGAAGCAGCATTAATCTTTGCTGCTTGCTTTTATCCTGGTTGTGTTTTCTACATTGCATGTTATTTTGGGGTTTTTAAGGTTGTGGTTTGTTTTATATTTCTTAAAACGATTTCATGGTTTTAACTTTTTGTGAACCGCCCAGGGAGCTTCGGCTACAGGGCGGCATAAAAATGCAATCCATCAATAAATAAACAAAATCTGTGATAGGATGGTGTTTTGGGGGGTGTTGGTCTTGTGATCATGAGGATCCCTGCCTCAGAGCCATGTTTTTGCACAGTGGCTGCGGCCACCAGCAAGTGGCAAATCCCTGATTTTGGCGGTGAGGAAAATTTGGCGGGAAAGAGCGTCTTGGGCAGACAGCCTCTGCTGGACGACTTGGAGCGCGCACACGAGAGAGAGAGAGAGAGCCACGCGCGCACGCGCGCGCGCGCACGGCCGCCCTCAGCCGGCCGGCGCGCGGCTCTCCGAAGCGAGGACGCGCGGGCGCTGGGCGTGGCCTCGGAGTTCCCCGCCCCTCCTCCTCCTCCTCCCCAGCCCCGCCCGCCGCCGATGGCCGCCCCGGTAGCGGAAGTGCCCCTCGTGAGGGCCAAGGAGTCGCTTCCGGGCGCCGCTGGCTGAGGGGGTGGGGGGAAAGCGGCGACGGCGGCGTCGGCCGGGGGGAAGGTGGCACTCGGGCCAGGACCGAGCTCCCTCCGGCGGACCCGCCATGTGAGGAGACCCCGGCGCCCCCTCAGGTAAGGGCCGGGGCAGCCGGGAGCTTTCATCCCCCCCCCTTCTTCTAACCCTTGCGTATTCTGAGGCGTTAAGGGTGGGGGAAAGAGATGGGGCTGCCTTTTCCTTGTTGCCATGACAGGCGAGGGGGAGGGGGAGGAGTGGTCCATGCGGAGGTCTCCCCTTTGGGAGCGGAGCGGTGTGTCTTGGGGTGGGGGTGTTTTCTCCAGCTCCTTAGCCCTCCCGCTTCATCTCAGGCAGGGTTTGGTGAGGGTCCGTTGCCTCTGGCAAGCGCCCCCCCCCCTTCCTCTCCGCTCAACTGCAAGCTTCTAAAAAGTACTGCTATGCACAGACACACACACACAGAACACATGCCGCCCTGCGGAGTAGGCCAACCTCGGAGGTGCTGGCTGCAGGGCGTGCCGTGAACTCCGTGAATCGGGTAAGAGGTCTGAACGCGGGTCAGCCTAGTCTGGCACCATCTAATCCCTGTCCCGCATCCCTTCTTTCCAACTGGGGCGTCGCTTCTGTGCTTATTGTAGCCTTTCCTGAGTTTGGTCCTCAGATGTTGATGGACTACAACCCCCTCCCCATCATCCCCAGCCAGCATGACCCCATGGTCAAAGTGATGGGAGTTACAGTCCAGTCATATTTGGGGACCCCAGGTTGGGGAAGGATGGCAGTCGCTGCTATTCGTTGCGATGGTCTTCCTTTAGGGAGGAGAAATGGCTTATAGGCAGTTGATGGGATAGTTGGGATGAGCGACATAAACAGCTCCATCGGTGTGCATGCACAGAGCTTTATAGGCTCCCCCCAATAAAGTACAGGTCCCTTCCTCGAGAATCTTTTGGCCTTGGGGAGGTAGAGGAAAGAGCAGAATGGAGTCAGGCAAGAGTGAAAAGGGGCAGATGTGAACAAATGCAATTGCCCGGTCATAGGTGTTGTTCCACTTGAGGAAGCAGGATGGTTAAGCTGAATGGTGTGTGGAGGAGTGGGTTTTGTGGAAGGATTTGACGGAGGAGTACGGAGGTGGCACTGTATTGGTGACCTGGAAGGGGCTAAAGACTGGAATTTCTGTGAAGTGAAGACGTTGCCACTTCACACCCCTGCTCCCAAATTCCCAGGAGTAGGGTTCCTGCGGGTACGCAGTGGTGCAGGAAAGATGCACATGGCTTCCCTCAGATGCACTCTTAAGAAAACCCCTACTGGATCAGACCAAGGGTCCCATCTAGTCTTACACTCTGTTCATACAGTGGCCAACCAGCTATCAACCAGGAACCCGCAAGCAGGACATGAGTGCAACAGCACCCTCCCACCCATGTTCCCTAGCAACTGGTGTATACAGGCCTACTGCCTCTGATCCAGGAGGTAGCACATAGCCATCAGGACTAGGAGCCATTGATAGCCTTCTCCAGGAATTGATCCAACCCCATATAAAAGCCATCCAGATTGGTGACCTTCATCATATCTTGTGGTAGTGAATTCCACAGTTTAGCTATACTTTCTTCACAGACATACCCAAGACCTGGTACTTGAAAGCAATCTGTTCTGAGTTTTGAGTTGCCTAATTAAAACCTTGCTATGGAGGGCGGCTGCTTGGATCACAACACTCACCTTGTACGTCTAGGAGAATCCAGGAGAGTTGGTTTTTTTCGTAAGGTGAAAAAATTATTGTACGGACAATACGGTGTGGGTGTCTTATTCTTGCCCCACCCTCCAGTTGTGAATGAGGGGAGGGGTCTGTGAGCTCTAGATGTATGCTGTGCTGTGCCTCTGGCTGTTAAGGAGAGTAGTTGGTCATGTAGGCCATAGTAAAGGTGGATGGTGATATTGGAATGACTTTTAATCTCATGAGGATCCCTCTTTTTTCAGATAGAGGATATTGCCATTATTTAGTGGTAGAGCGCATACTTCAGTTGCATGTTCAGTTTCTGGCATCTCCATCCAGTTAAAAGGATCTGGAGTCGCAACATGTTAGATGGACCAGTAACCTGGTTTGGTACGAGGTAGCCTCATATATTATTGGGAGTAATCTTCAAAGCTTGGTGGGGAGGGGTTAAATCCTGTGGGGGTCGTTCCTCCAGCCACGGAGCACGAGGGCTAATAGAGTTAACTCTTCTCCCTTTACCAATAGTACATAGCTAACGTATGTAGTTAAATTCTGCTATTTTTGTGTAAGTGTGCTTAAAGAATGGTGTCTTGTTGCTTCTGAATTTCTGTGAGTTACGTGCACAGTTATGGCTACTCAGTTTTACTGATATGTTTGTACAACTTTCTCCCCATTAAATGTAGAAATATGGGTTGGAGGAGGGGTGTTGGAGACATGTGAACGTAAATCCCAGGACAGAGCCTGCCAAACACAGGATCAAAGGAGCCTGAAAGGCAGCTGGCAACAGTGCAATTAGTTGTGTTCCCATTGCTACTGACCTCGTGTGTATCTACTGAGATCTCTCCTGTGTAAATTCATACCTGCAACTTGTTCTACTCTCCTGCTAAAACATTCGCCCTATAATTTCATTTTGTGTACTTAGTATAATTTTAGTCTGTAAAGTGGGGAGGATGTTGAATTAAAAAACAAAATCCCTGTTATAAATAGCACATCTTTGACTGTAAGTCTGTTAGCTATTTTCATGCAGTGCCCTTAAGACTGCATTCCTCATTTTGAGTATATGTTTTACAGTATTGACTGTTAACTGTATATATTTATAGCTCAGTTTTCTCAGGTTGTGATGTTTACTGATGTAGCCCATTATGATCCACCACAGAATTGGTACTGCGGGTGGAACTGTGCAGCTGATTTTGTTTGATGATTTTCCTGCAGTGAAAGAGACAAGATCCTTTTTATATTTAAAAATACCCACTGTCATGAGGTGACCAGTCTGTCTTTATATTTTTCATATCTCCTTTCAGTTTATGGCAGAGTTTATGCAAGAAAGTCCACAAAAATGTCATTAGCTGGCTTACCTATGCATAGCTATGTTAGTCATTCGTGGTATATTGATAGCCTGAAAGGGAAAAAAGGACTAGAGTCATTCTTTTGCTAGGGATGCAGGTCTCACTCTGCTGAGATGTGTGAGCTCAACAGACTCATGTTTAGATCACGGTTGAGCAGATTGGGATTTACTGGTAGGACTCTTCAATACATCACGGACGGCTTCTGATTCCCGGTTGTTTAACAGCAACAACAACAAAAAGCCTCCCCAGCCCATTTTAAATTAGGTTGCTAAAATGGAAGGAAGCTTGAGGTGAAAACCAGGAGTGGATTTTCATGTGATAGGACTGTGAGCTCAATTATGATATTTGGAAACAAATTTCTGGGCTGAGCATGTGTCCAGAGGTGAGCTGTCCTTTAATTCTATGAATGTGTCTGACCCTCCCTTCAACCCCACCCCACTTCCGCCACTATTTTTGTACTTTGTTCCATTTAATGGAACTTGGGGTTCTAGTAAAAACAAAGTAGATCCCATAAGCCTGGTATCTGCTTGCTCCTTGCTAGACATTTCTTTAGAAACTGTATTTACTAATTTGTAAACTCTGACCATAGTTAAATAAAACCAGGGTGCATATGTTCAAGGTTGCTTTATCGACTGTGTATATTTATTTGCTCATATGGTTACTGCAAGACGAAAATGCACTTTTGGCGGGGGGGACTTGATCTGCTCTAAAAACCATGGGGCTTTTTGTGGAGATGATCAGCCTCCCCATTCCTATAATGTATGTTGCATAAGACAGTGAAGTGGCCACAATATTTTCTAAATCAGATGGTTCAAATAGTTGCAGCTGTACCCGCACAGGAAAAGTTAAAGGAGACTGGATGAGCTGCAATCAAAGCATGTTAAATAACACTTTGCCCCAGTTTATGTGTGCTCTGGGGGTGGGGGGGGCAGTGCTGCAATGTCAGGGTTGACGGGCAGTGCATGCATCTCCTCTTCACCACATTAGATCATCATCTGTGTGAGTTGGGGATCCCCTTGCGTATGGCTTGCACAGAGGCCCTGTTTGTGTGATACGTCCACATTCCCGTTTTTGAGAGGGATCAATTTGTATGATTGGCTTTCTGTTGAAGCTCTTGGTTTACATGGATGGTAATCTGTGTGTGTGGAGAGGAAGGTCTTGTGCTACTCTTCCACCATGCTGTTCTGGAACTCTAGCTTACTCATACACTTTGGGAAATAAAGGTTGCTGCAATGTTAATGTTAGAAACATAAAGCGTAGCACTTGAATATTTATAAAAATATTTATTGCTCACTAGTAGAGCATAAATTTTGCATTTAGAACGGAGTAGACAACTTGATGCCTTCCAGAGGTTTTGGACCGCAACACCCATAATCTTTTATCATGGGCCATGCTGGCTGGGGCTTATGGGAATGGTAGTCCAAAACAGCTACAGGCCACCAAGTTGCATACACCTGATTTAGAAGATACGAGGGTTAATTCCCGGCATCTCCAGTTAAAAGTATTTCAGGTACCATGGCTAGGGAAGACTAGTGCCTGAGCCTTGGGTTGGATGGGCTATTGGCTTGACTCTGTGTAAGGCAGTATTATAGATTTAATCTATCAAGGAATGAGCAGTGCACAGCAAGAAACCGCAATACGATTTTCACACTTTGTTCTTTACATGAGGAAGCCTGTTCTGACTGCCTGTTATCAGATGCCCCTCATCACTTTAGATAGTAGTTCTATTTGATTCTAAAGGGTGAGCTTGCATAGTCAGGTTTTAAGCAATATCTTTATTGCCCCCCCAGCTTCCTTTCCAAAAAGGAAGAATAGCCTGTGATGGCAGTTCAACACATTCTACAGCTATGTAATAAATGTAATGAGTGAACGTATACTAAGGAATCTGGATTGAGCATTGCAAAGTGAGAACATTGCATTTGTGTCTTGTAATATCTATATAGTAGAATGCTTTGGTTCAGCAAGGGAGATCTCTGGGTAGGCTTGATGGAATGAGATCTGTATGCAGATTAGGTGGATGTACACATCCTCCAGAGTGACCTCTATATGCATTGTACTACATGGATCAGTATGTGCATTTCTATAAGCTTTCTCAAACCACTAGTTAATTTGACAACATGGTTTGTACAACAGGGTAGGTGAAAGTAACCCACCATGTCGTGCAAATTGGCGCAGTATGTTGTATGCAACTATCTTTGGATCAAGTAAATAGTATTTGGCCCCCAAATGATGCTTATGCACCTGGAAGCTCCAACGGGCAGACAACACGCTAAGCCATGTGTAGGCCGCTAACCCTTTTGCCACAAGTAGTTAGTGAATGTGTTTAAACCGTGGTTATGTAGCCACCATGGTTAGGAATGGTTCGCAGGACATGCTAAGCCATCATGTTTAGCTCTAAATGCTTAACCACCATGGCTTAGTGTGTCATCTGAACAGGGTCAACTTCTGCAAAAAATATTTTTAGGAAGCTGTTCCCCCCTCCCTGAATTTCCCCCCCCCCTAAAAACAGCCTAATTTCACTAAACATGTTCAGTGCCCCCAGAATGTGTACTGACTGTTGAGAAAAAGCTGGGTGAAGGGGGAAATGAATATCCAGAACTGGAGCTATCCACACTGCAGCTACATGCTGCATGTCCCATTTCTATAGTGTAATCAGCTTAATGACTGCCTCCAGGTGCAAGTTTTTAAAAACCAAAAGAGTATCGGGTTTAAAAAATGAACGATTTTTCTCTCTCTTTTTAAATAGAGGACATTTGGGAGAGGACTGCGTCTTTCTATTCCTTTTTAAATAAATTGCAAAGTGAGATGAGCTAATTATTTTATCTCCTAATTATCTGCATTGGAAGGCTAAGAGCGCATAAGTACCTCAGTCCTCAAGAGAGACTTTTACTTGACTCATTTTTGGCTTAAAACTCAACTTAATGCACTGTTTCTGCTACAAGGATACATATATTATAATTTATAATACTGTAGAAGACTGCTAGGGAGTAAATCCTTAATCCTTCATGGTTTAAATTAGACTACGAAATTATGTTTTAGTCCTGATAATATTTAGAAATAAGCTACCTGTCGATTCCTCCTAAAATCCTTTTTGAAAATGCAGTTGGCTGGTTTTGATCTATTGGTGAATCCAGAGTACAATACACACTGTACAAGAAGAGCTGAACTGCTTCCAGCGGATATCTCTGTTTTTAACTGCAGATGTCAAACAGGTACAGCAGTTTTGTGCACTAAAGCTAAGCTGCTAGTCCTCTCAGAGAAAGATGCCAACTATTTTGAAATTTCATTGTAGATGTTACAATAATATACATAGTTGTATATTCAAAATGTTATCCATTTCAGAACTGCCATAGTTTTCTTCTTTACGGCACTGCTGCTCCTAGGTTCTGGAGGCGTATGAGAACTAGGATGATTGTGGCATTTCAGAACAGAATCTTCTGGTCTCATTCACTTACGCAGCAGGCCTGATAAATAATACAAATGTTCATACTCAACTTCATTGGAAAACTGGTCATGACTTGAATTGTGAGATCATGTGGCACAAAGTGGTTTTCATGAGTCATACTGTTCACAGTGGCATGTTCTTCCATCCCCTCCGTTTGCATGGACAGAAGTACTTCAATCCTGTTGTGGTCCTATCCAGTACCTCCTGGTTCTTGGGATTCTTGCAAAGAATGTTGGTGGAACGTGGCCTGATCCAGCGTGCTATGCTCTTAGGCAAGAATAGAGTTTGAGTGTTTAGACAGCCTTTCCCCACCTGGTGCCCTCCAGAGGTTTTCGATTATGACTTCCAACATTCCTGATCATTGGCCATGCTAGCAGGTCTTGTAAAAGTAGACCATGTAAGGCTGAAATCTGCTTAGCCCTTAGCTTAATCAGGCACTTGCTATTCATCATACACAAGAACTTTGCATGCATTTCTGAAACCTTGCACAGAGTTGTGAGAAACTGGCTCAGTTCAGACAACACGTATCTCAGTGGTGGTTTTTACCACCATTGAGAAATGTGTTGTCTGGAGGGAAAGCTCCACACAACAGTGGAGTTGTTGCTTTTTTAAAAAGCTCCACACAGAATATTTACACTGCACAGAGGTGAATTCCTGCACAACTGTTGTGTTGCATGTTGTGGCGGGCTTCGTTGAGGTTTCCATCGCGTTGAGTTTTCCCGCTGGCTACAGAGTTTTCTAGCAAGAGCGGCGAAAGGAAGGAGTGCTGCTGTAGGAGAGCCGCCGGGATTGTTTTTTCGCAGCAGTGGCTGATGGGATACATCAGGAGGACCAGGGGAGGAGAGAGGGTGGAGGAACTGTCAATCAAACATTGCGTCAATTTTTATTCAACTCCATGGTAGCCCACAGTCACACAACGGTGGAGTTAGAACATGTTGTGTGGGGAGTACCCCCTAAAAACTAAGCCGTTGAGTGGAGTTTTCACACTGCATTGACTAATGTGTTGTCTGAATTGAGCAGCTGTTTCATGTTTAAATAGCAGGTTCCTAGCTCTCTTGATACTGAAGATTTGTTCAGAGGCCTACTATGAGGCAAAATGTGGTAACCATCTCAGACAACAAATGTAGGGCACTATTAAGTCTAGTTGAGGACAGATGGATCTGAAACTTGGGGTATAGTACCTAGAGAACTTCTGTTGCATTTAAATGAATGGGGGCTGTGCAGTTATGCGTAAGATAGGATTCCAAGTGCATTGCCTTGGTTTTATGAAAATATAGTCCTGTGGCATCTGGTAAGGTGCCAAATTTTGGCTAATAGAACCTTAGTTTCCTGCATGGATGCTTCTCCTATATGTCCCTCCTGCATAGTGGCCACCAATTATCTCCATTGTCACTTCTATCACATCACTCATTGCAAAAAGAATACAAACCTACCACAAAAAAGCTTGCATATTGAACATACTCATACAAATGAGCAAATTTGCATAACCTACTCTGACTGCACAAATTGCATTTTCAAGGCTCAAATGTGGGATTTGGATCTTTTTCATGGGCATTTCAGTATAGCAATTCAGCGTTTTTGCTATTACAACTAATGCAAATCATTCTGGTTTGAAGCTGTTGTCTACCTTCGGGGATTGTGTACACATGCCTTTAATTTCTAGGCAACCAGATGGCTGTGACACCACAGAGCTTTGAGTGGGGACAGTAGTTAATATGCAAGATGGTGCCTATGTGTGCATTCATCATATAAATCTGTTTGGCTTGCATTCTGGATCTCTCTTTGTGTGTATGTGTGATTAGCTTCTATGTGTAATGTAGACTGGCCATGTAAAGGTCCTTGCTTTTTTTTTTTTTAAGTCTAAAATATTATTAATTCTTTTCTTATTTGAATAAAATGTATATTACAAAAAAGCAAAAGGGAAGAGAGATTGTACTGCTTTGTTCTTTCCAGAGGAAACCAAACTTGTACACCAACAATTAAAATTTTCCATTAGTAAGAAAAGCTGTTTATTAGCAGTAAAGCAGGCTTTATATTGCTATCTTTATAGCTCCTTAGGTACTAAAATGCACAGGCAAAGACTTCTGGGATGAAGCTAATCAATTTGAGTAAATGACAGTATCACACTTACATCTGTAGTCTTCCATTTGGCATTTGCTGTAATTTTAATTCTTCTGCAGTGGAATTTAAAGAAAGCCCATTTTGTGACTTCCAGTCTCTGAGAACTGGTGGACCCAGGAATCACAGTAAATATAGCTTACTTTGCCAGAAAAGAGAACACTGAAACTTATTAATATAAACTTCGGATTGTTCATATTAGAGTTTGACTCTTCATGTAGCAATTTACGTGAAATACGTGCTTTTCATATCATTTACCTTTTTTCTAGACCAGTTTATTTATCTCCTTGTTACACTTCTGCCCCATCCTTTGCAGTGGTTCATATGCTTGGGTTTCCAGATGTTTAAACTCCAACTCCCACATCACTAGCCAGCATGGCCAGTGGCTCAGAATGATGAGGGTTGTAGCCCAACAACATCTGAGGGGCCACGGTTGGAAACAGTTGAAATGTTGTCAGTTTAGCACAGCCTTCCCCAACATGGTGCCCTCCCAGGTGTTTTGGACTGCAACTCCTGGCCTTCCTGACCATTTGGCCATGTTGGCTGGGGCTTATGGAAGTTGCAGTCCAAAACATTTGCAGAGCACCAGGTTGGGAAGTCTGGACTAGCATATGTGTGGAGGAAACGTGGTTCCAAAGCAATCTGTTCTCTCGCTACTGGCCTGAGCCAGACCTGCTCAGTTTCAGAGATGGAATTATATCCTTTTCTGGGCTGGCTGTAATATAGTAGGCCTGCCCAACTCATGAATGACCAAGTGAAATACAGACCAAGAGGTACACAAGGTACTCCATAAACAATCCGTCATCTGCCTGCCTATGACTGCAAAGACACAGGGATTACTGAGTAGCCACCACCAGGCCATGATAGGGGCTGGTTGGCTGTATCACTAGTTGTGCAGGTCTGTGTTGCAGAGTCTTCTCCTTATAGCATAGATATCATTCATCTGCATGCCAAACTAGGCCTAGCAGTCTGGCAGCAAACCAGGGCTACTCAAAAAGAAGGTAAGGGATTTCTTCATATTGGCGGGGGGAGGGTGCTCCTGCTAGGTATAGAGAAGTATATTCGCTTGTAAATCAAAAGACTTTTTTTTTGTTAAGGGGAGCCAACAAGGGCATATGTTCAGTGACTTCCAGGGCCTATTGAATATTGGTATTGGCTAGAATGGGTGGTAGGAAATAAAAATGGAGAGGAGTTCTGTCTGCTTGAACCACAAACAGTTTTTAGTGCCCCTGGAAAAGCAATTAGGGGGGAGGGAGATGTTCTGGGTTAAAGAAATATCCCAGTATTGGGAACATAGGAAGCTACCTTATACTGAGTCAAACCATTGGTCCATCTTGCCCAGTGTTGCTGACACTAACTGGCATAAAACCCGGGACCTTCTGCATGCAAAGGATGTGCTCCCCTCCTCATCTCTGCTATATAGCACTAAAATACATGGGTTCAAGGCTCACAGCCAGCCCTGAATCCACCAGCACTATATAGCAGAGCAGAAGGTTTCAGCAGGGTGGAGGGGAAAAGTCTCCCTTTTCCTCCTCCTTACCTCTGAACTAGCACTACAAGAGTCCCCAAATTGCATCTGCTTGAGAATAAGGGTGTGTAAATACTTAGATTAAAAAAAAAGAATATTCACAACAAATTGGTACCATGACAGTAACTAAAAGGGGATTTCAGTGGCCATTTCTCTGCATGCAGTGACTTTTTACAGTGAAGGGGATTACTTTATTTTGGCATGTGTTGTTTTTTTCCCCTGCACAAAGTAAGGCTCACTGGAAAAACACTCAAGAATTTCTATCTCAGAGCTACAAAACGAAGGAGCAGCAGTGTGTTGCAAGACCATCTGTAACCCTTTGCCTGATAATATTGCATGATATACTGGTTTACATCAGCAATACTTTGGATCGACGGTGCTGCTTCAGGCATTCTTTCAGATTGTGTTCCCCTTCCCTTGCATGTCCAGTTCTGCACACTTAAGTGTTTTCACTGTAGCTTTTAATGCCTTAATTCCCAAGTTACTGAGGTGTGAGAATCTGAGGTCTGATGCACACAAGTGTTAGTAGCTCTGGGTCATGTAAGTCAGCTAATTGCAATATTAGTAGCTCTGGGTCATATAAGATAGTTAATTGCAGGGGATCTTCACTATCAAACTGTAGCTATCCATAGAACAACCCATTGTAGGTGAATCCGTTCAATATGACTGCCCTAAAGCCATATCTCATATTATTTTTAGTTTACCCTTTCAGATGTATGTAAAAGTGAGAGCCTTGCTGTCTGTAAAATTCTTGCTCACTATCTACATCAACTTGCAGATCATATGCAGTGTTAGTTTGAAATTGCATTCATAACCATGCACTGCCTGCTATTTTTAAAGCAACAACAACCGTGCATTTTAAGTTCTGGTCCATAAATCCTCCCTTTGTGCCTTTTGCAGGTTACACTTTACACCAGAAGACATGGACAGCAGCAGTTTCATCCAGTTTGACGTTCCTGAGTACAGCAGCACTGTACTGAGCCAGCTGAATGAGCTTCGCCTGCAGGGGAAGCTTTGTGATATCATTGTGCACATTCAGGGTCAGCCGTTCCGAGCTCACAAAGCTGTTCTAGCTGCCAGTTCTCCCTATTTCCGTGACCATTCAGCATTAAGTACCATGAGTGGCCTCTCAATATCAGTCATTAAAAACCCCAACGTCTTCGAACAGTTGCTTTCTTTTTGTTACACTGGAAGGATGTCCTTGCAACTGAAGGATGTTGTCAGTTTTTTAACTGCCGCTAGTTTTCTTCAGATGCAGTGCGTCATTGATAAGTGCACGCAGATACTTGAAAGTATCCATTCGAAGATCAGTGTCGGGGAAGTCGACTCCGTCACCGTTGGTGCTGAAGAAGCTCCAGAAAACCACAACGGAGTGAAAGACGGCAGTTACTTTGCCAATCCGGTTGAAATTTCTCCTCCCTATTGCTCTCAGGTGCGGCAGTCTGCTTCAGGCAGCGATTTGAGGATGGACACGACTCCAACCAGGGCGCTGCGCAACCGTCTGCAAGAAGAAGGGCACTCAGACCGTGGAAGCAGCGGGAGTGTTTCGGAATATGAGGTGCAGATTGAAGGTGATCATGATCAAGGGGACTTGGTAGTTAGAGAGAGCCAGGCTGCTGAAGTGAAAGTTAAAATGGAAAAATCCGACCGGCCAAGTTGCTCAGACAGCTCTTCGCTCGGTGATGATGGGTACCACACAGAAATGGTAGATGGCGAGCAAGTGGTCACAGTTAACGTTGGCTCCTATAGCTCCGTATTGCAAAATGCTTACTCGTATTCTCATGGCGCATCCCAGTCCGCTAGTGTATCTGAAACCTTTGGAAGCCTGAGGAACTCAAGCTCTTCAAGATCCATGCTGGGCTCTTTCAGAGGTCGAGGGCGGCAGAAACGCATCTCAGCTAGCCACTTGCACAGTGATGTTTCAGCCCTGATTCAAGGAGCCGATGGTGAATCTGCAGCAAATCATCCGGGATGTGAAAGCAGCCCGCGGGAAAGGAATTCGAGAAGTCACTGGTACGCATACAGTGAAAGGTTGATCTGTATATACTGCGGGAAGTCTTTCAACCAGAAAGGGAGTCTTGATCGGCACATGAGATTACACATGGGAATTACGCCCTTTGTGTGCAAGTATTGTGGGAAGAAGTACACACGCAAGGACCAACTCGAATACCACATCCGAGGTCACACAGATGACAAACCTTTCCGCTGTGAGGTCTGTGGGAAATGTTTTCCTTTCCAAGGTACTCTAAACCAGCACCTGCGAAAGAATCATCCTGGCGTAGCAGAAGTAAGGAGCAGAGTTGAATCTCCAGAAAGAACAGACGCCTATATGGAGCAGAGAGATGATGATGCTTCAGCCTCTGAAACGCTGGATTATAGCATGGATGTGCACACATCTGATTAAAAAAATGTCCCTCAGTACAACTCAAGCAAAGCACATTGATCAATGCATTTCCTTCTTATTTTCTTTGATAAGTTTCACAACAGTTGTAACAGCGTTGTGATTTCCCTGGTATTTTGCAAGTCTTGTGGACGTTGTTCCTGGATAGAAGGCTACTGTTTTGTTTTGAAGGAGGTAGGGTTAGCTTTACTCCTAAAATGTTGATAAAGGGCAGATTATAGAAAGCAATGCACTTCGCGGTGGGGTGGGTAGGATTTGAACAGTGAAAGATACTAAAATAAGGCGGCTATTGCAGGTTGATACATGAAGATAGTGTATTCCCTCATGTTGTGCTTTGCGCAGCCCAATCTTATGCATGTGTCCTCGGATGTAAGACCTACTGAGTTCAATAGGACTTCATCCCAGGTAGTTTGCTAGGATTGCAGCCTTAACCAAACGAAAGTTACGTAGGAGCATATCTGCTTCCCAGAGGTCCCATCCATGTGTCATACTAAGTTGTGGGTTTGGGTGGGGTTTTATTTGTTTTTGGAATAACTATTTTGATAACTTTGAATTTTATATAATATATATTATATATAAACTTATATAAAAATATTCACTTTTTCTCTTCTGGTTGGGGGTGAATGTAGAAATATCTTGAAGTGGAAAGAAAAAACCTCACTCTACAAAGCTTTCAACGCTTAATCCTCTATTTAGAGTTTTTGGGATTTTTTTCATGAAACTTTGCTCTCTTTTTTCCCCTTCTTCCATGATCCAGTAATGTGTCCAAAAGCGAACAAAGCTTATTTTGAAATAGCTTTGCTCTGTAACATACACAAACCAAATGCCATGAACGTATTAACTCATGATGGGGATTTTTTTTTGTCTAGAATATAAGCTGGACAACCCTATGGTGCTGACCCTTTTTTATATAGAAATGTATTGTTATATTAGCCAACTCAAAAGTAGCATTGTGGTTTAAAATGTTTTTACTGTCCTCAGAATCTACCTTCATTTCGTACTGTAGACGCATACCAAGTAAATCAATCTTAATCACTCCGAATATATATATGGTTGGTTTAATAGTAGGCTAAAAAGGATGTTGTAGTTGAACCTACAATATTTCAGAACAGTATTCTAGTGCATCTTTTCTGGAGAGACATTTTCAGGTGCACCGTAACTTCCTATTTACCATTTTCAAGTAAAGCCGAAGCACTTGTATTTTTACTTTTTTTAAAATGATATTATATGGGAATTATGAGCAATATGTCCTGTATTAGAGAGGCATTTTTGGCTTCTCCAGAATTTCAATGGCTACTCAGTATTTATTTTCATAAAGAGCCAATAACAAACATCTTTACGCATTTTATGTTTTAGAACCCTGTTTTCTTTCCTACAAACATGGTATCTTTCTAATGTGGTGCTAACTTTTTCTCTTAGGTCAATATAGTTTAGAAAATGTGAAACCTGACAGTGGTGAAATCACATGCATTTCTGGTTAGGCTTTATTTGCCTGAAACAGACCTCAAAAGTGTGAGCTGGCAAACATTACTGTATAAAAATTCTACCGAGTAATCAGAATATGGATTTTGTTAAGCAAATCAAAATATGGATTTTGTTTGAAGCATAGCTATATTTAGGCTTGGCAGAATGAGATGCTTTTTGGGACGTGTCTGAACCTGGGGTCGAAACGTTGAGTTGCGCAAGTGAGGGGAATTCCCTTCACTCTGCTGTGTTTGCTGTTTGGCCTGAGCTAGCACTTCCACCGCAGCTCTAGGGTTTCCTGGCTGGGTGAGTAGAGCCGTGCAGTAATTCGGCATTAAAAGACCAAGCATAGGCATCACAAAGAGATTAGAGCCATCATGATTGCTGGTGTATGTGTTGCTCTTGGGACCTCAGGTTTTTCTCATCTTCACATGCACATAGTAGCCTGCTATTCCCTCTTAAGCAAATTGGACGTGTTTTTTCCCCCTTGTAGACACAAAATTAGATGAAATAGCGAATGCTGCATAGGAATATATTTACACCTCTGCCAAATCAGGATGTTGAGAATGTGTGAATGTGTTGCTGACTTCAAGGATATTTATTTGTATATTATAATATGTTGGCGTTTGAATCTGAGCCTCTGCTTTAGTTCTTGTTACGGTTCCCTAAACTTCTCACAACTGTGAATTTTATAATCTGATGATAAATATATGGCTTTTCTTTACGGGAATTCATAATCCTCCATCAAAATTCTCATTCTGCTGAGGCTGCTTATATATTTCATGTATATTCTGGGGTTTTAAACACTGAAAATAGAGCTGTGGTTATACTGCGGGTGGCTGATATGTAGTGGCTGGATCTTGTGAGAACCCATGCAAAGTGTTCTGCAAATGATCTCAGCTGAAGTGCAGGCAATTTATACAACTGGCAGCCCCTCTCATCTGCTTTCCTTTTCAAATTATTGGTAAAGAATTAAGCTTGCTGGCTTGCAGTGGTTTTGAGAGCTTACAGCTTTGTTTGAGATTTTAATGGTTCTAGGAATCCTGGAGAATAGATTTTTGCAGTATTTTTAGACCGAACTTTTCATTACTGTTATGAAAGCCAGTAATAAGGATTAATGTTAGTACAACTTACGCTAAATCAAGGCTGCTCCATAGATGGGGTTTTAGTTAAACTGGATGTGTAATCAGCCTTTTCCTTTTAAAGCTGCCTAAGAGATTCCTTCCTCCACCTCTCCAAAACGACACTGACATTTTTTTTGTTTCTACTGCTAGAAACTAGGTCTGGGATCAAAACGGCCACACATAATGTGTCACCAGTTCACTGGGGCTTTTCCTGCTCTTCCTTCCCATTGCAGCCCCTCACTTCCCCCAAAAATTCACTTCTGAGGGCCGGGAGGCTCTCCAGAGTGACGTGCAATGCAGCGTGTGGGGGTGCAGCTGGACAGGTAAGATGGAATTGGTGACAACCCAGGGGCCTCCTTGGATCCCAGACTGTATATGTGCATTAAGGGGAGGTTACATCTCTTTTCTTTTATGCTCTTAACACGTTAAGGTACATGTCTGTTTTATTAAACCTTTTTCTGGAGTAATGAAATAGTTTTGATTGCATTTCAGAAACCCTCTAACAAAAGTCCAGACATGCAGAGTTAAATTTGACCCTTTATGGTGAATCTGTGCAGTGGTGCCTTTTAAAGCCAGCTGGCTTACCCCATGGTAGTATGAATTCAGAAAAGAAGGGAAGGGCAATTAACTTTGTGTTCCCTGACTTTGCCCCTGTGTCAGTCTTAAAAGTTAATTTAAATATAGTTCTTTTTAAAATCTGTAAGCTTGTTTGAGCTGGTTTGAGTTTACCAAAGAGTGACTTATCCAAAATTATACATCGTTTTGATTGTACAGGTTTCAGATTCAAAGCATTGTGGTGGGACTGTTAACAGCCTAGAAGTTATCGATCTGACAGCACCCTCATTCAAGAGATTTTTTTAAAAATTCCATGTATGCTTGCTTGTGTCAATATATTATTTATCCCTTCCCACTACCTACTGGGGTTAAGAATGATCAAGCCATAATATAGTAGTGTAAAGAACAAAGAGCTTCATAGGACATGCAGGCAGCTCTAAGAAGTCTAATCTGAAGAAAGTTGACGTGCTCATCTTCCATTGGTTCCCATGGGATTTAAGCATGCCTAAAGGGCAGTTCACACAAGACAGAAGATGCCTCGAGCACCCTTTGGTGGCAAGGCCAGGATACAAGCTAACGAGCAAACAAATTGTATCCCCACCCATCCTTTGATGAACATTTTTGTGGACAACACAACAGGGAAGACCAGTCAGTCATAAATAGGGTTTGGGTCCAGGTTACCTGTGGGATTGCCTTCTCCCATACAATCCGCCCCGCACACTCAGGTACTCTGGGAAGAATTTACTACAGACAGCCAAAACTAGGCTGACAACCGTTACCCAGAGGACCTTCTCTTCTGCCGCTCCCAGACTGAGGAATTCGCCAACTTCAGTCTTTCAGAATTTAAGAAAGCTATAAAGACTGATCTCTTTTGGCAGGCCTACCCAGTCAAATTTTACGAGTTTTATTGGTATTTTAACAATGTATTAGTTTTTATATGTTTTTAATCAGTTTTATGTATTTTATATCATTTGTTTTTAATGTTGTTCCCCGCCTCAATCCAGAGGGAGAGGCGGGTAAGAAATAAATAAATTATTATTATTATTATTATTATTATTATTATTATTATTATCCAGAATAGTCCTCTACCCCAGCCATGTAGTATCTACCCTGAGCTGTTGCATCTTTACATTGAGCATCACACACACACAGATCATTGGCTGTTGTGGAAATATGCGGTGACATTGAACAGTGAATTACCATCTATCTAAAACTATTTCTAGGCCACCTTTAAGGATGGAACCCCTCGATGTGGCATACAAAATTTTAAAAAAACCTTACAAAATGGATACAGTAAAATCCATAAAAGCATACTCAACTTTAAAATCAATAAAAACAAAGTTGCCCATAAAAACCAGTAGCCCAGACTTAACGGGAAGACTAGCAAAAACAGGTGGGACTTCTGAGCTTTCCTGAAGATCTGCAAAGAAAGGGCCTAATGAACGTCTGATGGAAGTTGTTTGCAGAGGTACGCTAGAGGGGGAGAATCCACAGGGCCGATGTTTTAGATGGCAGCTCTGTCTTCATTAAAATTCCACTCAGTCAGCTGCACCTCCGCTATGGTTGTAGCAGCCACTGCTGGCTTTATATGTGGCTGTCCAGTTCGCCTGTTACAGTTGTCCACATGAATACACAAATACCCAAGGATGGCTGGGGATGGCTGTGAGGCAAAATGCCATGTGTGAAGCAGCCTTTACTTGTCTTCCTTGAATTTTGCCCTTCAACTTATGAAACACTGGCAGACGATAAACTTCAAATCTGGCTGCAGCATCTAAATTGTGCCTTGTCGCGTCATGGTTCCATGGTAACGGGGTACCATTTTATCCATTTGAAGTTCATATCGTACGTCCACCCAAGCACAGAGCATGCAGTGAACTATTTTAGGTGAATTCTGAAAATACTGTGCAGTACTGATTGCTGTGCAGTTTTAGGTTAGTGCAGAACTGGTAATTCATTTCATTTACAAAAAAATGCAGAAGTTAAGGAAATCAGTGTGATATATGAAACAATGGGTTAAAATATGTGAAATCGTACAGGCTGGTTCATAATTGAGTCTCTTAATCTACCTTTTTAGCTACATAGACAATGTGAAAAAAAACAGTGACAGTGTCCTTTTTTCTTTAGATGTTTTAACCTATTTACAAACTGTGAAAACAAAATTTTCTACTTTTTGCTAATGTTTGTGGTTTTAAGCAGCTGTTAATTTTTTTCCTAACTGATTTATCTTCCATATAATTTCTATTGAAGTTGTAAATAAACTCAGAAAAAAAATAGCTTTGTAAATAAGTGAGGGATGTTTAAAGCAACAGGGCACCTCACCGTTGGTTCTGTATTTTGAGTGTGAATGGTTTTAGTAGCAGAAAGGATACTGTCCGTTCACTGTTTGGCAGAATTTACTGTAAGCTGAAATCAGGGATGCTCACCTTAAAGGAGGTCTTGTGAAATCGACTAGCCTCCACCTTAGCCCTTTATGTGTATGCTTTGAGCTGTGAGAAATTACTAGATTTGTTGTGTCTTGCTCATTTAGGGCAGACATAATGGATCTGGTATTGTAACCACAGTCCCTCCCCTCAAACTCTGGCTAAGAGACATGTTGGGACAGATGCTAACTGCAATTATGACTACCCATGTCCTCCACTTAACTATTATTCTTAATCAATTTCAAAACCTGGTTAAGAATCATAGTTAAGCAGGTAACTTGGTTTGGTTTGTCCATGGTTAAAGTAGAAGGTGAGAAGTTGGTTTTGGGGCAGTTTCTTTAACCATGTTTGAAATCTGGTATTTTTACATCACCCTATAAAGACAGAACATACTTGGGGAAAGCCAATAAACTTCATGAAGGGCTGAGATGAAGGCAGCACAAAAGCCATCTCTGAGTTTGAGCACTCCTGGCCTAAATTGTAGAAGTCTCTTGAGTTTCCCAGACTAAATGACTAAATACATACTGTTTATTTCTAGATAGAATTAAGTTGTTCTTTGAAGTAACATACAGGAAGACTAGCAGGAATTTTAAAAACAAGGGCTGGGAAAAGATGGTGTAGCTGAGCTTTACCTTGACGCAAATGTATTTTATTTGAAATAATGTTTGTTTAGTTTATTTACTGTGACTTCTTTTTTTGTCATCATCTGAAAGGGTTTCACATTGAAGCCACTGAAAAGGGACTCAAATATGCAACACCTTAATCTATTTTCTAAGGGGATTTTACCCTTGAATGGTGCTTTTAGACTGGTCAGGGTTATTTATTAAATTTTTATATATTTTAAAGTATTTGGGAATTGTGTAAATCCTTTATATAAATATAAATATATATATATGAATCTATTTAGTTCATGAATTGTAAGCAACAGTAATACTCAGCAACTGAACCCAAAGTTCAGTGAAGTCATTCAGAATGTTCAGAGTTTGACAGTTATGAATCTCTTTCAACAAATACCCTTACAGGAATTTAACTGTACACCCTGTTAATTCAGTTATGCAAGTTTACGTAACAGTGCTAAACGGGAGTCAGGCCTGAGAGCATTCTCTTTGGTCTGCACTTAAGAGATGTAGAGTGAACTATCGGTAACAGGCATTTGGTTATAACCTGTTTTTGGAAACGCAGGACATGGTTGGCTCTCTCGCTGTTGGTCTGCTTCAGTGGTTTTCAAAACTGTCCCAAAAGGAATCTTGGATTTCTTGGAAGTTTGTGGGGAGTTGATTGATGAGAACATGCTCACCATTCCCAATATTCCAACCCAACCTGCAGCCAACAAGGCGAATTATTGACTGCATGCTAGGCCATGTTCTCACCTCACACAGGGCAACGAAAAGGCTACATACAGACCTGCCAGCACTCCGGTTGAACTTGAGAGTGCATCCTAGAACAGGGATGGGCAGATTTCTGGGATCTACTTTTTTATTAATTACTAGAAGCCCAAGGTGCACCACCCATAGGTAGGTTCAAAATATTGGATAATTATGGTGGACATACACTTTATAAAGACCAGGATACCTCTGAAACCCATGCTAACCCAAAGGGTTTGTTTTCAGCACCTGAACTGAACGCCAGTCCTTTCAAATCAGTTCTCCCCACTACCTTAAGCTTTGTTTCAAGCAGTCGAATCCTTTTTTTTTGGGGGGGGGGTAGTTTTTTTGTTGCTATTGTCAAATAATTGGTAGTTGGAAACACTTGCTGATTTACTGCAAACCACCCAGAATAGATCCTGATCTGCCTTTCCGTGTTCTAGAACATGCCTCTGAATCCATCAGAAAAGTCCAATGTAGAAAATGATCCCTGAAGGTAGAAAGATTGAAAACCATGAACTTACTGGGAAATTAATATGTGGACTTTGCCGAAGGCTTGTTTACACATCTTTCGCTTAGATGAGAGAGTCGTGACTGATTTGCATGATGTAGCTAAATTTGACTTACCAGAAAAAAATGTATTTTTAAGTAAACTATTGCTTATGGATGGCTTTTGTTTTTTCTTCATACATATTTGAACACTTTGAATGACTTACCTCAGTGTCAATATCTTGCAATATTAAACCGGTAACCTCACAAACTCCACACTTCATCACCATATGAAGTAAATGAAGCTAGCTAAAGCGGATGCTGTTAAAGCAACTAACTTGCCATTAAGGATTATTTTATAGCATGAAATATTTTAGAATATTTATTCAAATGATATTTTACTCTTGTACTCAGATTTTTTTTGTTTTTAGATTATGTGACATGAATATTTCAGTGCTGCTTTCTTTTGTTCTGATGGATTTCTTGTTCCTTGCTTGTAAATTGCCTTTTTTATGGTATAAATAAAGTCAATGGGAATTGCTGTTTATAAATTAAAATGCTTCTGAAGCACATGTGCAGTCTCTGAATTCTGATTTATTTTATTTATTTGAAGTGATGAATCTCAGTGGGTCTCCATCTCCACCCTTTGTTTTGGTTTAAATTGTTAAGACTCCAAACCATATGGGTCTATAGCCATTTAGGCCCCAATCCTATATGCTCTTACCTTGGACTAAGTCTCATTAAGCTCAGTGTGTTTTACTTCTGAGTAGATATTTATTTGCCACCTTTCCGATCAGGAGCCCTCTCAAGGCAGCGTACAACAGTAACACTCACATAATAAAAACCAATGTGACAATAAAAGCAGTATTTATTTATTATAGCACTTGTATCCTGTCCTTTAGCCAAAAAAAGGCTCTCAAGGCGGCTTACAAAAGTATTTCTAAAGACAGTCCCTGCCCACAGGCTTACAGTCTAAAAAAAACATGACACAAAAGGAAAGGGGAGGGAGGAGGAAGAAGGGGGGGAAAGCAAATTTAGACACTATATACTTAGTTGCAAAGTTCAGCAGCTGCTTCCTTTTCCTCTCCCTCTAATAGCCTCATACAGATCCAGGCATGATGGAGAGATGACTGACTGCCGCTTCCTTTCCTTCTGATGACCTCAGTAGCGACAGTCGGTAGCAGGAGGGAGGGGGCTCTCAGCTGGATCTGGATCCAGGCACAATGGAGGGATGCCTGGCTATCGCTTCCTTTCCCTCTGATGGCGTGATTATAATGAGATAGGGTGGCCTTCCTGAGATATGAGGGGCCATCATGAGCAAAATAGGTACATGGGATGGTTCATGACCTTGAATGGTTGATTATCATTTGTGAAGGTCTGCCCTGCACCAGCCTGTTGGCCACCTTGACTCCTTTATGGAGGAAAGCTGGTCCTTCACACACATTGATTGCAAATGCTGTTGCACTCGTGTCCTTGCAGGTTTCCTGTGGGCACCTATTTGGCCACTGTATGAACAGAATGCTGGACCAGATGGATCCTTGTTCTGATCCACCATGGCTCTTATGTTCTGAAATGGACGAGTTTGCCTGCATGTCAGCCAGTGATCTGACTGCCCAGGGAAACAACTGCAGCCATCCTCATATTACGGCACAGCTAAATTCAACTGCAGTTGCTTCATAGCTATCTTAAGCTTGCTTTCAACATGTTGACGAAGTGAGGAATCCCACTGCAAAATATGTCTGTGGTCATGAGTTACTTAATCCAACTGCTACTTACTGTGTTATTGAAGGAGGCAAAGATCCACATGATTACTTTCCTAAAGCTCAAGGGGGCCTTGTACTTGTGTTTCTAAAATACACAGCCCTCTATTTTATTTTATTACATTTATATCCCGCCTTTTTTCCTCCAAGGAACTCAAGGTGGCGTACATAATCTTCCTCCTCACCATTTTATCCTCACAACAACCCTGTGCGGTAGATTGGGCTGAGAGTCTTTGACTGGCCTAAAGACACCCAATGGGTTTCCATGGCTGAGTGAGGACTAGAGTCTGGATCTCCCGACTCCCAGTCCAACACTCTAGCCACTACACCACAATGGCTCTCTCTGTGCCTCACTGTAAACTGTTCTTGAAATTTGGGAGGTGGGGCAAAATAGTTTTTGATATGATAAAAACATTCTGTTCAGAGTTTGTGTGTAATTCACCAGTTAGAAGCAAGGTGTCTGTCTACTCCCTCCAATAATATTACCTCTCTCTCTCTCTCTCTCTCTCTCTCTGACATCTTCCTTGGTCATCTTTGGTCGTATCTCAACACCTCCTCCTGATCATTGCTCATGCTCATTGTTATGACATCCCCCATCCATCAGCCTTAATTAAAGGACGTTTCCTTATCTGCATGTGTACAACACGAGATGTATATGAGTGATTTTTCTTCCCCTAGTGAGCATGCTCAGTTCTTCTATTCTTTTTGCTCATATCAAAGCCATGAACTTACTCTGCTCTATGGACACCACTTGCAAAGAAAACTGCATTTTCTTTCCTCTTTCAGAGCCAGTTCTGTAAAATAATTATATAATTTTAATTATATAATTATATAATTAAATATATAAAAATTATATAATTTTAATTATAATTAAAAGGTATTATAATACCATAACATTAATTAGCATAGAATCACAATTTCAGGGTCTTCTCACCCATGAGTCAGGGCTTGGAATATTAACATGGGGGCTTCTTATATAGGTGTCTGGGGTCTTTTAGGGGCTCTTCTAGGAGGTCTCCTCAAAACCATCATTCAGACAATTCCACCATTCCAGATTAAATTAGCCATTTTCAGATTGAAGTAGCTTCATCAGCCTTTTTGTTAGGATTATTTAAGCCTTTTAGTACCAGATTAACAAACCTTTCCTTGAAGGAAAGGTGCTCCAACTAAGGAAATGCATGCAAACAATAAAGAGATGCACAAAAACAAAGGCATTTTGAAGAGCACAATGGAGTTAAAGGAATACTAAAGGAGGATTTGGGGACTGCAGAGAAGCTAAATGAATTCTTCGCATTGATGTTCACTGTAGAAGATATAGGACAGATACCTGTGCCTCAACTGATGTTTTCAGGAAAGGAGCCTGAGGAACTGAGATGAATAGTGGTAACCCGGGGAATCTATATTGGGACCAATGCTTTTCAACTTGTGCATAAGTTATCTGGAATTAGCACTGAAGTGGTCTGGTTTGCCTTTGACACCGAATGATTTAGGTTGGTTAAAAGAAAGGAAAGACAGAAGAGTTCCAAAAAGATCTCTCCAAACTGGGAGAATGGGCATCCAAACGCAAATGCATTTAAATGTAAACAAGTGTAAAGTGATGCCCGTTGGGGCAAAAAAATCCCAACATCAAGTATAAGCTGATAGGATCTGAGCTAGCGGTGATTGACCAAGAAAGAGATCTTGGGGAGGTGGTGGACAGTTTGTTGAAAATTTTGACTGAGTGTGCAGCTGTTGTGAAAAACACAAATTCCATGTTAGGCATAATTAGGAAACAAATGGAAAATAAAACTGCCAAGATTATACACCCCTTATACAAATCCGTGGTGTGACCTCATTTAGAATTTTGTATTTAGCTTATCTAAATAAGGATATTGTAGAATTGGAAAAAGTGCAGAAAAGAGCAACCAAAGTGTTCAAGGAGCTGGAGCAACTCACCTACGAATTGTTTAGTATAGAAAAAGGGCGAGTAAGGGGAGACGTGATAGAGGTGTACAAAATTATGCATGATGTGGAGAAAGTGGTTACAGAGACATTTCTCTCCCTCTTCCATAATACTAGAACCCAGTGGGGGTCATCCCATGAATGAGATTCATGACAGATAAAAGGAAGTAATTCACACAGTGCACAGTTAATCTATAGAATTCATTACCACAAGATGTAATGATGGCCACCAATTTGGATGGCTTTAAAAGGGGGTTGGATCAATTCCTGGAGGAGAAGGCTATCAATGGCTACTAGTCCTGATGGTGATATACAATTTCCAGTATCAGAGGCAATATGCCTATGCACAGCAGTTACTGGGGAACATGGATGGGAGGGTGCTGTTGCGTGCATGTCCTTCTTGTGGGTTTCCCATGGGCAGCTGGTTGGCCAATGTGGGAACAGAATGTTGGACTAGATGGACCGTTGGTCAGGTCCAGGAAGCTCTTATGTTCTTACTGCAAACATGAGTGCTGAACATTTCATGGGTGCCCCCACCATCTAAAGAATTAATAGTACAAGTAAATATTTTGTAGTACTTTCAGAAAATGATGAAATCTACTGTTAGGAATGTGGACTTCACCCAGAGGATAGAGACAGACAGACCTCCACCCAATTGCTCCTTTTCATTAAGCAAACACAATCCTGGTGCAGTTAAACGCGGCTTACTTTAAAGATACTGTCAGCTCTTCCCAGAACTACTATGCTCACTGCAGACGTGTTAAAAACTGTTCCTGTAGCTAAGGAATAGATCAACAGTTCCTGTGAAAAATGCATGTTTTAACAAGCCGCAAACCAAATATAGCAGCAAGAAAACAATGCAGATACAGTTCAGGAGCACAAATCTGTGCCTCGTACTATTTAAATACCAAGTACCTGCAAAATTTATAGACCACAGCAGGTGGAATATCAACCCAGGGCTGCTGTGTGCTTTCTGCGTGGGATTTAAAGTGCTAAATGCAGTGCCAAGAAGATCTGGATACATAGCCTGAACAAATAATCCAACTTGCACAGTCCCACTTAATTTGCATAAATTTGCTAGGCGCAGAAAGGGCCCAAGGAGTGAATCAGAGCACTGATGTCTTGACCTCCATTTGCAGTTCTTCTTCAGCTGCCTTCTAGATTTCCCAAGGACGGGGATGGTTAACCTGTGGAATTCCAGATGTTGTTGGATTCCAGCTCTTATAATCCCTGACCATTGGCCAGGCTGGCCGGAGCTGACATGAGTTGGAGTCCAACATTGTCTGGAGGGCTGCAGGTTGACCCTATCTTCAAAAACAGCAAAAAGGAAGAACCTGGGAACTACAGACCAGTTAGTTGTGTTTCTCTTTTTAGCCATAAGGGCTACAAACCTATTCCACATCGCTTTTCTTTAAAATGACAGGTGCTATTTTCAAGAGTCTGCCTGTTATTACTGAGAACAAATCTATGCAATGAGGGGGATACATGAGATACTGATTCAATGCCATAATTGTTGCCTTCCTATAAGAAAAAAACAATCTCACATTTTTTGCACCTCATATTGACAATATTTGATCCTCAGCCTACAGCAGTGGTGGAGAACCTGTGGCCTATCATCCCTGAATGTTGGCCCTTCTGGCTGGGGTTGATAGGAGATGCAGTACAACAATACCTGGACAGCCACCAGTGGGCCTGAAGACTCTCAGCACACTGGCTACCAGATCATGGCTTCCTCCACTATTATAGAATTATTACGGTGGATGGATATGTGAGGAGGGTAGGATTCAAGAGGATGGTCAATTCTAACTAAATTGAAGAGCATTAAAAATCCCTTGCTGGATCATCAGATCTTCAAGAGTCCATCTGTCCCCGCATTCTGTTCTCAACAGGGGCCAGGTAGGACGACATTCCTTCCCTGTTTACCTCTCAGCCTCTGATTCCACCTCACTTTATTTGTTTATTTTTACATTTCTATATAAGCCCTCTGAGCAGTTCACAACAATTAAAACCATAAAATACAGGACGACAGAAAACAATATAAAAATTTAAATGTGTAAAACTACAGTGTAAAAATAAAAATAATAACCGAATATAAACTAGTCACAGTGCAAAGATTTAAAATACAATAGCAGATTTAAAACAGAAATTGAAAAACTAGAATGCCTGGGGAAATAAATAGGGCTTTAACTGGCACTGGAAAGAGCACAGTGTAAGCATCTGGTGGGCCTCTCTGGTAAGCTCATTCCACAACCAGGGTGCCATAGCAGAAAAGGCCCTCTTAATAGCCACCCACTTCATTTCCTTTAGGACTCCTGAAGAAAAGCCATTGAAGTTGATCTTAGGACCTGGGCAGGTATATGTGGGAGGAGATGATTCTTCAGGTAACCTGGCCCCAAGCTTTTTAGGGCTCTGAATGTATACTAGCACTTTGAATCTGTCCTGGAGATGGACTGGCAGCCAGCGCAGATAGAAAAGTACTAACATAATATGTTTGGGCAGCCCTTGTTAACAACCCTGCTGCCCTATTTTGGACCAGCTGAAGTTTCTGGACCATTTTCAAAGTCAGCCCTACATATAACACATTGCAGTGATCCAGACTAGAGGTTATCAGAGTATGAGTAACAGAAGCTAGGCTATCTCTGTCCACATAAGGACATAGTTTGGTATATCAGCCTAAGCTTATAAAGGTCTTCTGTCCCACTGAGTCCATTTCTGCCTCAAGTGACTATGCTGAATCCACAAAAAAACCCACAGTATGAACCAAATCTTGTGGGGGGGGGGGTAAAAATCCATTTCGATCAGGCTGAACACCACTTAGCTGGTCAAATGAATCACCCACAAACAGTACCTCTATCAGGATTGAGTCTTAGTTTATTGACTGTCATCCAATAAACAGAGACTTCCCCCCCCCCAATGGTGAGCATCATTCCATGCTTACTTAGCATGCCCATTTTTTCATTGGACTCTTTTGGGGGTCTCCCCTCCTCACACAGATTATTTTTGTACTTCTGCAAGTTTCCCCCAAGCCTGTTGATATTTCCCACTTGTGTGCAGATTGTTTCACTTTGACTATGTAAGCATTGGCCCTCACACCTGGGGGCTGTCTATATGGGTTAAAAGACCTGCAGTGGCTGCACGGTGGCACTGCATCAGTTATTCGATGCAGCAGTCGCCTCGCAGCCACTGCAGGGCTTTTCCGCGAAGCTGCGCTCTGGTAAAGTTGGGGACTTACCCCGACTTTTCCTGCTGGAGTGAGGTCACTGCAGCTCTTTGGCCATCTGTCCTCGCTCTGGCGTCATACCGGGGGCATTCCCAGGCAGAAGGCAACTTCTTATTGGTTGCCAAAAGCCAGGCAAGGAGCAGTGGGTAAGCCCAGTGAGCGAAATGGCTGAGGGGAATCCTGCACTGCCTCCTCCATCAGGATTACCCAATGCCACCCCTCTGCAGCAAAAGCACAGGGTTTTTCTAAAAGCGGGGGCCAGCTGGCACCATCAAGGCAGCCCCCTGAACATTAGAAATAGAGTGAAAGATTGACCTATCTTCCACAAATTTGTCTAATTTCCTTTTAAAGTCATCTAAGCCACTGGCCAGCACCACATTTCCTGGCACTGAATATTTTCATGTGCATTTGAGCATGGAAACAAATGCAAATACTCCCCCTTCTCCCAAATAAAATATTATACTAAATCAGACCCTAGATTAGATTGTTCATCTCACAATTGAACAGATTATTTTTCTTGCCACTAGAGGGTGTAGAAAGGTCTAAGGAACTATTTTCCTTTGGCAGTCACAGTGCTTTATTTATTTATTAAAACATTATCACTTGGATCTCAGGGTGGTGTACAGATAAAGTCAGAACATATAAACACAAATAATTTACACAGCTAAAAATGTATTAAATCATTAACAACTTAAAACCGGTAGAATTTTTTTTAAAAGCAATAAAACAATTAAAACGATGTGCAGGCTTGGTGAATTTAGTCCTCGAAGGAAGCCGTGTTTTAACTTGGCGCTGAAATGAAGCCATTGTCGGCACCAGTCAGGTCTCCAAGGGGAGGGTATTCCACAAGCAGGGTGCCATAACAGAAAAGGCATTGAAAGAATTGAACATGAGGACACTGGTGTCTGTGACTGTACCTTTTGTATAATTGAGTCAAATTTACAGAGATGGCAAACACCATTTTGAAAGTGGGCAGGCCAGCATAGGTGTCTGAGCATACACTTGAATTATTATTATTATTATTATTATTATTATTATTATTATTTACATTTATATACCGCCCCATAGCCAAAGCTCTCTGGGTGGTTTACAAAAATTAAAAGATTGAACATTAAAAAGTCAATATACAAAATTTAGAACCATAAAACATAAAACAGCTGTTATTTAAAACATTTTAAACTTTTAAGCCTGGCCACAAAGTCAGTTAAAATCTCAA
Source organism: Anniella stebbinsi (assembly GCA_029215795.1). Classification (NCBI taxonomy): domain Eukaryota; kingdom Metazoa; phylum Chordata; class Lepidosauria; order Squamata; family Anniellidae; genus Anniella; species Anniella stebbinsi. The sequence continues at coordinate 93,628,084 of JARDYH010000008.1, read as the reverse complement.
CTTAAGCTGTTAAAATGCCTGAGAGAAAAGAAACGTTTTGACCAGGCGCTGAAAAGATAACAGTGTTGGTGCCAGGCGGGCCTCATCAGGGAGATCATTCCATAATGGGGGGGGGGCACCACAGAGAAGGCCCTGTCCCTTATTGCTGTCCCCCGAGCTTCCATAGTATGTATGCATTTACTATACTTTTAAGCCAGTACACATTTTCTGTACTTTGAAACTAATGTAGAGGTGCTGAATACTTAAGGTATTTAAGCATATATATGCAACTTCATTTCTGCCCTATGCAGTTGCATATAGATTTTCCCCGTCTTTAACTGTAAGGGGGGGTGGAGGTAGAAGCAAGTGGCACTTTCCCCTCTATTTTTGTTTTTCTGTCAAAAGCTGCTTTCTCACCTTTGGTGGAGTGCGAGCAGGGGAGACATAGCTACCCTGATCATAGGCATGCATACGGGGTGTGCCGGGTGTGCCCAGGCACACCCTAATGTCTCCAGAGCCTCCAAAAAGTGTGTATGGGTGAAGACTGCCTTTCAGATAACCTGGTCCAAAGCCATTTATGTCTTTAAAGGTAAGACCAGCACTTTAATTGGACCTGGACACCTACTGGTTGCCAAAACTTTCTGACCCCCATCAGTATCTGGACAGCCACATTTTGCACCAATTGTAGCTTCCAGTTCATCTTCAGAGGCAGCCCCACATAAAGCACACTTCAGTAGTCTAGTTTGGAAGTAACCATGGCATGGGTAAGCTGATGACAGGTCCAGCAACACCAATAGAGCTACAGCTGGCACTCCTGGCCACTGCAGTTACCTGTACCTCTTCAGACAGTTTCAGCTTGCTCTGCCTCCTCCATCCCAGTATTACCTCCGGACACATGTTTAAGAATCCAACCTCTCTGGTATTCTTGAGTGAAAAAGACCGGTAGAGCTGTGTGTCACCAGCATATTTGTGACAATGAAGCTCCAACCTCTGGATGCCTTCTTGTTGCAGCTTTGTATAGAAGTTGAATACTGGGGATAAAATGGAACCCGGTGGTGTTTGATGGTGTCAAATACTGCCAAGCAGTCCAAGAGAACCAAGAGAGTTGCAGTCCCACCATCCAGTCCCTGGCATAAGTCACCCACCAGAGCTGCTAAGGCCATTTCCATCCTGTACCTGGGTCAGAATCTAGGTTTGAATGAATCTAAGTAACTAGTATATTCTCAAACCATCTGGAGAAAAGAAGCTACCATCCTCTCCAATGCCTTACCCAAAAAAGGATGGTTTGAGACTGGGCAGTAGTTGTCCAAGTTAAGAAGGTCTAATGTTGGTATTTTTAGTAAGGGAACCACACCCTCCCCCTCAAGGAGGCATCCACCTAGTATTTTAATGCAGTGGGTATATTTTAAGTTAACTAGGAGCAGCTGATGAGATATCTTACATTGTACAGCCCTGCTCTTGGGTTAAAATACGCAGAATTGAATCATACTGTAAAAGAGCACACCAACTTATCTGGACAATCATTTTGAAGGATAAAATTGTGACATCTTAGCATTTCTGGAATAGTTCCACAAGGTCTCTCAAAATCAATAGCATTATATTTCCTACTTTTGTCCTCTTTCAACAGTTGGTGGAACAGTACTATCACCTTTCAAGCCTTTCCTATTTTCAATAAACACCCATAAACTCAGGCACCTTTTTAGGTGTTAAGCAGTTCTTGAAATAAATGTGACTGCTTTCATAGCACTGTTCTCATAACACAGTAAGAAGCCTCTAAACATTGTTACTAAAATGGGCAAGTTCTGTAGGAATCCAAGGTGTTTATTTATTTATTTACTGCATTTCTATACCGCCCAATAGCCAAAGCTCTCTGGGCGGTTTACAAAAATTAAAACCATAAAAACCATTCAAAATATAAAACAACAACAGTATAAAAACATAATTTAAAATACAGTATGAAAGCACAACCAGAATAAAAAAACGAGCAGCCATGCAGAAATTGATAAGGATTTAAAATACAAATTTAAACAGCAAGGTTAAAAATCAAACTGAAGAACTGTTAAAACACTGAGAAAATAAAAAGGTCTTCACCTGGCATCTAAAGGAGTATAATGTAGGTGCCAGGCGAACCTCTCTGGGGAGCTCATTCCACAGCTAGGGTGCCACAGCAGAGAAGGCCCTCCTCCTAGTAGCCACCTGTCTCACTTCCTTTGGCAGGAGCTCACGGAGAAGGACCCCCGAAGATGATCTTAGGGTCTGGGCAGGTACATATGGGAGGAGGCGTTCCTTCTGATAACCTGGACCCAAGCCATTTAGGGCTTTGAATGTTAATACCAGCACTTTGAATCAGCCCCGGATTGTTGGGTCTTTAAGGGCGCAATCCTGTGCATGGGAGTTGGACTATTTTCTCTTTAAACATGCATAGGATTGTGTCCTAATTAACCCAAATTTTGTGTGTTTGTTTTAGGTTAGGACAACCTGGGCAGCAACTAGTTTATTTGGATGGTAGCTATGAAGAAGGGCTGGATGATAGTGGATCACTCTTCCCCCTCTTTCCTGCCCAGCAGATTGCCCAGATGTCTTTATGCCATACCCACCAGGCCTCCGTGAGGATTTTCAGATGGTTGGCAAATCATATTTCCTTACCATCGCTCCACTTCCTGGTTCTCTTCAGCAATAGGGACAAACAGAATCATACTGGGAAGAAAACAGTGACCAAGTGGCCCATTCAATTTAGTGGGACAGCACCCTCTAGTGGGTGTTTTATAGTGCAACTTCGCCTGCACACGGCAAAAAATAGCGACAAATATTGCTATAGCATAGAAAGGTGTTTTGGGAGGGGTCTTATTTTGTGACGGAAAAAAGAGCAGAAGGAGCGGGAGACGCGCAGGAGGATCACTGCATTGTAAAATTATCTCTGAACAACCATGAGTGGCCAGTCACAAGCATGCTGTAAAATGCTCATCTAAAGAAGCTCTGTATGGCTCTGTTCAGAAGACATCTTAAACCAAGGCTTTAACCACAGTGAATAAGGCAAAAAGCCTTATTCACCATGGTTAAAGCCATGGTTTAAGGTGTCTTCTGAACAGGGCCTATGCTTCTCTTGCTTCGGGGTTATGTGGTGGGGATCCAACTAGTTTATGTACCAGATTTGGCCCTATAGTCCACAGTTGCCAAACCCTAACGGAAAACTACCTCAAGAGAATAGTCAGTTAAATCCATACGGCACATTAGTCATTGATTTCAATAGGTCTGCTCCAAGCATGACTATGTGTGGATCCAACCCATTATTTTTCATTATAGTTTTGAAAAATATGAGGTATAAAACTAAATAAAACACATAATTACAATAAAATCTTGGAATACAGTTAATAGTTTTGCTTTACATACAGAACAATCTTGCAAATACTATAAATCTGTAGAGATTTGTCGTCATAGAAAATTGAGGTTAAAGGTGATAAGCCTGGACTAAACAATGATTTATATTTAGAGCTGATTTGGTGGTTGATAATATATTATGGTCTTCTTGTACTGATTTTTCTAAAACTGGTCAATATGACAGATTACATTTCATATGTTTTTTGTTGAGTCTCTATTGTTTTATCTGTGCCATCAAACCAATTATGGAGGAGAGTTTTGTCATAGAGTAATCATTTGTTATATTAGGAACAACCAGTCCTCTTTTTGATTTCTTCTGAGATCAAACAAGATTTTTAGCTGCTGATGGTTGATTTAACCAAATAAAACGGTGGTGGGTAGGTGTTATGTCTTTTCCGCTCTTCTTAATTTTTTTATACATCAATACCCGGGCCCATTGTGTAACCTCCTGTGTTTTGCAGAAATATTGTTTTTCTTTTGCCGCTGCCTGCAGGACTGTGTAAAGCAGGCCCTGTTGCTTCCTCCTTGATCTGACTTGTCCCTAAATTGAGGCAAGCAAGAACATGATCAACTGAACTGTCAGTCTTTTGTGTTTATAGTCATTATATATTGGGACGTTTCTCAACACTTTTACCTAGGGTTTTAGGCTGCTATTGTCTTCTACTTATTTCTGATTTGAAGCACACCCTATCCATGAGGCTTAGACTGGGTGTGTTACACATAAAAAAACCCTGTGCTGTTCCTTGTTGCAAAAGCTCATGCTTTCAAACAATGCTCTGCTCTGGAGAACCTGCACTTCCTTGAGGAGATCAATAATGGCAGCCAACCTTTCTTTAACCATCATGGTTTATCATGTTTTCAGAAGGCCACTGAATTTAATAAGACTTACTCCCAGGTATATGTCAATCAGATTGCACTCTAAGATGCCTCCACACAAGTTAATCACATCATTATCCTGACTCATTCATGGAATTTTACAGGGGGTCCAGACGATGTAATCTTCCACTTGTAACCCTCCATGTTTTCCCACCACTTTTTCAATGTTTTTTTCTAGCCGCAGAAAATCCATTAAGAAAAATACATGGAATAACTGCACAATGCCTTCTAATTGATAGCAATGGGAGCCTTCTGAAGCACCTGAAAGGTGCAATCCTATGCATGTTTAGACAGAAAAAGCCCTACAAATCCCAGCATTCCCCAGCTTTATTCTGACTAAAACTGCATAAGATTGTTTTCTAAGTCTCTGTTTTTCAGGGGAACAGAACTATAGTTTCCAGCATTTTGGAGGGTGAGGGAAGCTATGACAGATAAACCAATTCAAGTTTTTAAACTCTAGACTCTAAAGTAGACATATTCTTTTTTTGCTTCAGTTCAGTAGATTTAGTTAATTTTAGAATCTGTATTTGATTGTCTTATGGAGACCCCTCCCAAGACTTTTTAGATGGTAATATGTATTATTTCATTTGCTTCAAAGGTGTGATACACCAGCCCTGCTATGTTTGGGGACTGTCTTGCTTATTCTGCTGAGTAGGGCCCTGACCTCAAAGTCCTGCCCAGCCAGTACCACTGATAGAACTGATGGCATGGTCCTTAACGTTCAGTCTCTCCTTCTACTGCAGCCAGGTGGAATTCTGCTGCTGTTAGATGATAGTTGAGGGAGAGGAGCTGCCAAATGTTGTGCAGATAGGTAAGTTTAGACTCTTGATGTAACAGTCTCAAAGAGGCCTTCCTCTTTAGTTAGTGATGTGTATCGCTTCACTTACTTCAAAATGTGGTAAGCCAGGCCTACTGCATTTGGGGCCTCTCCTGTTCTTCCTGCTAAGTGGGGACCTGGAATTCTGCTCCAAACTCCTGCCCTGATGATACCACTGTCTGTTTTGGGGTTTCACTACTTGACTTTAGAGCAAGGTTCAAAAGGAATCTCTAGACATCTGTGAGATATCTTGTACGTCAAAAGAATCCCCACATTTTCTTGAACAGACAGTGAATTGTACTTCAAGGGCATTTTGACACTGCAGTTTTTAGTTCAGGACGCATCACTTGTGAATGCAGCTGATATGGCATTACTGATCATTGGCTATGCTGGAGTTGAATTCCTAAATGTCTGGAGATCTACCTTCTGTACTCCCCTGACATAGAAAGCAAGGGAGCCATTTTAAATTAAATGCATGCACTAACCCAGGGGTGGGCAGAAGGTAGATCTCCAGCTGTTTTGGACTTTTAACTTCTAGAAGTTCCTGCTGGAAAACCCTCCCTTTGCGGTTCAGGAGATGGAAAATGTAACATCTTTTAAACACCTCCTGAAAACATACCTTTTTAGACAGGGTTTCCCTGGATTTTAACTAAGCTGGTTTTATATTACCTTTTTAAGCTTTTAATGTTTTAAATTTGTCTGACACTGTTGTAGGTTATGGTTTTAATTGTGCACTACCCAGAGAGCCTCGGCTAATGGGCAGTATAAAAATGTAATAAATAAACATAAAAATAAATAAATAAATATGGGCTATGGTCAGAAGTGGGAGTTGAAATCTAAAATATCTAGGGATCTACTTTTTCTCCACACCTGCTCTAACCAACTGAAATGAAAGGAACCAGAGCAAACTGGCCTATAAAAATGATGCAAACACCATACACCATGCCTCTTATGGATTATATCCATATGAAATAATCCAAGAAGCTGCTAGTACGTTATTTGTTCTTGCAGCAAATGGGTTGGAGCCCAAATTTCTCTCCTTCTGACAGAGGAATCTTCCTCTGATGGAGAACCAAAGACTTATCAAATGCAACACAACTTATTATTTAACTGCACTTAATTTTATGATGTTGAATTGAAAATTAGTGGCATAGCAATTCCACTGCCAGACTACATGGCTTTATTGTACATCCAATTATTGACTATTCTTTTTGTCGTTCCATATGTGGAAAGTGGATGCACATAACTCCAGCACAGGTTCAAATTAGTTGTTCTTTAAACTATTCTGTTTTGGTATTGCTTATCATGCTTCCTGTTTATTTATGATAAAATGATCGATGCTGACCTTCAATACATGGAACTTGAAAATGGGGTGGGGGGGAACACACACAGGACAGCTGCCAAATCCGTTCTAGACAGGACTCCTCCCCCTATCTCTAAATCAATTAGGGATGATTTGCATCTCTAATTCAAATCATGTTGCTACACTAGTAATCCAAGGAACAAATCCATTTTCTCTGTCTGCCATGTGATAATACACTTTCCATACTAAGACCATTTTTTCCATTATGAGATTCTGTTTAGAAGTCCTGCCTGGGAATCATCATGGTTTTCAGAGATACGTTTTCCATTTGTTTATACCTGATAGCTATATACAAAAAGAGTTCAACCAATATATGTCTGCCATGTGATATCTCCTCTGAAATTATATTCAATGCAAGTAGCTGCACAATGTGTCAATGGCATTCCAGTAGAGATGCCTCTGATCCTATCTTCTTGACTAAGCCGAGTAATAGAATTTTATGACAACATTTACGATTTCAACACTTTGAACTTCCTGCTTCTTCTAATTTCCATGCTATTGACTAAAGTAAAATAAGGGGTGTGCACATGTGTTTAGGCTGCTCTTTGGGAAGAGTATTTTGCAATGATGTGTCACTGACATACTGCCTCAGGTAGCATGGGAGAATGATGGTGGAAATCTTTACTAGATAGTAAAAGTCTCTCTTCTATTTGGCCAGGGTCACTGCTGAATGAGCTTTTCTATTGCTGGTCAACACGCTCTAGAACCTGCTTCCTGTTGCAATGCATCAGATCCAGAAACTTGTTCCTTTTAAAAGTGTTAAGACTTTTTATATTATTATTCTCATGGGTATTTTGTAGTTACTTTCCTCTAGTATTTTTTTTTACTTGTCCGTTTTTTGTTGTTTCCGATTTTTATACTGTATTTTATTTTTAACATTTGCTCCTCTCTTTCAAAAGTGAGTTATACACTTCCCAAATAAGTATAATACAAATATTACTTCAGCAATGTTTCTAGGTGTTGGCTTCCCTTCTCATTTCAACTCACCAACTGTCTGAAATGATGACTGTGAGTATTACTCTTCCTTTGGATTAGGAAATGTGTACGCCTCATTCCTTAAACCAAGCTACATCTGCAGCAGGTTGCAACTTTTCTGTATGCTTTACTTCTTTAATTATTTTATTGGGGTTGTTTCTTCCATGTTCCCAAGAAGCTGTTTTAATAAATTGTTGACCGTAGTGCTCCTGCTAAAAAAAATTACTGCCCCAAGCATCTGTACTGCATAATTCTAGTGGCACATGTCAAGCACTTAATGATGCACGATTGTCCTTCTGCTTTCCATAAAAATGTAGCGCATTAAATAATTGATACCTTGATTCATTTTAATGATGTTCAGATTCATTACTCTGCCTTATGATAGGTCCAGCTCAGGCAGTTGTGTTACAGTTTGTTAAAGTCTCAAGAGTTGTTAACAACAAAGTACGTCAAGCTTATGATCCCTGTCACCTGAATAGCTGCTCTTTCGCGCCTTCGCTCCTCTTTCTCCCTCCAGTCAGGTCCTGGCAGATGAGTACTTCAACCAGACCACCTTTCTCCCAGGCAAAAATGGAACAACCCTTTAGTCTGGCTCTTTGGGGGCATTGAGGGAGTACAATCCTGTCTCTGCAGAGATTCAGACGTTGTATAATTTGAAAAAAACGCTTTTGAGCCTGGGATGCAAGGCTTGGGTTTTATATTGAGGCTTGGAGCAGGCTGCTGGGAGAGATCGCTTTTTCCTGCCAGGACCTGATGCAATCCATTCAAGCCCCCAGTCCCTTTAAAACTACGTGGAGACTTAGGGTGCATTAAATGCATTTAGAGAAAATAATCCAGACTTTTAACATTCTAGGAAAGGCTGGGGAAGAGGCGGGATGTCAGCAGGACAGGCCTTGAGTCATGTGAGTACCATGCTGCAAATCCGCACACCAGGCATGGCGAGAGTGCACTAAATCACTGGTGTGATGGAGCTCATTACAGAATTAGATTCATATTTACGCTGGATCAACTGATAGAAGTGGACTTCCCCACCCATTCCTTTTCCACAGCAGCCCCATGAAAATGCAAACAAGTCAGCAGTCTCTATTGAATAGGGTGAGCTCTGGAGTGTGTGTGTGTGTGTGTGTGTGTGTGTAGGGGGGATAGGATTGCAGTCAAATTTGGATGGACAGACCTTGTGACAGTGGAGACCTTCTTCTCGTGGAAGACGGACCTTGGATCCAATCTATGTAAGTCATGCTTGGTAAAAGAGCTAATGCCTGAAGGGAATTTCAGCTATCAATTTCATGTCACATTTCCCCCCATATTTTTTTAAAAGCTCATATTGATAAAATAAAAGAGCATAATAAATAGAACAATGATATACATTACTGTAAAATAAAAGCTATAATAGCAGTCAAATTACAAGATTAAAATTTAGCAAGTCAGGAGATCAAGTGCCTGTTGAACTAAAAGTCTTTATACAATGGCCCTATTCAGACAACACACTTAGCCATGGTTAGGCTGCTCACCCTTTGGCAGCAAATGGTTAGTGTGTTTAAATTGTGGTTATGTAGCCATCATGGTTAGGAATGGTTCACACGACACGCTAAGCCATAATGTTTAGCTCAAAATGCTTAACCTGTTTAGCATGTTGTCTGAACAGGATCATTATTGGAAAACTATCAGAGAGGGGGTGAAGTGGACCTCCCTAAGATACAGCAGCTGAGAAGGCCTTTGTCCGCATCCCAGCTAGATGTTGTCCAAATGGCAGCAGGATGCAGAGAGATCTTAATGAGAGGACAGGCATTTATGATAGAACTTCCTTCAGTTATCCCATCCCAAGCCATTTAGGGCTTTAAGGGTACAATCCTGTGCGTGTAGATGGAAAAAAAGTCCTACAACTCCCAGCTATCTGGGTAATGTTGGGAGTTGGTGATCTTTTTTCCTCTGTCTAAACACTCATAGGATTGTACCTTAAAGGTCATAAGCAGCACTTCTGACTTGGGGTTGCAAAAGGACCTGCAGCCATTGAGGCTGTCCTAAATAGAGTTGCATTCTCTCAGCAACTTGCTCCAATCAACAACGTGGATGCACACTCCTCACGTTAACAGGTTTAGCACCTACATCCTTTTGCACGTTAAATACATCACACACAAGGGAAACGTGTGTATGCACCTAGAAACTGGGAGCAGGGGAAAGGTTATGCCGATATAGACGAAAGCCAGGCATGTTGCGGTCTCTGGGATTCTCCACTGTGTATACACTTCTTTTTTCTTTTTTTTAAAAAACCGTGTACACGTGTTGAGCGTAACGTCTGAACGAGCCCAGAACGTGTGAACGAGCCATTCTCTTCCGGGTTCCGGGTATTTCAACCCTTCCGAAGGGAAAATAAAACAGGGTCTGTGGCTAAGCCTTAGAGTCTACCGCCCAACCTCACCCCTCAACAGCTGCCGCCTGTACGGCTGCGGGCCAACAGCAAAACCTGGCTCCACCATCCCCCCCCCCACCCTCCATTTCATCTCCCGCCTTTTCAAATCCCCCTCAGGCCGCCGAGTCGCCAACAGCCACCTGTCAACGGACGCGCGCCTCGTGCGCCCGCCTCTTCGCGCCTTACCTGCCTCTCCTCCTCCCCCCCCCCCCGCCCCCTTCGCTCTTATCTCCCAGGTCTGAGGCGGCTGCGGCTCCTGCGCATTCGGACCTCCTTGGCGAAGTCCCCGCCCGCCGCCCGCCGCGATTGGCCAGGCCCGCGCGGCGATTGGCGGCAGGGCTTGTCAATTCCCCCCTCACGACGGCTGGCGCTCTCCGGTCTTTTCTCCCTCACAGCTTTCCTCAAATCCTTCTCCCTCCCTCCTATTCCCCCCCCCCCTTTTCAGCGGCCGGGCTTGGCCTTGTCGTCGTCAGCGGCGGCGGCTGGCGCTGCGGCGGTCGCGAAGGCGCCCCACGACGGCGGCGATTCGTGAATCCGCCCCGGCGCTCTTCCTCCTTGGTGGCCTCGAGGAGGAATCACGGGCAGCCTGGGCCACTGGCAGGTGGGGGGCCGCCCCGCCCCCCCCCCCAACCAGGTGAGAGAGAGACGGGCGACCCTAATTTCCCCTCGCCGCCGCCGCCGCTTTTCTCCAGACATGCCGTTACCTCAGGCACCCCCCCACCTCTCAAACCCCGTCACGCCCCCCTCCTCCTAAGTGACAGGTGAGGATAAATTTTATCCCCCCCCCCCTGGCTTTTCCCCACCAAAATAGCCCGTCCCCCTCCCCCCTCCACGGCCAAGGGGGACATTTACAGCTCCCCTCCCCACGGCTTTCCAACCTAGTGCCCACGTTTTTATTATTAGGTCTGCTCCTGATTTAAGACGAAAAACACTGATCGCTGCTTTATATTTGCAATAGGTGTAATAGGCGTATATTTATATATGCAGTGCGTGTGTGTGTGTGTGTATATATATATATATGCAATAGGTGTCATAGGCGTATATTTGTATATGCTATATATATATATATATATATAGCTGCTTGATACGTGCAATATGTGATAGAGGCATATATTTATATATGCAGTCTTTTTGTGTACAGACTGCATATATAAATACGTGCCTATTGCACATATCAAGCAGCTATATATATATATATATATATATAAACATAATTTATTAAAGTTTAATAAACATATATTTTATATGCGTGTGTATATATATAGTAATAATATATTGTCATCATACAGACAATATAAAATACATAAAACTGATTAAAAACATATAAAATTAATACACCATTAAAATCAACCAAGTCTTAAAATTCGACTGGGTAGGCCTGGGTAGGATATATATATAGTATCCTCAGCCTACTAGGCTCCTGGGATGATGTACAATTAAAAAATCACATATGTTGCATCTGAATAAACATATATATCACATATTTATTTATATATGCACACATATTCTAGAATAATGTTTGTAAAAACATGTTTTTCTTATGTGGTTTTCATTGACCCCCTTGAGACTTATGTGAAAGGCTAGTTATATAGATACTAGGTTAGATCCAGATTTATTCATACTTGGTATAGACCCTTTGGAATCAATGGGACTTAAGTTAGTCATGGCTTATTTCAGTTGCTTTGATTTCAATGGGTCTGCTTTGAATATGAGTAAATCTGGATCCAAGCAATATTATAGACCTTCCTTCATATGTTATATTAGACCTTTCTTTTTATAGATATATATGGTATGTATATGATAATTAGATATATACACTATGTCTTTCACATAAGCCTCAAGGTGGCATAAACTGAATAATGTGTATGTGAATAAACTACTTATTTTATATAGCTAAAGGAAGATGCATATAAAATTAAATAGTTTATGTATGTGGGTAATTTATATATACACACCAAATTATTCATTTTATGTGTTTCTATGCATGCAATTTGTATATAGGAGTTAGTTTAAAAAGGGGAAGGAATTATAACAGTAAATATTTCGGTAACCTATCCTCTCTGAGGACAACAATAAAGATCTTCGGCTATTGGACGGTATAGATATGTGATAAATAAATATACAAGCAGTCTGGCTAGATCTTGCCGAAGGTCCATCCAGTTCGCTGTCCTTCTCAAAGTGTCATTCCAGATGCTTTCAGGAAGGCTGCAAGCAAGGCATCAAGTGCCCATTGCTCTTTGGCTCCTCCCCTCTCCTCACAAGTTCTGATATTTAAATGAATGCTGCCTCTGAACGTGAATGTTCCATATAGCTATCAACGCTCATAGGTCTGTCAGTGGCTATTTTTCCCCACAAATTCGTATAATTCTCCTTTAATGCCAGGATGATAATGATAATAACATACAGTGTTTTGATATAGGGCTTTAGAGTGTTCAGTATCTTAAGAAACATTTTCTCAGGATGCGTGATAGGGTAAAAAATGCACGTAGACTCCTTCAACCCATTCTATAAGGGTTAATCATCATTCTGACAAGGATAGTTCAAATTTGGGTAATACGGGCCATTTTGTGTGCCAATAGCTGTCTGTTCTAAGATGTGAGAAAAGCCTACCATTCAAATAACAGAAAGTGTCCCAGTCTGTAGCATTTCATTACAGCCTCATTCTTGGATAGCAGCTATTCATATGTATAGATTGCTATTTCTATGCCAAGAGGTCTTTCCATCGTCTTACTCCCCAACTGTGACAGTGGAGGAGAGCCCGTACCATCCAAAACAAAAACTTGTCAATGTCAGCGAGCATAGCACACCACATCTGATTAGCATCTAATTGGTCCATATGGGCTATCCCACAATGCGAGATTATCTCCATCTCCTGCCTGAGAGTACCCTTTCTCCTCCCCAGCCTTCCCCCCTCTTTTCTCTTCAACAGCACCCTCAGCCTTTTTAGCTATATAGGTGAAGAATCTCCACTGCTGCAGACCCTCCATTACCTCTTAAATTAATCTTTCTTTCCATACCCCATTTGTTTATGTAGACTGTCACTTATGTGCCATGGAACTCTACCCCTGTCATACCTTCAAATGTGACAGTTGAGGAGTACCTACCAACCTGATTTTGAGCTCCATACTCCTTTCATAGTCATTGCACTTGGCAGTATGCATATTCCATTGATCTATACAGGCCACCTGTTACTGACAGAGTGTGCCTATTTATCCCACTGAGAGCTCCCCCACCCAATCATCACACCTCACCACCTTGGACAACATCTGCTTCCATTTATCCTGTTGCCTCCATTTCAAAGTATTCCAGTCTCTATCTGCCTTGCCTGCCTGCCTACTTGTCTCTCTCTCTCACCCCTCTACTTCTGACAGCTCAGGAAAACACTCCATGAATATGGATGCCCATCAATGCCAGAAATAGTGTCACTCAAAAAAATCACAACTCTGTCCTCACCATTATCCCTCTGACAGGTAGAGCCCAGGTATGTGTGCTGTAACTCCCACTCTCTCATTCTTAAGCTGAATTCTTAAGATAATTATTTTATCATCTTAATGCTGTCTTCTGGTTCTGTTATTATTAATATGATTTTAAAAAACACTCTTCACTTCCATTTGTTGTTAATTCTTTTAAGATACTTGAAGCAGAAAATCCAACCTCATTTCCAATTTTGTAATAACTAATTGACATTTTGCCACCCTATAATAGCACCTGAAAATCTATTGCCTGAGGTGATTGGCTCTTAGCAAGGCCAGCTCCTGAAACATTTACATCTTGGTCTTCTTTTCAGCTAAGAGACAGGTTCCCTATCCATTCAGGTTGTCGTTTTTGCTTGCTGTACACCTATACTTTTCAATGTCAGAAGTGAAGCAGATTTTATCTCTTACATAGATACCCATTATCCTCCACTTAACAGGATCATTTTAGTCCTTTTTCTAGATCAAGGACTCTCCTTTACTAATAATCTTACTGGAGTCATGATAATGTATTGGGTTTGAAATGAGGTGGGAATCAACTATCTCTAGATTTGAGATTTTCTGTTTCTGCCATAGAGCTTTCATGCAGCACTTTGAATCAACAAATAGGGCCAATAGTTTTGAAGATGAGAGGTGCCAAGGCTCAAGCCGGCTTTGTTGGTATGTCCTCTGATTTGGACGTCTGCTGCATGTAGTTACTCACATCAGAGGAAAAAGAACTTGGCACATGTGCCATGTCACTGCATATGCTAGCCTGTGTCCTAACCCTTACCCTGATATATGAGGAGTTTTAACTTTGCTGTTGCGATGTATAACCTGTATATTTTCTTAATGCAAAAATTCTCTCTCTACCAATGCATCGATCTCTATCCCCTGTGATTGATCTGTGATAGATAATCACACACATACACATATAGATGTATGCACGTTGTTTTCTGAACTGCCCAGAGATGTTAGCTAATGGGCAGTATATAAATATAATAAATAAATAAATGTGTGTGTGAGAGAGAGAGACAGAGAAATTTTATTCTTGAAATGTGTATCTTCTCTTGGGAAATGACAGTGATTACTTCCCATCCACCCCCAAGATAAGATACATACCTTTGGAAATAACAGCACTTCTGTGTATTTAAAATATAAATTTAAGATAAGTCAAACAAGTTTGATTCTGAATATTTTTTAACAAAGCCTTTGTATCTCAAGCACATTACATAATGGTGTGCTTGCACATAACACTAAACCATGGTTAATGTTACCCATGGTCTGTTGCTTTAGCTGTGAGTAGGTTCATACAACACAACAGTATAGGTTGAGTATGGGTTATCAGTGAACTGTGGGTTGTTGTGTTGTGTGAACCCAGCTGTGCTAACAAACCATGGTCTCTTAACTACAAACAACCCACAAAGAGAATACATGTCGTTGAGTACTGTGGGTTGTTCATGGTTAACAAGCCATGGTTTGTTAGCACAGCTAGGTTCATACAACACAGCCACTCACAGTTCAACGACAACCCGCACTCAACCGAAACTCAACCTTGAGCGTGAGTTATTGTGTTGTGTGAACCCAGTCAATGACTAGCCAGATTTTAACAAACCACCTCATGGCTTAGTGTGATATAGGAAGCAAGCCAATGACAAAACAAAGTAAATATATAATAAATAAATAAATAAATAAATAAATAAAAGTTGTGCTCTTTTTACCGAGTGTATTACTTTCTGCGTACTATCTGAAGAATTGAGTACTTTAACTTAAAAGCCAGCAAAGATTGAGCATGTGTTATATTTTGTGTGAAATATGAGTACTATTATTAGAGTATCTTGACATGCAGAAATGAGAGAGCATGTTCTAATATGACAATTTGCAGCCTTTGACTGATTTTCTAGAGCAGCCTTTTCCACCTAGTGCCCCCAGATATGTTGGATTACAAGTTCCAGCATCCCCCAGCTACTATGGCTGGCTGGAGGATACTGGGAGTTGTAGTCCAGGTTTGGAAAGGCTGTTCTAGAGTGATGCTGTATGGTGTGAATGAGCATTCATGCAACCTTATAAAAATCATGGGATTGTCTGTGAGCAAACTGTCTGAGTTTTCCATTAGAGTGTTACAGGAATATTTCTGGTTCAATATATTGGGCAGAATCCAACAGTGACATTCTGCAAACTCAAATAGCACCAGCAGAGCTCTGCTGAAGGTTTCCATTGCTCAAGTGGTTGCCCATTATGCTTATGCAACTAGTTGTGTGTGCAATTGCACATCCAGTTGCACAATGTGTCGTGCAACAGGGTGCACAACAGGTGCAAGCAGTTGCATAACAGGTTACACAAGCAGAATGCACAACTGTTTGTACAATGGGTGCAAAACAGTAGTGCAACTGGTTGTACAACACATTGTACAATGAGCAAGCAGTTGTGTAATCTATTGCACAACGGGATTGCACAATTTGTTGTACAAATGTTCTGCCAAACCACTTGCGCACCCATGCTTACACAAATGTAACTTTAATTGGATTCTTCTCTTGCATATAGTTGAGAAGCTGGTTTCTGCTAGTCCAACATCATTTTCGCTAATAGAATGACACACTTGGATACTGCCCAATTACTTGGAAATGAGCAAGTTATTTTATAGGCAGTGAGCTTTTATCTAAACAATATTGTAGTATCAGTCTTTTAGCAGTCAAGAGGGCACGGAAAATCCATTTACGCTGACCGTGTGTTCCATTCCAAGAAGCAGGTACATAATTTAAGAGAACATGTACATCAGAAAATATTAGAGAGCTTTCCAATACAAAGTTTATTGGTATGATGACTTCCTTCCAAAAGGAGGCAACTCTTGGGCATTTAAACATATGAATAAAAGAAGCCCAACAATTAGCCATGTTAGACTATTAAAGAGACGTTGTGGCGCCCAGTAGACCCGAAACAAGAGTTTCTGCTGAATAAGATGTAACTGGAGGTCCATAATATCAGATACTGATGCCAAATGGTCCATTGATTAGACAAAATAGGACAAATCCCTGTTCCATTCCTGCTAAAGACCCCATGTATCCTATTTATTTACTGATGATAAGTATTTGTAAACATGTGGTCAGTTTCTATAAGTGTTTCCAATAGTGAAAGAGACTCCAAGGCAGTAAAAGCTGCAAGGCAGAATCTAGATTGCAACAAATGTTGCAATTGTGAATACTGCCATTCATCTGTAGCAGGCAAATCAAATTTATCTTGCAAAGTTGAAAATAGCAAAAAAACAAACAAACAAAAATACCCCAAATAATTGATCCAGAATAAAAATAATCTACCTGTCCAGGCCCGCCACACATTTTCTTTCCAATTTTTAAAATCTGGATTTCCCATGAAGTCAATTTGGCATGGGAAAATGGGTCAAACTGTAATTGGTATGACATTATACATCACACATCTCTGGCCACCGAGACTGTGGGAGGAGCTTTTCCCACCTTAATATGCTGAGAACCTAATGCTGTCCATTTGGAGAGAAGCTCCAGGCAGGAAGATTCCGAAACTGACCAAGGTGGAAAATCAAATCTAAGTGGAAAAGACCAAAATTTGGTACAGGTCAGCAGATAAAAGGCAAGATCCAGAAAGCCAAACAGAGCTTCTTTAACTGGAAGTTGCGTCTTTTTCAGAAATATTATTGGTGGAGAGAACACCTGCTCCAAATTTGTGAAACAAAGTATTAAGTTTTAGAAAATATTTGTCCGACTCCTAAATGTATTTTTTTTAAATATGTCCCATTGATTCAGTAGAATTAGGTTTAGAAATTCCATTAAAAATATTTGCTAAATGAACAGATCAAATACTGGTTAAATATTGTAAAATAATGGTCAAGTATCTTTAAAGCATTTGTTAGAACAAAAAAAATACTTTATTCATTAATAGGCCTGATACTTCTGCTAATTACAGTAATAAATTAGTTAAATTATGAAATTAGTTTTCAAATGGTAAAGAATTATTATACTTTCAGTGTTAGATGACGTTTCTGTAACATTTCTGTTCCTATTTGGAGATCCGTGTAATAGTTACCAAAAGCTGGGATCATGGTGAGAGATACAGACTAAGGCCAGATCTGCACCAAGCAGGATATAGCGATATGGAAGTAGTATATAAAACGCTGGAGCCACACCACTGCTATATAGCGGTATTGAGGTGCACTGACAACTGTTTGGGCCCATTGACACATACCATATACTGCTGTATCCTGCTTGGTGTGGCTCCTGCCTTTTATATACTGCTTTCATACTGCTATTTCCTGATTGGTGTAGATCTGGCCTAAGACTCAGAGCCTTAATTCTTTCCACCAAAAAGACACCTTTATTTAGATAGAATGCAGTTAAATTGAACACATTCACTTTCTCGTTCATTCAATAGTTACCCAAAGCTGGAGCAAGCAACTGTGGGAGTGTTTACCCCAACTGAGTGCCCAGAAGCAGGAGGATTGCTGCTGTGCATTAGCTGTGCTACTTAAGTGTTTGTTGTTTCCCCCTCAGAATCCCATTAGCTTATTTGGGGGGGGGGGGGGGCGCTTAAAAACTATTTTCCATTCTTTGTCTTCACATAAAGATGATCTCAAATTATACAATGTGTTCCAGTGTACCCCATCAACTTCTGCAACCCATTGTTCAATTTCAAGGGAACATAGGAAGCTGTCTTATACGGAGTGAGACTATTGGTCCATCTAGCCCAGCATTGTCATCACTGACTTACAGTGGCTCTCCAGGGTTTCAGGCAGGATTCTTTCCTTGCTCTACCTGGAGGAGCCAGGGATTGAACCGGGGACCTTCTGCATGCCAAGCATGTGCTCTATCACACTGAGCTATGGGGATTACTCTTCTTTGCATTAAGCACATTTTTTGTTCATTCCATTACTCACATTCTTTTAGCGGTTGTGCCACCATAGTTCATCTGTTCACAGTACGTTTGGATTGTCTGCATCAACTGGATTCATCTCATCTGATACCATCTTTCTTGGGCCCATTAATAAACAGCACTCTTTACATCCACATTCTGATGCACTCTGATCAGCATAGCACCTACACATGTCTGTGATTTGTCTTCAGTTTGTCAGCCTTTTTTAAAATGGTAACTTTTAATCCATCCATTCTATGTTAAAGCTTCAAGATCCCATTAATTCTATGGGATATTATAGATTTAGCATTATACAATTATGCCAGGTGATCTTTTGGAGAGGTTTTATTACTCTGCTAGATTTGCTCCTTCCTAGCAAATATAGTCATTAAATTAAAAGGGAAGCTGCTACCAACACAATGGCATTCTTGGCTAGATAAATTCAATATTTGACTGTCAGGCAGCAGGAGGTCAATTGACAGACAGTATACGTAATTGGAAGAAAGTTCCTTGAAATGAAATAGGTTTAGGATTGCAGACTAACAACAATGAGGAAATGGTGCAGACTAAATCCTCTTGTGCCAATGATTCCCAAAGATTTATCAGTGTTGTGGGCTGTGCTGTTATAGCTCTATGGTTACAGTTGCCTAAGGCCAAAGTGTGTGGCAGAAAGAAGGAATCCTGTGCTCATTCAGGTCTTATTCCTGCCCCCAACATAACATTATGTTGGCAAAAGAGGTTTTAAGCTAAAATGTCCCCATTAAAGTCAAGAAGGAGCAAAACAACAACAACCGTCTGCGCTTCTACTTCCTCCTATTATGAAATATTTTATTTTTGAATTTAAGATAATTTGCTTATATATTGTTACCCAGGCCGTACTGCCTCCAAATGATTTCTAAAAACTATATATTAAGACAGTTATAGAAAAACTAAAGATGTAAAATGTCTGAAAATAATGAAGCTATGGGGGGATGTTTTTTTAATCCTCCGTAAGTTTCCTAGCATAGTGATTTATTCACTCTGCCTTGGCCCAGCTGCACCTTTACAAAAACAAAGTAGCAAACAAACATAGCAAGCCAAGACCCTATTCCCATTGGTTATGTCTGTAAGGCTTTTTGGGGAACGAAACAGCTGCACGTTATACCGTTCCAGTATCCCTAAAATACTAGCATGCATCATTTTTTTATTCTGGCATAGCTGCTAACTGATCCATTGTAAGTATGTATTAACTGGTGCAGCAAGTTTTAGGATTGGGACTAAGTGACATAAGCATCATTTATTATATATGACAAAAAGAATTATGTTAGGGAAGGGATATATTTACAAAAAGGAATGTGTTGCTGGAGTAACTCCCCTATGAGGAAAGGTTACAGTGTACGATGAGTCTTGGTTTTGTTGATATAATTTGATTTTAAATATTTTATTCTTGCTAAATATAGAGTGGTTTATAAATAAATACATAATAAGTAACAGCTGGGACTATTTAATTTAGAGAAAAGGTGAGTATGGGGGGGACACAATAAGAGGTGTACAAAATTATGCATGGTGTGGAGAAAGTGGATAGGGAAAAACCTCCCTCTTCCATAATACTAGAACCTGGGATCATCTCATGAAACTGAATGGTGGGAAATTTGGGACAGATAAAAAGAGTACTTTTTCATATACCACATAGTTAAAACTATGGAATTCACTACCACAGATTGCAGTGATGGCCCCCAACTTGGATGGTTTTAAAATGGGATTAGGCAGATTCATGGAAAATAGGTGGCTATCACTCATGATGGCTATATATTTTCTCCAATATTGGAGACAGTATGCCTGTGTATACCGGCTGCTGGGAAACACGAGTGGGACGGTACTATTGCATGCATGTCCTACTTGTGGGCTTCCTACAGACAGCTGGTTGGCCACTTGTGAACATTATGCTGGACTAGATTTGGCCTGATTCAGCATGGCTTTGATGTTCTTATGTTACCTTCTTGTTGGTAATACAACAAGCATATTGCAAAGTTGTCTACATCAGTGTTTCCTGTAGTGAACTTCAGTGTAGTAACTGCATCTACTGTGATTTTTCTAAAAAATAATCTGTTGGACAAAATTACAGAGAAGGCTATTTTTTTCACAGTCTTTGTGTTTTACTGTTGCAAAGCAGTGTTCTTCCTTGACTATGAACTTTTAAAATTATAAATATAGAACACTTATTTGTCTGTTTATTTGTTTTACTACTTAGATGGTTATATTGCTATAATCCTTTATGATAATGATCTATTACATACGTATTTTAAATAATCTTATGTTTAAGAAATATATCAACAAGATTTTGATCACGTAGGCCAAAATTGGTGAGCTCCTGTTGGCAAGAGGAGGGTTGAGAGAAGAAGAAAAAATGGTCCTGTTAGTGGTGGCTTGGCCTTCAGTGAAAGAGATCCCATAATATATTTAGTAGTAATGGAGCAACAGACTGGAAGTACAGTTAGATTTCAGACTTCAACCATTATAACAGGGAAATCCTATAAATGTCTACTCAGAAGTAAGGACCATATAGTTCAGTGGGACTTATTCCCAGGTAATTGTGTATAGGATTTCAACCTAAGGACACAATCCTATGCATGTTTAAACGGAGAAGGTCTTACAGTTCCCAGCATTCCCCAGCTGGCTGGAGAATGCTAGGAATTGTATGATGTTTTTCTGTCTAAGCATGCATAGGATTGCACCCTAAATCTCATACTAAGGTAACTGATTTACCTTGGTGAGAAGATAGCTCTGGCATCCTGCTCCTAACAATTTTCATTTGTAAATCCAGTGCATGGCCATATAATAATTGTTTGTGGAGAAATTTGCCAATTTTAGGTAGTTTAAAATGACAGGACAATTTGATTTCTGAATAGGGATGGGGGCTTGATGGATAGGAAGGCTACCTTTGGGGCATAGTCTATTTGGTCCCATGTAACTGTTCTAGGTGTATTTTACTGCAAGGAGATTTGGTGCCGACATTACAACCACATCCATTTGTATAGATACCAGTATTAAGCAGGGTAATTATACATTATTGTGCAAATCTTACAGGTTGAGTATTCATCAGAATGAGTATATCAGCCTGTTGAATATACGTAATGCAGTCATGGCCAGAGGCATCTTCTTCATTGTCTCCCGAAGGCGCAATTCAACAGCTTGCCTCGGCCTGCTGTACTGTGAACTTTGAGAGAATCTATTCACCTTTTAACACTCAGAGGCTCAATTCAGACGACATGATAGTCAATGGTGGGTTGACTAACCCTAACCCTAGGGGGCACTCCCCACACAACATGGTAATAAATAATCAACTGTGGTGTGGATGAGGATCAACGCTGAGTTGACTATGGCAGCATTCGGATGACACAATAGTCAAAACAACTGATTGTTTCCCCCACACCAGATGTTTATTGTGTCGTCCGAATTGAGCCAGAGTCTTCTCATTGTCAGGCTTTGCTCTAAACTCTGCTCGTCAGTTTCCAGATTAGCCTTTTTTGCTGCATAACAAGTCAACAGCTGTTGCTATCTTGGTCTCTTGCACACACCCCAGACTTATTTTTATTTGAAATCTCCAAATTTTCCAGTATATAATTCCCTAGACCTCGGAATGCATCTTTTGCCTTTTCAGAGTCCAGTCCTAGGTCTAAACTAGATGAGATGCCATTCACACAAAGGTGCTTGGGATACATGCTGGAGCTGGCTGGAGACCTGAAGGGAAAGGAAGGGGAGAACAAGCTACAGCAAGCCTGATCTTCTGTTGGGTGCACTGTGGGTTGTTCAGCAAACAATCAACCCACGGTGTCTTAGTGTAATGTGCAGACCTGCCCACTGTCAATAACATTAAGGTGGCCATTCTTGAGCAAGGAACTTCAAAGGCAGATTTCAACATGAAACTGCTGATGTAAGATTTATCAAGAGATTCAACTCCATCTCCCTTGTCATTGTTGTGAATATGGTGCCACCGTACTGTATGATAACTGGAATACGTTGATTATAAAAATGTGGCTGCAGTACAGAGGTGAAAAAGGCATCTGGATTTATTAGCCTTTTCCTGTATAACAGGTCAACTTGCCATACCATAAAACAAGTTTTTTAGCTCCATAGATGTGAAAAGTAGGGAGTGGGAAGCTGCGAAAGATATTTTAGTCCTATAATAAACCCTAGTGTGTTCACTCTCTTTAGCATACATTCATGACTAGATCACATTTTTTGCCTTATTATTCTGGGTCTTATGTATCACTCATATTTGGAAACTGAAGAGCAGAACAAAGCAGAGAAGCCCCTTTTTGCTTTATTCTAGGAGAGAAAATTAAACTAGATGAAGGACCAACTTTACTTATTGTTGTCAATTGACAGTCTGCCACATCTTCTGTCTGTCTTAAGTCTTCAGGTTTTAGAGGTAGTATGTTGACAGCGTGTTAAGTTTATTACAAAAGTGGGTCAGAATAGGTAAAATATTAACTGGGTTGTCTTGTTAGTATTATATGAACGGCACTTGCAGTCCACTGGGAATGCTTAGCATGCAATATTTTTAGTAGCAAGATTTTGGATTTTATAATAGAATTGGTCAGAGATGACACTGGAAAACAGTACTTTTCAAATATATTTAGTCAATATCAAACAATGTACATGTTGCCAGAAAAACCAACCTGATAAACAATCTTTGTTGTTTTGCATAGAAGATTCATTGTACATAGGTTGATTTGGGGTAAACAATCTAATTGAATGTATTATTTATTTTATTTAATGTACAACATTTATATACCGTTCTACATCTAAACAGCTTCCGGAGCGGTAAACAGCTTCCAGAGCAGTGAACAATAAGATAAAAAGAATAAAAACACCATACTAAAACATACTAAAAATAACAACGTATTAAAAGTTTTAAAAAACCAGAATGCCAATTAAAAATGTGCCTGGTCAGGCAAGGAGGGCTTCTTGAAATAAAGATGTCTTCAGCAGGCATCGAAAATGACACATTGTTGGTGTCTGCCTGACCTCCAGAGGCAGGGAGTTCCACAGAAAGGGAGCCACCGCACTGAAGGCTCTCATCCGGGTGGGCTCCATTCACGCCATAGGTCCATGAAGAACGAGACTTCAGTGACTGGACAAGTTGATAAAGGAGAAGGCACTCTCTAAAGTAAACAGATCCAAAGTTGTTCAGAGCTTTATACATTAGTAGCAATACCTTAAACCTGGCCTGGTAGCAAATAAATAGCCAATGCAGTTCCCTCAGCAAAGACGTTTACATGCTGAAAGAGGAAACTCCTGACAACAGCTGAGCTGATACATTCTAAACTAGCTCTAGCTTCCAGACCAGCCTTATGGGTAGCCTCACATAGAGCACATTGCAGTAATCCAGTCTTGAGGTTATAGCACCTGTACCACTGTGGCCGAGCTATCCCTGTCCTGGAGAAGCCATAGCTGGTGTACCAGTCGAAGCTGGTCAACGGCACTTGAATCTGCCATGTCTGCTTGGGACTCCTGCAACAGTGCTGGATCTAGAAGTACTCCCAGACTACGAACCTGATCTTTCAAAGGAAGTGTGTTGGTGGACAAAAGCTATCAACTCTAGGGTAAGGAAGGAGAAAAACAGTAGGCACTCTGTTGAAATCACAGCTAATTATACTGAATACCCACATTTTTTGGTCAAATTATTTTGAAATAGTTCCTCCTCCTGCTACACCAACATCCTCCTCTAACTTTACTGCAGTGATAAACTAGCTACAACTGCTCTGCGTATTACAGTTATTTTTTGTTCCTAGAATTTAAATAGTCTCTCTTGATTTTCTTTCACATCTCTTTGGAATTCAGCAACAACTGTAGTTAAGAAGTGAAATGCTGACACAACCATGAAGACTGAATTTTACATTTAAGTTCCGCAGGGATGACTGAAGAGAAATAGTAGAAGCCCTCCAGTATACAATATGAACAAAAGCACAGGGAAATGCCCTTCATTGCATTGGTCTTTAACTGTTAAGTGAAGAACTGCAAACATAGCAGCTTCTTGCCTCTGAATTTAATAGTAGTAATAGTGGGGCTGAACGTGCATATTCTAGGTGCAAGAGCTTTTTCAAATGGCAATGTGTTTGTTCCAAGAAATTGCACACAGTTTTAAGCCATTTGCTGATGGCTCTTGAGAACCCAGATTGCCAAAGGCAGATGTTTTCTGTAGACAGCATGATTATGTCCAGCACTGTTGAATGGGAAGTTTAAGGGTTGTTTAGTTGAAGGATTTCTTTAATTGAACTAACATGCAGCCACCTGTGCAGTTTTGCAAAGAAAAAATCAAATCTAAAGTAGTTTGTTTTACTAGTGCTCTCTAGAACAACGTCTCTCTCACCCAGCAGCTGTTAACTGTTCTATTCATAGACCAGTGCTGACACTAGTTGTACTGCTGCCATTGCCATAAATCTGCAGAAGATTCTGTTACACATAATTTTGGGTTTTAAAAGTTTGAAGGGTCAGATAAAATATATTCAGATTATCATATCCTTAAACAATTCCTCAAAAAGCAGTCTAAAAAGTGAAGAGTTCTATTCTCATATTGTCTGTTTGACTATATGGGTGATTCTTGTTTGCTTTGAACCGCTTGATGTTCAAATCCCAGGTAATTTGCTAACTTCTCAATTTTTTCAAAACCTTTGCAAATATTTGAAATATCCTCATGTAACAATATCACTGCAGACTCCTTCAAAGAGCCTTCATCTCTTTGAATTATAATTGTGTACTGGTTACACAGCATATATGTTGTTTGAGTGACAGTATGATTGCTTGCGTAATGCTGGATACCAGCCCTCTGCAGAAAGTCTTCCATGGCCATGTTTCTTTCTTCCTCAGTTTTCAAATCTATATGAAGAAAGTCTGCCAAATATGTAATTATCTCACTCTCTTCCACTAGCTCAGTATATGTAGAACTAGGTTCTGCACATACATCTTCATTCAAATCCTGCTGCTGATAATTTTGATTGTTAAGAGGTTGTGTTGGTTTCTTCGATGTTGTGTTGTAGATAGTGGGGTTGGTGTTCTGAACATTATCTGTTCTGTTTTGGCATGGATGTTCCCATATGTCAGGGACTGAGTTGGCATCATTTTCTTTAACTGCTTGCTTCTGAGATTCTAGGACAAGACACCACTGTTGATTTCTTTGACTTAGCCACAATTGAGCCATTGCTAGCTCATCTGAAGCAGTGTCATAATAATGCTCTCTGTGAGTGATTATATCCAAATATTTGGCACCAACTGTTAGTAGTTTGGCTTTACTATCTTCCATTACCCAGTACTTCTGTTGAAGTTGGACTTTGGGGACTAAAGAGAGTTCTTGTGTTGCTTCCATGTTTCTGCTGGAAAAAAAGAGTTTGACTTTACAAATTGTGCTTACTGTATAAAGCGGCGTTAGGAAGAAAAGGATCACTTTTTTATTTTTTGTTAATTGACTGTGGTGTTGTACTTTGCTTTGGAAAAACTCTTCAAACCATTGTTTATTTATTTTTAAATCTAACTTCATAAAATAAAATAGGCAAGGACAGGATGAATCAGTACTGCACGTTCCTACTGCACCTGGCATCTTTGATTTTTCAAGTCCTCCCTCAAAGTCAGTGAAGGGTTTCATGAAGGGTATTGTGTTTTTTCATCTACTATTGTGCTAGGCCATTCGTTGATTTGGCTTAACCTGAAGATCAGCTATCCACAATGTACTTGCCATGGGAACTTCTTCTCCCATCTCTAGCACGTATCTTTTCCAAGGCAGCCATTAATGTTTGCTGTTGTTTGAGTCATAAGCACAAATTCTAAAGATGTGGTGATGAAAGAAGCAGGGCACTGAAGGAGTTTTTGCAGGTGGGTGGGAACCCAAGTATCAGGGTTGGGTAGGACTTTATAGCTGACAAGTCAGAATTTGTGGATGGGTGGTAAAACTAGAGGAGTTATATGCATGGCTTCCTTTAGCTATCTATTTTTGCTAAATATGTTCTTTTGTCATGGGCCCTTATTTTTGTTGTCGTGTTTCACACAATGATCTGTGATTAATCAAATGAGTTTTAAATGATGAACCAATAAAATCTGAATAAATATGAATATGAGTAAGCAATTGTTTTGGATAAGAAGAATTTTACCTTTGATTTTATAAGCACAGAAATATAGCATTAAAATCCTCTGATTAATTAGGGATGTCTTTTCATTTGATTAAAAAGGCTTTTAATTGGTTATGCTAACTGATAATTCAAGATTGCTGCCCTACTGACAATCCGATATTCTGAGATTGATTTGGCATGAGAGGTCCTGCTTCACTGTATATAAAATGGCCTTTGGAGTCTATGTTATGCCTTGTCCCTGCACTCATTTCCTGACTTTCTCATTTAATTTGTGAAGAGGCAATTAACAGAAATCTTTCCTCCAGTTGAGCTAACTTTTTTTGTATAGAAGAAAAAGTTAAATATAAAAGTTCTTAAAAGTATATGTGGTTAGATAAGTTAAAATCAAAATGACCTTGCCATTGAAGGAGAAAATTCAATAGCCCATTTAATTTTAATGGAGTTTTATGTATGCTTGACAGTGTAGCAAAGATTTTATCAGGTTTACATTTGCATTGTGTTATGTTTGATAAACACCATAAATAAAGCAAGAGTGAAATTACACATTAAACCATAAGAGCTTCCTTTTTCACTCTAATTGATTTTAGGAGCACAACACAGAGGTTAGAATCAAAAGAACAATCTAGTGAATTCCATGACCCAATGAAGATATGTGTTTCTCAAACACCACAGTGTGCTAGCAAGCCCTTAGACATTCCTTAAGGATCCCATCTATAGAAGGTACCATTTTAACTCTGACAACTAAGATTTAGTGTCTCTTTTTCTGATCTCATACCTTTACTAAATGAGAAAAAACATACAGTTTTCTCATGCTGTGCGATATTTGTAAAGACAAAGCTAACTCATCCCTGTGAGGTCAGTGAAGGAATAAATTGTTGTATTATATTTATCTAAAGGCCAAACTTGATCTCACTACATTTGCCATACATATATCTGCTTCATTTACATATAAAGTGGGGGCTGTGGGAATCTTTAGTTTTTTTTTAAGATGCTTACAGGTGAAGGGAGGTGAAAACTCCCTCTTGCTTCACCTTATGTTCCCATTGCTATAGTCATTTTACTCACAACCAGCTTCCCAGCAAATCGGGGAAAAGTACTCCCCTTATTTGTATGCCCCCTTTGTTGTAAAAATTAGATTCCCTTATACCTAATTTTAGAAGTTAATGGGGCAATCACAGAAATAAACAATAGTCTTACTCATAAAATCATAGAATAGTAGAGTTGGAAGGGGCTTATAAGGCCATCGAGTCCAGCCCCCTGCTCAATGCAGGAATCGCTCAATGCTCCCTGCTTTTTATGCATTTTTTAAGCATTGAATGTGATCATTACGTACTTTATGTCATTTCATTTTCCATTTAACAATTATGTCATCAATATTTACTTTCATTTAATTTTTTTGCAGTAGCCTACCTTGTCATTAGTCTCAGAGTTAAGGGATATGGAAAGCTCTCTCTCCCCCACCTTTAATTCTTTTTTGTGAGGGTATAAACCCAACTTTTCTTCCTAAGAGTCTCCTTCCTTCAAAACAGCATGCATAGATCTCCTCATTTATTTTTAGTTACTACTTGGGCTACCACGGCAACAGTGCATGTGGCAACAGCTTGTAGTTACTGTTTATAGATGCCTCATGGTTGACACTGAGGTTCTTCATAAAACTGCATAGAGTTGGCTGAAATCAATTTTAGATAACTAACAAAGTAGACAATCATAATTTCTTTACATAACGTCTGCTAAGCTCATTGGGGAAAAGCCATCTTTTTAATAGTTTTCCCCCCTTACAATTAGAACTCCATCTGTTGGTGGCGTTAAATGTTGTCAATTACCTATTATTAAATGCATTCAAATACTGTCAGTTTGTTTATGTAAAAGTCAGTCTTTATTAATGACATCATGGTATCATCTGATTCCAAAAGGCATCAGGTGGCATTTGTTGTCCAGCCCAGCAGCAGTTAGGCTGTTAGTCACAGGACCACTTCAGGCTTGCCCAAGGACTTGTACATGTTGGGTGGGTGTTTTGCATTTTGCATTTTTCGTTTTTTGAACAATAAGACACATGCACCCTCAACGAGACATAATCACCTGTGTTTATGCCTAAAAGCCAGCAAAAAAGGAACAGAACAAACCTCTCTTGGAAAGAAGTTCTGTAACCTCAGTTCCACTTATGAAAACACTGTGGCTCAATTCGGACGACACAATAGTCAATGGTGGGGTAATAATCAACTTTACAGTTGTTCAAGTAGGGGGTACTCCCCACACAACATGGTAATAAATAATCAACTGTGGTGTGGATTAGGATCAGCCCTGAGTTGACTATGGCAGCATTCGGATGACACAATAGTCAAAACAACTGACGATTGTTTTCCCCACACCAGTTGTTTATTGTGTCGTCCGAATTGAGCCTGTGTCTTGAGTCACCACACCTCCTAATGCATCTTCAGAATGTGAAAGAACCCAAGACAAGGCTGTGATGAAAATATTAAGGTCCAGGTAGGAGCATATGGGAAAAGGTAGTCTTGGAGGTATTCTGGAACCAAAACCTTAATGCATTTATTGCCAGATGTTTGTGGTGTGAACAATCACTTTTAAGAAATTCATGCATAATTGAGTATGAGAGGATTACCTTTTCCAGGAGGCTGAGTTGGAGCAACAGTTCTCAAAAGGGAACCCTAGGTTTGCTGATTTTTCTTGTATGTGGCTTCTTGGAATGGGGCCAGCTATCAGCATTGGCCAGTCTGAGCATAATTACATATAGTTCTTAGTGCACTTGTGACAAATAACAGTGTGTACTGGCTCACCTCTGTCCTTATGCTTATTGAGTCTCCCAAGGAAGTCTAAAAGATTAGTGAGACAGGATTTAGTTTTGCGGAAGTTGATTCCTTTTTCAGCAGGACTTGTCTTTCTATATACTTACTCATTTTATCTTTAATAATGCTTTCAACCAATTTACCTGGAACAAATGTTAAGCTAAGCTGCCTGTAACTTCCCGGAATCCCCCCGGATCCCCTTTTAAAAATTGGTGTTACATTGGCCATTCTCCAGTCCCCTGGTACAGAGGCTGATCTTAGGGATATGTTACATATTTTTGTTAGAAGATCAGCAATTTTACATTTGAGTTCTTTAAGGATTCTAGGATGGATATGATTTGGGCCCAGTGATTTATTCACTTTCAATTTGTTAATAAGGTTGAGAATGTAATCTTTTGTCATCGCTGTTTGCCTCAGTGCCTCAGAAAACACTCTGAAAACATTTGTTCAGGCACAGATATCTCTCCTATATCTTCTGCAGTGAAGACACGGGGGATTTCCTACGGCTTGGGTACTGCTTCTGTCTCAAAAATCCCCAGTATCAGAGAGTCATTTTACTCTGTTCTTCTTAATTAAAGTGGTTCCCAAGTGCTTCCTCCACATTAAATCATGGGTGTGCGTCTGTGACGTGATCAAGCCGCTGCCCTTTCCTTTGCCATTCACTCTTTTTTCTAGGCCATTTCCATTGAGAACCGTGATTATGTGCGTCCTTATGGCTACATTACTTCACTTCTCTGATGTGTGTGTTAATTAGCTTCTCTGATGTTTGGAGTAAAAATGGGCAGGATGCTATAACTCCATGACAGTTTGCTGGAATGGGGCTGCCCAGGATCGTTTGGGATTTTTCCTTCTTCATGGAAAAGTGGGCATAATGGGGAAAAGGGGGTTTGAGTTTTAACTCTGTGACAGATGGCTGGAATGGAAGAAATTGCAGTCGTGGGTGCTCCCATAGGGAGCCTTCAGACCCTTTCCTGGATCATTTTGGATTTTTCCTTCTTCATGGAAAATTGAGCATTTCTGCCTCCATCCTACTTCCCTTATTCAGCAGTTATCTCTTTTCCTTTCAGTTTTTTCTTTTTGCTTTGTACATTTACACAATTCTGAATGTGTGCATTTTTAGAGTTGTGAATAGTGAGCTCTTACTCTTTATTTGCGATTACACAGTTGCACGTTTGTACTGTATCAAAGTAGCGATCTATCATGGGATTGGGATGAGGGGAGGCTACCATTGTGAGCAGGGAGAAGTGGCAGAAAAGGGGTTGGAGCTCAAATTCCTTGACTGAGGCTTATTTGCGCTGGTGGCGTGCTCTCATGAGTCTCTACCCTTCCTTCAAGAAACAAAAGTTTCTAGTGTGTTAGTTTCTTTCCATTCAGAATAATGTACTAGTAGTAGGGAGTCGGACAGGGGCAGGAATCAAGCCTCTCTGATTTGTCAGGCAGCACCTGCCAGGTTGATGACATGTAATTCTACTCTGCCCCACCCCCGACCTGGAAGTATGTTTATTTCCAAGAGCTGAAAAGCTGGGTTTTAGGGGTAACTGTCACCATGTGACACAGATGGATCAAAACCGATTTCCTAATACTGTGGATAATACCACAACATACTTTCTGTGGTCATGAAGATGGCCCCCTAGACTAGCATCTCTATTTGTGATTCATGCCCTGGATGATGAAATATTATTGATCAATTCACACTGGGTTAATTTATAACCTAATCACAGGCTTATACAGCAGCCATGAACTATTCACATGACCAGTGGTCCCTGTAAATTAATTTTCCAGGAAGTAGGTTCACTAAAAAAGAGTTTTATCTGATTGATAATTTACCGTTTTTATTTTTTTACCTAAACATCTCAGTATATTCCTATTTGGCAACCCATTTAAGCAACATCAGATAAAAAGGTTTTAATCAAAGACGTTTGGCTTAACTATATTCTATATCTGGCGTTAAAAGTTGAACAGGGTATGGATTCTTCATATATAATTTCAGGATATACTTCGAAAATGAAAGTGGATGATTGGCAAAGCTGCATTTTGACAGCTCATATCTGTAAACTATAGTAATTATAAAACTGAATCTTTATGACGTGGATAATGAGAGAGTCTATATTGGTAATAGCAGTGGTATAGTAGCTTTTTTATGATGGACTACCAAATGTAACAAAATTACATTCACGTTTACTTGGAAGTAAGTCCCACAGTGGTCAATGGCACTTAATCCTAGGAAAGTGTGCATACGATTGCAGACTAAAGAATCTTAATTACTCCTTCTAACACAGGGGTGGGAAACTTGTACCCTGCAGATGTTATGAAAGTGCAACTTCCATCATTGCTAACCATTAGCTATACTGGCTAGGGTTGATGGGAATTACAGTCCAACAACATCTGGAGGGCCACATAGCAAATCCAGGTAGTCAGTCCTGACTAGATTGGGACCAAAATGAATCCACTGAGAAACATGAGGAAGGTATCAGCATGAGAAAGGTATTAGCATGTTCAGGGAACCCTGGGATTTGCAGAAGTGCAAAAACATCTTTCAAAAAGAAAATATAACCCCACCCCCAAAAGTTGAATGAGGAGTGAACATACTCACTAGCCACAGAATTATGAGCATCAGTTGGCAAACAAAGATAGAAAAGTGGGGCAGGGAGCGTGGAGGGCATGACTGGAGCCCAGAACAGGAGCACTTTTGTTTGGAAGTGAATATACACTACAACATTTTGTTGCGGGTCCCACTTATAATAATAAACAACAATAAACAAGATATTTAATTCTCAGCAATACATATATTGGCAGGAAGGACAGACTTGATCTGTGGTAGTTGGCAGCATAGAGGAACATGGAGAAAGAGAACAGTCTCTTTCTCCATGTCCAGAAGGCTGTGCTTCTGCGCTGTGTGGTGAGGAAGGAAGCCCCCTCTTTCCCATTCAGTTCAGAAATGCTGTGAGCTGGACAGGGAGAAAGAGCTGATTGCTCTCTTTCTCCCTGTCCAGATCACTGGGATTCTATGCTCTGTGATGAGAGGGGGTTGCCCTCCTCACCACGCAGCACAGAAACATAGTGCATAGTCTGTGTGCTTCACTCAGAGCATAGTCAAACTATGGAATTCGCTGTCACAAGACGTGGTGATGGCCACCAATTTGAATGGCTTTAGAAGGGGGCTAATGAAATGAACAAAAAGGTTTATGAAACTGGCTTTTTTCAAACTAACCATAGTTAAAATTAATGACTATTTGCCAGGTTTGAATGATGTGGCAAGCTGTGATTTACTGTGGTTTACTAGCTGCACCTAGGCAAGCAATGTGATAAAAAGAGCTAAGCGTTTATTGGAGTTTATTGATAGTTACATTCTGTTAATTTTCCATATTGCTTTTTCTTAATAAAGCTGTGGTTCAAATGTATCCCAACTGCCAGGCCCTGACTCCTGTGATCCAGTAAAAAGCTTTATATTTAGAATGTGTGCAAAACTGCTTCTGTTTGCAATGAATACCTTTTTCTTATTTCTTGGAAGTTTGTAATATAAGAAATATAAAAGAACATTTTGTTTGTTACATTTTTATTTGCCTTTTTTCAGAAACATCTACTCTGAGATATGAGCTGCAGTGTCCCACTTGTGTTTGACTGTCGGTACTTAAAACCTGAAAGGGAAATACATTATGGGTAAGTTAATCTGCTTCAATTTTATCATTGAAGGGAAGATATAAAGAGATTTATTGAAGTGTGGCAACATAGTACAGAGGGGTTTAGAGGATCTGATTGAACTAAAACTGTCAAAGCTTGACATGTGATTGCAAGGTAAGAATCTGAACAATATCTAACATATTAACACAGTAAATCTTCATAGGGAAATGTATGTTTTTATGTTTTCGTAGTCACTGTAAAAAAAGTTCCTATGCTTTTATGTTAGAAGTACCGTTCAGCTGGAGAAATTTCTGAAGCTTTTGATCCCAGTTGCTGTTTTTTTCTTAACGGGTGGGGAAACCTATTTGCCCAGAGGGCAAGCTGCAACTGGGATCCAAAAGCTTCTGGAAGCTCTCCGTCTGAAGTGTATTTCTGGTGTAACAAGCATAGAAGCCTTTTTGACAGTGATTAACAGAACATAAAAACATTCATTTCCCTATGAAGATTTACTGTGTTAATAGTGGCACATCAGAAGCATGTTGGGGCAGCATGCCTGCAGCAAATAAGGCATGCTTACCCTCCTTAAGCGCACTTCCCCGATTCACTCATTTGCTACTCCTCCATTATTTTACTTCCCCCATATTCAAACACATCTCTGCACAGAGAAAGGGGCTGCTTTTTTTTCTCTGTGCCGAGAGAAAACAGAGTGATCTAGCCATGAAGGAAGTGGATAGGTCTTTTTTCCCACAGCAAGACTGCTCTCCTTCCTCTATGCATGGAGAAAGAGGCTGCCCTTTTTTCGGCACAGAGAGAAAGGAGAGCAATCTAGCCATGGAGAAAGAGACCAGATCTCTTCCTCCATATCTAGATCACCTTTCTCTTTGCTGGGAGAAAGGGATTAGAAATGTGTGGCTATCCAACTGGCGATGCTGACTAGGGGTGATGGAAGTAGAGGTCCATCAACACATGGAGGGTCACACATTCCCCAGCCCTGCCAAAAGTCATTGTCAATAATCTATTATCTTAGGAGAATTTGTTCTTTATGCAGTTTGTCTCCTGGTTGATCATAGAATCATAGAATAGTAGAGTTGGAAGGGGCCTGTAAGGCCATTGAGTCCAACCCCCTGCTCAATGCAGGGATCTACCTTCAAGCATCCCTGACAGATGGCTGTCCAGTTGCCTCTTGAATGCCTCTAGTGTGGGAGATCCCACCACTGCCCTAGGTCATTGGTTCCATTGCCGTACTGCTCTAACAGTCAGGAAGTTTTTCCTGATGTCCGGACGGAATCTGGCTTCCTGTAACTTAAGCCCATTATTCCGAGTCCTGCACTCTGGGTTGATTGAGAAGAGATCCTGGCCCTCCCCTGTGTGACAACCTTTCAAGTATTTGAAGAGTGATGTCATGTCTCCTCTCAATCTTCTGTTCTCCAGGCTAAACATGCCCAGTTCTTTCAATCTCTCCTCATTGGGCTTTGTTTCCAGACCCCTGATCATCCTTGTTGCCCTCCTTGAACACGCTCAAGATTGTCTGCATCCTTCTTGAAATGTGCTGCCCAGAACTGGATGCAATACTCAAGATGGGGCCTAACCAGTGCCGAATAGAGGGGAACCAGTACCTCACGCGATTTGGAAACTATACTTGTATTAATGCAGCCTAAAATAGCATTTGCTATTTTTGCAGCCACCTCACGCTGTTGGCTCATATTCAGCTTAAATCACAAGCTTAAAGCCTTTGGAGAGTGACTAAAATTGAATCGGAGACCATTGAAGTTGGAAAGCATTGCAGGGCACATTTTCTGTTTTATTATGAATGGATGCTTATAGTATTGGTTCTAGATTATATTAACAGCTGTTTTCTGCATATTATTTGCGTTCCAGCATTTCTGTTAGATAATCACTAGGTGGCAGTGCTGAACAAGGCATGGTTTTAGGAATGTGCTTTTTGTAGCTTGTGGTAAGATTAATGTTGTAAAATCTGGCAAATATCTACAGAAACATTTGTTTATCGGGGTTCTCAGGTTTTGAAGAGTGCTCAAATTTATTTTATTTATTTTTATTTATTTAAAACATTTCTTGGCTGCCTTTTAGGGCAGAAGCCTTCACAAGGTGGTTTACAACAATAATTAATTTGTAAATTAAATTTTCAATTAATTTGTAAATATTTACTATTTTTTACTGACAAGTTTAGTGCTTTTGATTTTCAGAGGGTAGTTGCATTAGTCTCTTGCAGCAAAAACAATTGAATACTTCCTTCTTATTGGTCTGTGACTGTAAT